>JAYXSA010000054.1:3000000-3347788 GCA_037356195.1 Penicillium sp. F50 | reverse complement strand
TCCGTGCCCTTCGCTACGCTGCGACCCACCCATTCGCTCCCGCTCATGGGTGCGCCACGTATTCTTTAGAACCACGCATTCTTTAGAGATTTTCGAATACACCATGCGATTACTCGACCATACTAGCTAGATATCATCTAAATCCACTAATAATCATAGAAGAATAGCTCTCCTTTATCCCTTGCATCCTTTTCGTGAGCAATCGCCCTCTGAATACTCTCCTTAGTGCGCTTCGAGGGCTTAAAACCATGCACCATTTCGAACTGCTTATCAAGCTTCTTCTCATGAGCAGCATTCTCCTTCTCCTTCCTCTGCTGAATTGACCGATTTGCATCTCGAGTCCTTAGTATACCATCCTGGCTAAGCGGTTTTACTTGCCGCTTAGTGTATATACGGCGTTGGGGTTCTTGCGCAGCTCTGATTCGCCGAATCGAATCCTGTGTCATCGCAAGCTCCTCAAGCTTCTCCCGCTGATGTTCAAAGAGCTTCGTGAGGTTTCGCTGCATTTTCTCTGAGGATAGAGTGATATCCCTAAGGACCTTAGCTTGATTCCTCTCGAGCGCTTCAATCGTGGTAGGTGGGCTGTTTTCGATACTAGAAGATAGCTGGTCTAGTAATGGAGACGGCGTACGCATAGCTGATCGAAGATCTGGCGTATATAGATCATTAAGATCATCGTATAATTGATTCGTCAAGCGATTGACGATATATGTTCCATTCACTGGCCAAATACCCCTTTCCTTGAATGAATCGCGAATAATTCGTGGATGAAATGTTCGTGCACGAATCGGTTGAATAATTCGTAGAAAATCCGACTTCCCGTACGGTCGGCCACCCCAGAACGATAGCTCATTATTCATAAGCCGGAATTGCTGCTTATAATTTAAAAAGGGCTTTCCATCAAGCGGTTGACATAGGTGGGTTGAATGCGGTAGAAATGCGAATGGAATAATCGAATTATCCTCGCATTTCTGTATAAACTCGAGAGTAAGATGCGCACCGTGCCCGTCGAATATAAGATATCGCTTTTCGCCGGATTTGACTCGGTCGGCAGTAGTAGTAATAAAAGCGCCTAACCAGGCAAGGGCTATCTCATCGGAAATCCAGCCATTCGGTGATATTGCAGTAGTAGTGCAAGGTGGAAGATCCTCACTACCATCAAACCAAGCTTCCATGAAGTTATTCCCACTACTTTTGAAGATAAAGAGCGGATCCATTAGCCAGCCATCAGCAGCAATACATTCAATTGCAGTAATAGTCTCGCCTCGCTCAGCTTCAGCAAGGTCAGGGCAGGATAATTTAGATCCAATCACAGTTCTTGCTCGCCCTTGACCAGGTTGGAAGCCGCATTCATCGAAGTTGTATACAAGACGCGAGGGTATACCATCGAGTAGTCGACTAAGCTGATCGTACCAATGCTGAAGCATCCCAGCATCTTCAGCCTGAATACGCTTCAATTCCTTAGTCTTTTGCTTCACCGGAGCAAGCTTTAGATGATCTGGAAGACGATCGATAAAGCGATATGCCCACATCTTGCTAACCTGCTTATCCAGCTGGCCCGATCGGGCGAGTGTACGATTCGCCCATGCCTGGATAATAGCTGGAGTAGGGGGAAGGTTCCAACTTTGCATTTGAGTGATCCATTTGACTAAGGCCTTCTCCTGATATAGGCGCAGGGTAGATTTCTTCGATTCCCTCTCGATTATAGGCGATTTGGCCTTTTTGACGCGTGCAGCAAGGGTAGAATAGGTCACGTTGAATTCACGCGCAGTCTTCGCGATATTCGGTTTCTTTTGGCTCATGACCGCTGCAAAGGCTTTGGCCATGCGAATCTCATCAAAATCGGAGGATTTAGGCATATTGGGGTGGGTGAATACTCGATGGAATGGTGTATTCGAAAATCTCTAAAGAATGCGTGGTTCTAAAGAATACGTGGCGCACCCATGAGCGGGAGCGAATGGGTGGGTCGCAGCGTAGCGAAGGGCACGGATATAGCTAATAGTTATAACTAATACTAATTTACTCTATAGGATAGTTAGCGTACTATAGGAAACGGCTACCTAGATACGTAATACCTAGGGAGTAGATCTACCTATAAGGGTAAAATATACTCTAGGGAGTCGATATACTTAAAGGAGTAGGATATACTCTTTAACGTCTATCTACTCTATAGAAGGACTAGATATATAAGGATACTTATTTCATATTATATATTTAGTTCTTCGCAATTAATCTAATATTATTACTTAGTTACTACCTTAGTACTATACTTTACTATTTACTTTTAAGATAACCTAACCTATAAGTAGGAGATTTACTTTATAGTAATACTTAGTAATTAACTTACTTAGCGTATACTTCTAGTACGTTCTATAAGACCCTTAATAGGATCTAGCCTATAGTAAGGCCTTATAAGGTAATAGTATAATTAAGAGATACTCTTAGAATTTGAAATTATACTAAGAGGGCTAGAATTAGCTATAGTAGTATATATTATAACTATACCCTATTACAACTTACGATTTAGGTAACTATCACCCTTTCTATATCTAACTTATAGGGACTAGTCGGCTCTATGTAATATATAGCTAGTATTAAAATTAGATTATAAGCGTTTAGTTAACATTAGTAGTATATAGCTAGAAGGATTGAAATTAGTATTATTAATTAGGATATATAGCATTATCTAGCTAGATTAGCTAGGATTATTACTATTAGAAATATTAGAATAGTTAAAATTAGGATTATTTTAATTAGAAGTAAGCTAAAAGTAAGGTAAATATAAGGTTTCTATTATTTCTATTAGCTAAGAGGATACTTTAGGTAGCTAAGAGGATACTATAGGATCTATATTAGCTATTTAAGTAAGGCTTCTATCTCCTAGATCTTACTATATTATCTATTTAGGAATATTAATTTTATTAAGGATTATTATTATTTCCTTATTATTTAGTATATTAATTAGCTATATAAGATTATCTTAGTAGATTTAGATCTTCTAATTAGTTAATAATAAATTATAGAATTTATCCTTATTAAATTAAATATTATATATATAGATTACCTAGTAATTAGAGAGTATCTATATTCTCTAAATATTATATACTTTATAGTCTATTAGATAGCTAATTACTATATATAAGGCTAGTTTAGCTAGTCTTAGAAGCTTAGTAATTTAAATATAGGCCTTATATCTATAGATTTATATATTAGAAAGATTAAGTTTAGCCTATAGCTAATATAGTATATTATTACCTAAATAGGCTATAAGAGCTTTATATAGTAATTACTAGTTAATAGATTAATATAGAATATAATTCTAGATATCGATAGCTATCTTAGCTATTTTAGGCTATAGATAACTAGGTAGATTAGTATTAATTATTATCTATCTAGCTATCTTTAATATTAATATACTATATTATTTAGTATAGCTATTCTACTTAGGCTAATATAGTAGTATAGTCTCTAGGTAAATTCTATAAGTAGATACTTCTTAATAGAAGAATTTAGATAGAGCTTTCTTATTACCTAAATATACTATAAGAATAGATAGATAAAATTAATTCTAAATAAAATTAATCTAGTAAGTAAGTAATCTAGCTAAATTAATCTTAGATAATAGATCCTATACTAGTTAATATTTTATTATAGGATTAACTAAATAGGAAAGGTAGAACGTTTTTATAAGTAATTACTTAAAAAAGATTAGATTCTAATAAATTAATTTAAATAGCTAATTATACTATATTAGTAATTAAAAAATTTAATAAGGAGTATTAGCTAGCTTATATAATTTATAGTAGCTAATTAGTAATAATATATTCTTAATATTTATATTTAATAAATAATTTAGTAGATATAATATAATATTATAGCTAATATAGCCTAATCTTTTATATTATTAGTTAATAGTTCTATCTAGATACTTTCTATTATATAATAATAAGATAATTTAGTTAAACTAGTTAAACTAGTTAATAATATTATTAAAAAAATTAAAAGTAAGTACTAAGTAATATTTAGATAAAGATAGAGTAATATAATTAGTAGAGTATTAAATAGGTATTAAAGTAGCTATAATTATATTATTCTATTTAATTAAATAGATATCTAATTTAGTATTTAATTAGTATATTAGCTTACTATCTTTCTCCTCTAGTATATATTTCTTACTATTTAGATAGATCCTAGTACTTATAATATATTTAGTAGATATTAAATTAATATAGAATCTAGAATAATAAGTAATATATTTTAAGAGAAAACTAGTTCTATTAAAAGATTAGATTAGTTTAACTATAAGCTCTCTATAACTAAGAATAGTAGTCTCTATATTTCCTACTATAACTAATAAAATAATTAGCTTATAGTTTACTAGAAGATTCTTATTATTTATAATACAAATAGATATACTAGTATTATAGTATTAAGTATTATTTTCTTTAGTAGATAATTAAATAGTACTTATTACTTTTTATAAGAATATACTCTATAAGTTAGGATAGAGGCCTATTAATTAGGTAGGAGAAATAGACTAAGTATATTGTATAAACTAGTTAACGACTGTATTATAGACCTTAAAGAGGCGTAGGGGCTATAGCTATTTAAGTAGTAACCGTGAACTAATTATCTCCTAGACGCTAGGGATTAGCGTTATTACGTGCGTTTTAGTATACTTAGGTAAGCCCTAGAAAGGCCCTAAGCTAGGCCTTAGGAACGGGAGCTAGAAAAGGCCTATAGCTAATAGTTATAACTAATACTAACTTATCTTATAGGATAGTTAGTATATAGTAGGAAACAGCTATCCTAGTACGTAACTACTAATAGTAGAAGAATAGATAGGTATATAGATAGATTATACTAAGGCTTATCTACTACTATACTATCTACTACTTATACTAACTTAAAGAATTAGATATATAAGGATACTTAATTAGTATTATATATTTAGTTCTTCGCGATTAATTATATATTATTACTTAGTTACTACCTTTAGTACTATACTTTACTATTTACCTTTAAGATAACCTAACCTATAAGTAGGGGATTTACTTTATAGTAATACTTAGTAATTAACTTACTTAGCGCGTACTTCTAGCACGTTCTATAAGACCCTTAATAGGATCTAACCTATAGTAAGACCTTACGAGGTAATAGTATAATTAAGAGATACGCTTAGAATTCGAAGTTATACTAAGAGGGCTAGAACTAGCTACTATAGTATATATTATAGTTATACCTTATTATAACTCACGACTTAGGTAACTATTGCCCTTTCTATATCTAACTTATAGTAACCAGTCGGCTCTACGTAATATACTATAAATCTGATATATAATTTATTCTAATAGTATATATAAGTAATAGTTTATTTATTTTCTTATAGGTATTACTAAGATTTTAGAGCTCTTTACTTCTTTCTAAAAAAAGCAGAGTATTCTTTAATAAATTATTACTTAGTAGTTAAGAGTAAATTCTATATATAAGAAAGAATAAACTAATTTTAGTTATAGTATACTTATAAATCTAATTAGTAATTACTATTTATATTAGATAGAGATATTAATATAAGAATAAGTATATATAGCTAAATAGAAGCTAGTATATTATATAATTATATAACCCTATCCCTTAATATTCTTTGATAATCTATTCTATATATAGAAGAGCTTTAATACTCTATATTTTAGACTAATTTATATAATCTCTATAGTAGTCTACTATAATTTAATCCCTTTAATATCTATAAGAATAAATACTACCTATTTATCTATAGCTAGTTTAATTAAGTTTAACTATTAATAATATTTAATTATATCCTATTAATTTAATTTATTTATTATTTATTAGCTTCTAATTTATATTAAATTATATACCTAAGTCTACCTAATTTAATTATATATAAATAATTTATATACTCCTAAGGATTAATATCTATCCTATAAATCTAATATATTCTATACTTTTATTAGCTTTCCTATTAGGAATTTTATTAATATATAATCTAGTAGTCTATTTAGATTTTCTACTTTTCTTTTTATTTAGGAGTAGTAAGGTATAGTAGTTCTATATCTTATTTTTAGAATATTTAGATAGTAGGTAACTACTCCTAAAAGAAGGTTTAGACTATTATCTAAACTTACTTCTATAGATACTCTATAATTTAAAAATATTTATTTATATAAGAATTTACCTAAAGCCTTCTTAGTAGCCTTAAAAATAGCTTTTATAACTAGCTAGCTAGTAGTATAGTTAATTACTATAATAATCTATCTATTATTATTAGAAATTATTAGTAGAATACTAATTAAATTAATTTTTTAGTACTAAAATAGATAGATTCTAATAGTTACTATATACTAGGAAGCTTCTCTTTCTAGAGACTATTTTAAACTTAGTAAAACTTAATAATTTAAATATAAATATACTATATTTTAAATATTCTTCTATATCTATAGCTACTATACTTCTAGATAGATAACTCTATTTAGGCTAGGCTAATCTAAATAGCTAAATTCTAAGTATATATAGTTTATAAAGTCTTTATAGAAAATAGGTTCTAAATATAGTATAATAAGCCTATTTCTATAAACATAAGTTATTAGACTACAATATTCTTATCTAGATAGCTATAAAAATTTAAGTAAGTAGTATACTTTTAAATAGCCTTAGTAATAGCTTTAGAAAGAATAATTCTTTTATATTAAGGAATTATATTTATACTTCTATCGGATTTATAGGGTAGATATAAATCCTTGGGAGTGCACAGATCATTCTATACACTATCGAATCAGAATACATAGTAATACATACGTAGCATTCGTGTACGATCGGATTAGGTAGACTTAGGCATACAATTTAACATGAATCAGAAGCTAACGAATAATAAAGGACTTAGAATAATAGGACACTATCGAATATTATCAATAGTTAAACTTAATCGAACTAGCTATAGGGGAATAGGCAGTATTTATCCTTATGGATATCGAAGGAATGAATCATAGTAGAATACCATAGAAATCACGCGAATCAATCTAATGCATAGAGTGTTGAAGCTCTTCTATTCATAGAATAGATCATTGAAGATCATTAAGGGATGGGGTCATGTGATTATGTGACACACTAGCTTCCATTCGGCCACATTCGATCACATTCGGCGGCATATGCTCGTTCTCATGTTGACATATATTATATAATTATATAATCCTATCCCTTAATAATCTTTAATTATCTATTCTATATATAGAAGAGCTTTAATACTCTATATTTTAGACTAATTTATATAATTTCTATAGTAGTCTACTATAATTTAATTATAATAAAATCCTTTTAGGAAAAATACTATCTATTTTTCTATAGCTAGTTTAATTAAGTTTAACTACTAATAATATTTAATAGTATTCTATTAATTTAATTTAATTATTATTTATTAGCTTCTAGTTTATATTAAATTATATATCTAAGTCTATCTAATCTAATTATATATATATACTTTATATATATCAGTAGTCCTACTCTAATTATATATAAATAATTTATATACTTCTAAGGACTTATATCTATCCTATAAATCTAATATATCCTTAGCTATTTAGATCTACTAGAAACTAAATATAAGATTAATTTCTAAGAGGATCCTTATATATCTAATCTAATCTAAAAGCTTATAGATATGAGATAATTAGTAGCTATTTTTAATTATAAGCTAATTTAGTATATAGTAATTAATATATTACTACTTTCTATTAGCTTTCTAAATAAAGATTACTAAGAAGCCTTATAGACTAGAAGATAGCTAAATAAGGCCTTTCTAAAGAAGTAGATCTATCTACTTTCGCTACTTATATCTTCTAATTTAATAGAAAATATAAGTTAATACTTATTAGCTAGGCTTCTTCTACATTAATTAGATATATAAGAGTCCTTTCTAATAGTAAAGTATCTAGAAGTTTATTCCTAAGAATCTTTAGAAACCTCTATAGGATTTTATATATTCTAAAATCTAAATACTCTAGTATAAAATATATTTTTTAATATTAGATAACTATTAGAAAGATATTTATAGACTCTTTTTATAAGATATATTAGTATTATTAGCTATTTATAAGATTTATTTAAGCTTCTACTATTTTATTATTCCTAAATAGAGTAGTAGCTTTAATCTAATATAAGTATTTATAATTTTATAGTATTATTATTAATATAGTCTAATTAATATAGAGAGTTCTTATACTAAGGAAATCTCTTTTTAGAATAAATTTAAATTCTATAAGATCTAGTACTTATACTTAGATATAGTCCTTCTAGAAGCTAATACTAATTAGAATCCTAAGATTAATATCTATAAAAAGTATATATCTATTAAATATTTAGATAAAAGTAGTAAAGTCTTTCTAAGTATAGAAAGATAAGTCCTAAATTTCTTATAAATAGCTAGTAAAAAGTATATATAGAAGAACTATAATTTTAGAGTATATAGATAGAGACTTTTTCTTATAAAGGCCTAATTTTAATCTAATAGAATAATAAGATACTTCCTATAGAAAAAAAAATAGCCTTCCTTCCTTTAGTATATTATATAAAGAATCTAGAGGTCCTTACTAAGAAGTATTTATTTCTATAATATAGCTTTTATATAGCTAATAAGTATATCTAGTTTATCTATCTATTAGTATTTTTTTAGCTTTCTATTACTATTATTTCCTAGCTTTAGAATAGGATATTCTATAAAGAAATAGCTTCTTCTACTAGAGTTATAATAGATATTATATCTATTTATAGACTAATTTCTAGAGCTATAGCTATAATTACTATTTAAGCCTCTAGAAAGACTAAATCTTTTAGTTAATAAAAAATTTAGAGGACTCTATATAAACTATATAATATTTATAGCTATTTCAATATCTCTATTAGTATCTTAAGTATTCTATCTTAAGTATTCTATCTTAAGTATTCTATCTTAAGTATTCTATCTTAAGTATTCTATCTTAAGTATTCTATCTTAAGTATTCTATCTATAGTAATAAGTAAATATTAATCCCTACTATTATTAAATAAAGTATTTAATAATATCTCTTGAAGCTTTTTTTAGTTATAAGTTATTCTTGGTCTATTTCTTCTATAATTTAACTTTTACCCTTTTCTAGAGATAAAATATTCTAATTAGTATTAGCTATAGCCTATTAAAGGTCTATAATATATTTAGTAAAGGATTATTTAATATTCTATTTAAGCTCTATAAACTTCTTCTAGTACTTTTTAGGCTCTAGATACTATAAATTTTAATAGAGGATCTATTCTCTATACTACTTCTAAAAAGAAATTTTATCTCTATAAATAAAATATATTATTAATATACTTACTAAGCTTTTATAGCCTTTTCTACTAGAGTATTTTATATATAAATAATTTTTAGCTTATTATCTAGAGTAGTTTTAGTAAGCTATTCTATTTTATAGAAAAAGCGCTTATAATTAAATAACTACTTCTTAATAGTATTATCTTCAAAAGCTTTTAAATACTATTACTAAGTGGAATTAGTAAATAGCTTAGTATTAAATATAAGCTACTATTATCTAAAGTAAGTAGTTATAAATAGAGTTATCTATTCTAGATACTTCTTTATTTATAATAATTCTAAATATTATACTTATAGATTATTTACTTTTATAATCCTAGCGCGTATTTCTATTATAATATCTAGAAGTTAAAGGCTTAATATATCTTTAGTTAAGTATTAGAGAGATAGCTATATAAAAAGATTATAATTAGTAGAACCCTATAGTAGCTTAAAAAGAGTATTAATAATATTATCTATAGTAAATATTATTCAAAGCTTATAAGCTAAATATTTTAGAATAGTTTTTTTTAAAGAATAAATACTATATATAGTTTATAATAGAGTATAAGGTATATAAAGTTCAATTTATATACTATAGAATTAAGCTATAATCTATAGACTAGTAAGTAGTTATATAAATATAGCTAAAAGTAGTAGAATAGAGGAGACTACCTACTATCTATAATAGTTAGCTATAGCTAAATAGGGTCCTTAGAAAAAGGGCCCTAGGATTTTAGTTACTAGTATAACTTCTAAATATTCTTTAATAAGCTAATTAAGTAGAAGCTTTAGTAGTATAGGTAGGCTGTATAATTATTTTTTTTATAGAAGATCTCTTAGTATAAAAGCCTACTCTTCTAGCTAAACTACTATTCTAGGGATCTATAGTACAAAATAGCTAGAACTAGTACTTAGTTAGTTTAATAGTAGTAAAGGCGTTTAAGTTAATATATTGATCTTAGAAAGTACTCTATTAAGATAAACTAGTATAATTCTAGTAGCTATAAAGCTACTAAAAATAATATTTAGCTAGAAGGCTTCTAGCTATATATAATAATCTACTAGGAAATTAAGCTTCTTAATATAATTATAGCTATTTTAGGCTAAATTACTTATAAAGCAACTATATCCGTACTTTAGTACTGTAATATAAAGTATCTAATATTAAGTAGTTATAGTAAAATAAATACAAAGATATATAGAGTTGTATAATATTATAGTTAGTATATATTTAATTAAATTTAGGTATTAAATAACTACTATACTAATTAAGGAATAATAGGTAATATTATTCTTATATATATAAAGTAGTTAATAAAATAAAGATCTTTTAGAGCTAGTATAGGCTAATCTTATTTATAGTCTAGCTATTATTTAATATTTAAATTTACTAATGATAAAGAAGATTCGTTTTAAATTAACTAACAATATAAATATAGCCTTCAAATATAATATATAGTAGTAGTAGATAGTTATTAGTATATATTACTTTAATTATAGTAACCTATTTATAATTTCTAGGCTATAAAATTAATTACTATAATATTCTATCTAGGTAACTCTTTTTTATATTAGTTTAAGATCTATTATAAATCTAGTTTTACAAAAGTTATAGATATCCTCTAATTAGATAATATTCCTATTAATTATATATTATAATATTAAAAACTAGCCTTAAATAGCCTTAGAATCTTTATTAAACACTTACTAATAATTAAATTACCTAAAGAAGTATAATTAAAGCTTATTATACTTTTTCATAAAATTTAATACCTAATTAAGACTAATACTTACTAGAGGGATTATTCTATAAATAGTAAGAAGGATATTAGCTATCTCTTATATATTAGTAGGCCTAAGTATAGCTCTACGCGAATTTATAGAGATTATCTATTAAGCTAGTAAATTTTCTTAAATAAAGTAAATTTATATAAATTTATACGTATATTAGCGCGCAAGGCTATTCTTTTTATATACTACGATAGCGTTCTATAGGAAATATTATATAGCTTAGCTACTATAAGAATAGATTTAACGTAGCTATTTTTTATATTGTTCAGGGCTAATAGGATTCTATCCTCCTAATTAGCTAATTTCTATAAAGCCTTAGTACGGATTAGAGGTATAGTAGGCGATAAAATTAGGTAGAGTAGATAGAAGACACGATTTTCGATAGGATTAGCTACTTATAGATTACGTTAGCTTAAGCTCCAAGGTATCTAAGTAGGAATAACTTTATGTAAGTTATATTATAATACTATTACTAAAAATAATATATCTATTATCTTATATATCGATACTCTTACTAGAGCTATAAAGTAATAATTACTGATCTTAATAAATTAATATTAATACGTATAATTGAGCGTATAATATAGCAATTTAATCTTTAAAAATAGAATTTAAAGAAGCAAATATACTTAATAGCTAATAATATAGAAGCTTACTAAAGATTTCACTATTAGTAGTTATAATTCGATTACGTAAAGGATATAATAATCTATTCATTAGAAGTTGAATTTATATTGAAGTTCTAAGAATAAGTCTTTAGACTAGATCTTATAAATCTTACTATACATGTATAATATTATATACTATAATTTTAATTAGTAGTTAGTAGGACCTTATAGGTATAGAATAGGATCCTAAGGTTAATTGCGGTACTTTACGAATTCTTATATTAAAGTACTTAATAAAAGCCTTCTAATATTCTATAAATCTAGTCTTATATATTACCTTAATTTACTAGTTAGTAACTATTAAATACTAGTTTAAAATACATAGCGTATAGGTAATAGAATTGCCTCTATATTTACCTAATCTTAATCTATTTTAATAGTTTAGAGCCTATTAAAATAATAGTTATTAAAGTAATATCTAAATTAAAGTCATTGGTATAGGCCTTATATTAACTAGAATAATTTTAAAGCTACTTAAATTAATTCGTAAAATTATATAGATTAGGCTATAATTAATTACTTAATATATATTCTTCTATAGACGATTAAAGTAGTACTAGATACTAGGAGTAAATAAAGTAGATATTAATAAGGATTTATCTAGTAATTCATCTATAAAATTCTGTATTGCGATAAATTATATATATTTAAGATATATAGGAGCTAATCTAGTATTTTAGGTAGAGGTAAGCTAAATTAGGAAATTCCTTATATGAATAGAGTTTTCGCCCATAGGTATATAAATATTCCACTTCTTTAATTTACAAAGATCTATTTACTAATTCAAGTCTAGTGAAAAGCTCTAAGAGTAAACTATTATTTAGATAGATCTCCTTAGAGCTATGTATTTAGAATTTTAACTATTTTATTACATATAAACTAAGTAAGACTAAAAGTGTCTTACTAAATACTATACTTGATATATTTATAAGTTTCTCTATTACTATTAATTCCATTAGAATTGGAAGAGAAGTAAACGAAGGCTACTATTCTTACTGAGATCTTAGTAAAAATGCTTAAAAAATAGCTTATAGGTAGCTTAAGAGTATTAGTCCTTATTTATATAAAATCCTAAATTCATTATTTATAAAACTACTAGATAATTAATATTAAATAGTATTTTATATATAGCTTACTTCTTATTCTATATTCTTTTAAATTTTTATATATTTTAAGTTATAAACTTAATATGATAACCGAAGAGTTAGAAATAGAAGAGATAGTAATAGATTTTCTCATTCTTAATATATATAATATTATATTAAGACAGTAGTATCTTAAGAGTTTAGAAAAATAGAATAAATAAGGTAATAGAAATATATTAATAAACTATAGAATAGTATTAATATTCTTAATAATATTCTTAATAATATTCTTAGTTATCAAGAAATTCTTATTTCTTTATAGAATATAAAAGCTCTAAAGTTTTTTCCTACTTTTTAATCTAAAATTATAGAAGCTATTTTAATTTGGGAGAGTAGAAGTTTTATATTATAGTATAGAAGAGAATTATTATAGAAAGAATAAATAGTTTCGAAAGCTTTCATAAGCTTGTCTGAGATAAGCTAATAGGATCTTAGTATTAGATAATAAAATTATATATAGCTTCTAATTAAATAAAACTATACTAGATATTTAATAGAGGATTTATATAAGATCTTAGTAAAATACTCTAAGATATAGGTTATATATTTGTAATAGTTTCAAGAGTAAATTAATAATTCAAAGGCTACTTAAAAACTACTTAAAGAGCTATATAAGAGCTATCTATATATATATTAAGAACTAGTTAAGGACTAGTTAAGAGCTACTCTTTATAAGCTTTATACTACTAAGTAATTATAGATTTCTTTAGATAATTCAAGTATATAAATATTAAACATACTAGCTATAAAAAATAGCTAAATAGAAAGAAATAAATATTAGTAAAGATCTTAAAGATTAAGAATTATAAAAGGAATATCTAGGAAAATACTTTATGTTAGAATTTATAGTATTTAATATAAATCCTATAAGGTTAAGAATCTAATAGGGATATATTAGATTATTTAGTTTTATATATAAATTATTTATACATCATTAAATTAGGGACTATAGAAGAATAGGGGCTCTAGGGCCTATAATTCTATAGTAATTATAAAAATTATCTAATCTATATAAAGATTATAAAGGTTATATAATTAATCTACTATAAATTAGACGCTTATAAAATTAAAGACTTTTATATCTACCAAATTAGGAGTATTTTATCATATTTATATTAAAATAATTATATAATTATAAATCATAGTATAGTATTATAATAAATTTAGTAGTACTATAAATCATAGAATTATAGTCTATAAATATAAAGAAATAATCTTATATATACTATATAAGATTAAAATAGGAAATATTGAGGACTATTAAGTTTATATAATTATTTTTTATATAAATATACTCTCCTAGCTCTTTATATTAGATAAAAGAGAGAGGTAAATATAATAAAGATAAAATTAAAAAGTATTAGTATATATTAATAGATCTATTTATATATTAAATATCTATCTATAGCTATTAGATAAAGATTATATATTTTATAGTAGATAATTATTTTATTAGGCTATTAGCTATTATCTTAACTAATCTCATATATATAATTTATAGGCGTTTAGCTTCAATCTTCTAATAAATCTATTACTTATTAATATTAATATAGTATAACGTAATTTATAGCTAAGATAGCTATATAGCTGAACTAGCTACCTACTCCTATAATAAATCTTTAAGATATAATTAATTAATAAATACCTATTAATTTAACTAGCTAGTACGATTTTTATATTTATTAATCTTATAGCCTTTCTATTTATATCTTCTATAGGTAGATAGAGTACTTCTAAGTAGTTAAATTAGCTAAAAAGATAGATTAATCTAATTATATAATATAACCTTATTCGCTTCTACTAGCTAAATAGGCTACTAAACTAGCTATTTACTCTCTTTAATAGATAGGCCCCCTTAATAAGTAATCTAACTAGTTAATTAAGCATACCTCTAGTATTTCTTCTTGTTTATTACGCGTAAATTAGCGTTCTCCTATGTTAGTATTATATTATAGCTTAGTAATTTATAGTAGCTCTTAAGAAGCTAATTAACTGATATTTTTAATAGGCTTAGAGGGCTTTTTAATCGTTAAGCTATAAACCTTTTAAGTATCTTACAATACCTAGATAGTTAATCTATTATTCTAGGCGTTTTTAGTATAAAATAGCTAGAACTAGTACTTGGTTAGCTTGATAGTAGTAAGAGCATCTAAATTAATATATTAAGCTTAGAGAGAATCCTATTAGGATTAAATAGTATAATACTAATACTAGTAGCTATAAAGCTACTTTAAAGAATCTTTAGCTAAAAGATTTCTAGCTATATATAAGAATAATCTACTAGAAAATTAAGCTTATTAATGTAATTATAGCTAGTATAGGCTAGACTACTTATAAAGCAACTATATATATACTTAAATATTATAAAGTATCTAATATTAAGTAGTTATAGAAAGTAAGATGAATATAAAATATATAGAGAGGTATAATATTATTATTAGTATGGTTTTAGTTAAATTATGGTATTAAATAACTACTATATTTATTAAGGATTAATAGACGAAATTGCTCTTATATATAAGGTAGTAAATAGAATAAAGATCTTTTCTAGCTAGCGTAAGCTAATTTTATTACTAGTCTAGCTTTTATATAATATTTTAAACTAACTAGTAATATAGGTTTAGATCTTAAATATAATATATAGTATTTATAAATAGCTATTAGCGTATATTACTTTAACTTTAGAAATCCATTCGTAATTTCTAGGCTATAAAATCAATTAATAACTATATAATTCTTCTTAGGCAACTATCGTCTACGCTAATATAAGGCCTATCGTGAATCTAGTCTTAATTCAAGTTATAGATATCCTATCGGATTTATAGGGTGGATATAAATCCTTAGGAGTGCACGAATCATTCATGCACTATCGAATTAGGGCTAACAACGATGCACACAGAGCATTCGTGTACGATCGGATCAGGTAGACATAGGCATACGATTCAATATAAATCGGAAGCTAACGAATGATGAATGAATCAAATTGATAGGACACTATTAGACTTCGGCAAAACCCATTATGGGTTTAAGGTCTCGACCTAAAACCTAACCTATCGATAGGTTGGGTTGGTGCCTCTAGAACCTAACCTAACCTATAGGTTCCGATAGGTTTAGAGAGGTAACCTATCTAGTAGGTATATATAATAACGCTTACTAACCTAACTTGAATCCTGTTTTTTATCTATATTTCTACCTATATTATATCAAAACTAAATATAGTAATAGTCGGATTTTTATAAATTCCTCTACTATAATAGAATAATATTATACTAAGATAGAGTTAGGATAGTAATTTAATATATCTAATAATTTAAGTAATATACAACCTTACGTAATAATATAGTAGATATTAGAAAAATAGAACCTATAGAGTTACGGAAATATGTATTTAAAGTATAGAATAGTAGTTATATTTCTAATAGAACTAGTAGTCCGTAAAGAAATTCCTATCTCTTTACGCCCTTAAGATAAAATTAGAGAATATAAGAACCTTAAAATCCCTTCCTTTCCTATCGTTTATCTAAAAGTATATAGGCTACTACAATTTAGGAGAGTAGGGGATTAATAGCTTAGAATAGAATAATTAAAGAAAGAGTAGATAGTAGCTATAAAGCTCTTATAGGAATACTTTAAAAGAGCTAATAGGACCTTGTTATTAGATAAGGGATTACGTAGGGCTTCTAGTTAGGTATAACTAAAAGGTAGTAAGAGACCTTCGTAAAGCAAAATTTTTTAGAGCTATTAAGGCTTAAGTAGGCTAGGAATAGGCTTTCAATAGGTTCTAATAATAGGTTTTTAATAGATTCTTATAGGTTTTTAATAGGTTCTAATAGATTTTTAATAGATTCTAGTAGATTATAATAGGTTAACTCTACTTTAGGTAGATACTCTAATAATAATTAATTATTATCTATTATTTTACTTTTAATTAATCTCTTATCCTTCCTACCTTACTTAATCTACCTTGCTTAATCTACCTTACTTAATCTATATATATATTAAATTTCCTACCTAAGTATTTACTTTTACTCCTTTTTATATTCTACTAATTCTATTCTTAGTTCTATAATATCCTAATTATAGCTATCTAATATATTATCCTCTTTCTATAATAAAGAAGTAGAGAATCTAGATTATTTAATATTAATTAATAAATCTATAACTCTTCTAAATAGCTAACTTATATTAGATAATATATTTAGTTCTAACTTTATTAGACTAAATATTCTACCTTCTATTCTATCCTTCTTTACGTATATTAGTCTAACTAGAAGAAAAGGCTTCGTTCTCTATAATACTATAGTATATATAGAATAGGTTAAATAGTAGCTATAGATAGACAATAGATAGAAACGTAAGTTATAATAGGATATAGAATATTCAGTAAAGATATAGAATAACTTTAAAAAGTTACTTAAACTATAGATAGCTTACCTAAGATTATATATAAGTAGTATAATAGGATTCTAGTCCTTAGTTACTACTCTAGAGTAGTAAAGGTATTTATAGTATATTAACTATAATTAAGTACTTAAGATCTAGAAGATATAAATAGATTATAACTAAAGAAAAGGTAGAAATTACTTAGTTTATAAAAATAGTAGTATATACTATATTATATTTATATTAAGTTAAACTAATACCTCTTTATAATAATTTTTAGGAGCAACTTTTACCTATATCTATATTTACTTAAGCTACCTAGAAGGAAGTAATTATATAATTCCTTATAATTAATTACCTTCTATTTTATCTTATTAAGTACCTAATCTTATAAATCCTTCTCTCTTTTACCTAAAAAGCTTTTTTAATACCTATCTTATCCTTAACTATAATAATTTACTACTATCTCTAGAATATTATTTAAGATTACTAGTAATTAATTCTCTATACGCTACCTAGTAACGCTAAAATATTAATTATGCTTAACTATTAGATATTACTATATAAATAGATATTTATAGTAGTTATAGGCTATTTTATTAATAGGTATTAGACTTACTAGGAGGTCCTTCTTAGATTTAAGCCTCTTTATAGCTTATATACTAGATAGAACTTAAGTAGTATACTTCTTAAGACTTAAGTAAACCTTAAAATCTAAGACTAAGTATTTAGATTAATAATAGATAATATATTAAATAATAAGATATTATATAAATTACTTAACTAAGTCTTATCTAATAATATAACTATTATCTAATAATATAACTATTATCTAAACTCTATATCTTACTTATATTATCTAACTATATTTAAACTAACTCCTTAATTATCTTAAGGATATACTATAAAATAATAATATAAAGATAAAATAGACTAATTAGTAATTAATAGTAGTAAAGATAAACGTATAATACTAGAAGTATAAGATTTCTTATATCTTAAATAAGGTTTAGTACTTTATAATATATATTTATATAAGGCTTTAGTAACGTAAGGTTTTCCTAGCCCTTTAAAAAAACGAACTAAAGCTTATACTAATTTAGAATATAAGAACCTAATAGAATTTAATCTTTCTTATACTAAAAGACTATAGGCTATCTTTATACTATTCTATATAGAATATAATTATAAGAAGATACTTCTAAATAATAAGGAATAGTATTATATCAACTACCTTCTTTAATTACTAAGCCCTTCTTTAATTATATAATAGAGCTTTTAAAAACTTAGGCTACTATATATCTAGTATTTAAGATCTATAATATACTATTTAAATATCTTAAGAAGTTAATAAACTAGCTCTATTAAAAATAGGTCCTATAAAAAAAATAGATACTTACGTCTCTTAAAGCTAGTTAGTAAAAGCTTAATATAGATAATATTTAAGGATATATCTATATAATTATAACTATATTAGCTTTTAATAGTAGATTCTAGTTCTTTCTATCTAATAACTAGGATAAGAGATAGCGTAATACTTATTAAAAGTTATTCTAAGAGATACTTATATCCTACTAGTAACGTATATCTAAAGGCTCTTATAATCTTAGGTATATAGTATAGCTAAAGAGTAGTAAAGGATTAAGGCTTAGTAAGATATTAAATAGATATAAGCCTTTATTTAAACCTACTAGAGATAAGATCTCTTAATATCTTAATAGTAGTAAGCCTTAATCCTTATATTTAATTTAATATAATATAATACTAAGTAGTTTTTATATAGAGGCTATTAATATTGAGCTTTTTTAATTCTAGAGAGAATACTAATCTTATTTTCCTATAACTATATTACTTACTTATAATATTCTTACTATTCTAGTAATAGGTACTAGAATAGAACGACTTTTTAATACTACTTAAGATATATATTATTATCATAGTTACCTAAAATTAGATATAAAGAAGATTATATTATTTCTTTATATAATAAGGTTTAATCTTAGAGAGAATAAGGTAAGATAACTAGAGTAATTTTCTACTATATATAAGATTAACGTAGTAAGAGAGGAAAAGAATAAATATTTAGAGGAGCTTAAGATTAATATAATTAGTAATACTAAAGAGTGAGAGATCTACTAATATAGTAGAGATTAGAGAAATAAAACTAGAGCTACTAGAGAGTTTAAAACTTAGTTATAATTCTTAGCATAAAAGCGAGTATAGAAGAAGAATAATATATTTAAATATTATTGGTAATTAAAGCTAAATAAAATTTACTTAAGCTTATAGAGTATAAATTTCCTTAATATAAATAGAGCAAATAGCCCTATACCTATAGGTTAGGTTAGGTCATAGGTTGGGTCATAGGTTAGGTTAGGTTTTAATAGGTTCTACCGAAGTCTAGACACTATCGAATATTATTAATAGTTAAACTTAATCGAACTAGCTATAGGGAACAGGTAGTATTTATCCTTATAGATATCGAAGGAATAAATTATAGTAGAACACTATAGAAATTATGCGAATTAGTCTAATATATAGAGTATTAAAGCTCTTCTATATATAGAATAGATCGTTGAGGATTATTAAGAGATAGAGTTATATAATTATATAACGTAGCTGCTTCTATTCGGCTATATTTAATCACATTCGGCTATATATACTTATTTTTATATTAATACACCCCCTTAGCTCTTAATATAAGATTAAAGTAAGAGCTAACTAAGACGAAAAAGGCGTCTAATACTTACTTTTAATTAGTTCTACTAGTAATATGTCTATATTTAACTAGCGAATAAAGGTATTATACTGCTCTATAGATAATCGCTTTATTAGGCTATTAGCTATTATATTAGCTAATTTAACCTATTTAATTCGTAGGCGTTCAGCTAGGATTTCTTAATAGATCTATAGCTAATAAATATTAATATAACGAAGCTTAGTCTAGAATAATAGTTTCTTACGTACAAGTAAATTAACTATCTATTTATTATCGTATTAAATCGATTCTAATTAGTCAATCTCGAATTAAATAAACGCGAATAGGCGCTTTCTTATATATATCTTCTTAGCTATATAGCTAATAGCTAGTAATTTAGCCTTAGTAGTTAATGTAGTAATCGTCTTCTACTTACGCGATTATTATTTAATTAGCCTACTAAATAGAGTAAAGATAAATCCTTTAGAGCTTTTTCTATTAGGATTATTAGCAAAACTAGTATTAGATACTATAGTAAAGATAGAAGCTCTTATTTCGCTATTAAATATAAGTAAAAGGTCCCTAGTATTACATAGGTATAATATTATATAATCTACTATAGCTAAATACTTCTTATTATAGCGCGTAAGTAATTTCGCTAGTAATTAATTAGTAAATACTATATTAGGATAGGTCTACATAGTTAGAAATAGGATAGAATAATACTTCTACTAATTAGCTTAATTATTTTTATATAGATTAGTTCTAATAGGATTAAATAAAGTTTAATAGTAGCTAGAAGTAGTAATTTTAAGGCTTTCTAATCTAGAAGATTAAAAAAGGTAGTAAACTTCTTAATGTATACTACTTAATTTAGCTAGGTTTTTCGCTTAGATTAATTTCGTACGATTTAAATACTAATAAATTAGATTAATTCGCTTGTCTTTTATTTTAAATCGTTCTATCAGTATTCTTTTTACCTACTTAGTATAATCTTTATTATTTTAATAATAGGTAGTAAGGAAATCGTCTATAGATATTATAATAATTATTCGATTATTAGTTATAGAGTAAGATTATTAGGATATAGTTTAAATCTAATTAATAGAAGTATATACTTAATATTATCCTCCTATTACTTACTAGCAATTCGTAGGCTATAATCTACTTTATATAGGCGTAATACTATTAATTTCTTACCTAATCCTAGTAGATATTAGTAGTAAATAGATACTTTTAGTAAGCTATTTAGGAATATATTAACTATATCTATTTAGAAAGTTTCTAAATCGAATTATATAATAAACACGATAAGTATATAGAAAGTCCTTACTATAAGCGTACTAATCTAAGCGTCTTAATTATTAGGCACTTAGACGTCTCTATATACGTATAAGCGTGCTTTAAATCGTGTAAGATAGATAGATTTATTAGATTTATAGGCAAATACCTATTATATAGGAATAATTAAATAATACAGGTATTCTAATTAGTCGATTCTATTATAACGTAATTCACGGCTGAGATAGCCACACAGTTAAGCTAGCCACCCTAAAACACTATACTAAATACGATTTTTCAGGTCACTATATATCAACAAACGGAGGTAAATTTTACTTAGTTTTAAATCGGATAATATCTCTAGCTTTAGACATAGCACAGCTTGAGTAAGATATACGGGAGATAATTATTTACTAGCATTACTAAAAATTACGCTTCAACTAAGCAATGTAGATATAAGTCTTTATATTTCGAACTATCTTTATACTCTTATACCTTTAGAAGATATTTAATATCTACATTAAACTCCTAGATACCTTAAGATCATACACTAAACATCTAGTGTAGACAAATAAAGTTGTAAAAAATTGTATTTAGTATAGTGTTTTAGGGTAGCTAGCTTAACCGTATAGCTATCTCAGCCGTGAATTACGTTAATTCGCTTAGTACGCTTATATAATATAGTAATAGCTTACTAGTTCGAAGACTTTTATATTGATAAGCTTATTAAATTCGATCTATATAGCTTATTAGAAGTAGTTCTTCAAAGAGTAACTAGCTAGTTAATTATAGCTAGATAGGGCAGATAGAATAGAGAATATTATAATCTTAGCTATATACCTTAATCTAGTAGGGATATATATATAAATACTATAAGATTAATATAAGGTTGCTTGATCTTATTATAGTTATAGCTAGTATTAGAATTAGATCGTAGGTACTTAGTCGATATTAGTAGCTTATAGTTAGAAGGATTAAAATTAGTATTATTAATTAGAACGTATAGCGTTATCTAGCTAGGTTAGCTAGAATTATTACTATTAGGAGCATTAGAGTAGTTAGAATCGTCGGCTAATTTATTATCTAATTCAGGATTAAGTAGTAGTATAAGCAGCTAGTCTCTAAGGAATTAATTATAATTATTCGAATTAGGATTATTTTAATTAGAAGTAAGCTAAAAGTAAGGCGAATATAAGGTTTCGGTTATTTCTATCGGCTAAGAGGATACTATAAGATCTATATCGGCTGTTTAAATAGGGCTTCTACCCCCTAGATTATACTATATCGTCCGTTTAGGGATATCGATTTTATTAAGGATTATTATCGTTTCCTCATTATCTAGTATATTAATTAGCTACGTAAGGTTATCTTAATAGATTCGGATCTTCTAATTAGTTAATAATAAATTATAGAATTTATTTTTATGAAATTAAATGTCGCGTATATAGATTACCTAGTAATTAGAGAGTATCTATATTCTCTAAATATTATATACTTTATAGTCTACTAGATAGCTAATTACTATATATAAGGCTAGTTTAGCTAGTCTTAGAAGCTTGCAATTTAAATATAGGCCTTATATTTCTAGATTCGTACGTTAGAAAGGTTAGGTTTGGCCTATAGCTAGTATAGTATATTAGCGCCTAAATAGACCATAAGGACTTTATATAGCGATTGCTAGTTAATAGATCGGTATAGAATATAATTCTAGATATAGATAGCTATCTTAGCTACCTTAGGCTATAGATAACTAGGTAGGTTAGTATTAATTATGATCTACCTAGCTATCTTTAATATTAATATACTATATCGTTTGGTATAGCTATTCTACTTAGGCTAATATAGTAGTGTAGTCTCTAGGTAGATTCTATACATAGATACTTTCTAATAGAAGAATTTAGATAGTAATTTCTTGTTTCTAAATACACCGTAAAGATAGATAGATTAAATTAATTCTAAATAAAATCGATCTAGTTAGTAAGCGATCTAGCTAAATTAGTCTTATATAATGAGTCCTATACTAGCTAGTATTTCGTTATAGGATCGACTAAATAAGAAAGGAAGGACGTTTTCGCGAGTAATTACTTAAAGTAGATTAGATCCTAATAAATCGATTTAAATAGCTAATTTTATTATTTTAGTAATTAGGAAATTTCATAGGGAGCATCAGCTAGTTTATATATTTTATAGTAGCTAATTAGGGATAATGTATTCGATATATAAATATTCGATATATAATCTAGTAGGCGTAATATAATATTATAGCTAATATAGCCTAATCTCTTATGCTATCAGTTAATAGTTCTATCTAGATACTTTCTATTATATAATAATAGGATAATTTAGTTAAACTAGTTAGTAATATTATTAAATAAATCGAAAGTAAGTAGTAGGTAATATTTAGGTAAAGATAGAGTAATATAATTAGTAGAGCGTTGAATAGGCATCGAATTAGCTATAATAATATTACCCTATTTGAATTAAATAGATACTTATTTAGTATTTAATTAGTATATTAGCTTACTATCTTTTTCCTCTAGTATATATTTCTTACTATTTAGATAGATTCTAGCGCTTATAGCGTATTTAGTAGATATTAGATTAATATAGAACCAAGAGTAATAGGCAACGTGCTTTAGGGGAAAACTCGTTCTATTAAGAGATTAGGTTAGTTTAACTATAAGCTCTCTATAACTAAGAATAGTAGTCTCTTATATCCTACTATAACTAACAAAACGATTAGCCTATAGTTTACTAGGAGATCCCTATTATTTACAATATAAATAGATATACTAGTATTATAGTACTAAGTATTGTTTTTTTTAGTAGGTAATCAAATAGTATTTATTAACGTAATTCACGGCTTAGATAGCTATACGGTTAAGCTAGCCACCCTAAAACACTATACTAAATACGATTTTTTACAACTTCATTTATCTACACTAGATTTTCAGTGTATAATCTTAAGGTATATAGGAGTTTAATATATTATATTAAATATCTTTTAAAGGTCTAAGAGTATAAAAATAGTTAGAAACGTAAAGACTTATATCTGTATTGCTCGGTTAGAGCGTAATTTAGTAATACTAGTAAATAATTATCTCCTATATATCTTACTTAAGCTGTGCTATATCTAAAGCTAGAGATATTATCACATTTAAAACTAAGTAAAATTTACTTCCGTTTGTTGATATATAGTAACCTAAAAAATCGCATTTAGTATAGTGTTTTCGGGTGGCCAGCTCAACCGTATAGCCATCTCAGCCGTGAATTACGTTACTTTTTTATTATTATTCTAGAAGATATCTTCTACTTACTATTTAGGAATATAGGTAGTAAATACGTTTCTAGTAGATATATTGATTTTATCTAATGTTTCTAGATTATTCGTACGCTTCTAGTAGGGCGATTTAGATAGCTTTTAGTAGCGTTTAATAGCACTTTTATAGGCTTTCTTAAATGATAGTAAGGATTTATATATCCTTTAGAAGGCTTTCTAGATTTCTACGTTTAGCTACTATTCTTTTAGCCTAGCGTAAGGATTAACATATAGGTATTAATTAACTCTATAGTTGCTATTATTAGATATACCTTAGTATAGGTATAGCTTTTAGCGTAGCTTTAGTAGCTTATAGCTATCGTTTCTATAATAGGCTTCGTTATTATTATTAGGGCTTCGTTCCTAATAGGATATATAGGTAATCTACTATCTATTTCTACTACTAGACGATATATTTCCTTAATATTAATTAGTAAACTAGTTAATTACCTCTTCTAGGCTAGGATACTTTATCCCCTAGAGGATTATATTATACTAGAATAAGTAGAAGCTTTTATTAGATAATTAAATAGCTTCTAGGAAATTATAGACGATTGATTTAGTATTACAAAATTAGGTAATACTAGCCTAAATATCTTAGTTTTAGTATATGATCTATCTATCGTACTATTTAGTTAGATCGGATAGCTTACTAGGTAGTATCTAGCGTTTTAGGGTATCCTATTTATATAGGATATAGCGATTTCTTAATTAGCTAGATTAGGTATAGCGCTTATAGAGGGTAATAATAGTATCTCGTGCTAATTAGCTATTTATTATCTTCCTACCCTTACGTACTAGAAAGTATAAAATACAGCTTTTAAATAATTTAATCGCGCGTATAAATCGTAGGTAATTAGATTTACTATCTATATAGTTACTTTGTATAGCCCTATAATAGCCTAATTTATTAGGTATAAGATCAGTATAGCGCTCAGAGACTTAGGGCTTATCGGAAGTGTACGGCTAGGGCCGTTTAATCGTATTAGATAGCTTTAGCTTAATTAGCTCTTTAGACGGTGTAGTAGGATCTTTATTAGGATTAATATATTTCTATAGATTTGCTAATTTAGCGCGTTCATTAATAGCAGTAGACTATAGAATCTAGTGCGTAGGGCACTTAAGAGGGTATCTAAGCTATATAGCTTATAGATTAATCGAATTTATTACAATTAGAAGTAAAGGATAAGTCAAAGTAATTAAAAGGTTAATTTAGGAAGGAATCAGACGCTTTAGTAGTAGGCCGTAACGATCGGGCTTATAACTATCGGATTTATAGGGTAGATGTAAATCCTTAGGAGTGCACGAATTATTTATGTAGTATCGAATTAGGGCTAACAACGATACACACGAAGTATTCGTGTACGATCGGATCAGGTAGACACAGGCATACGATTTAACATAAATCAGAAGCTAACGAATAATAAATGAATCAATTAATAGGACACTATCGAATATTATTAATAGTTGAACTTAATCGAACTAGCTATAGGGGAACAGGCAGTATTTATCCTTATAGATATCAAAGGAATAAATTATAGTAGAATACTATAGAAATCATGCGAATCAGTCTGACACAGAGAGTGTTGAAGCTCTTCCATACATAGAATAGATCGTTAAGGATCATCAAGGGACAGGGTCATGTGATCATGTAACGCAGCTGCTTCTATTCGGCCATATTCGATCACATTCAGCTGCATATGCTTATTTTCATGTTAATATATCCTCTAGCTGGATCCTATTCTCTTTAATCGTACGATTTACGATTTAAAACTACTCTAGTAGAGCTTTTAGATTCTTATTTAGGGCGTACTAGTAATTATATCATCTAGAATAGTATTATTAAAGCTTATTATGCTATTCAACGAATAATAATACCTAATTAACGCTATTTATCAATAGAAGAATAGGTCTATATACTATAAGAAGAATATTAGCTATCTTTTAAATAGTAGAGGGCCTAGGGGCTACTCTATATAAATCTATAGAGAGAATCTATTTAGCTAAGAAATCCTCTTGATACTAACTTAATTTATAGGTATATAGGCGTATATTAGCGCGTAAGGATATACTATAGGTACGCGTCTATAGGGTAGAACGCAGTATACTATATAGCTCCGCTACTACGCGAATAGATTTAACGCAGCTATTTTTAATATTATTAAGGGCTAATAGGATCTTACTCTCCTAATTAGCTAATTTCTTTAGGGATTTAGTACGAATTAGTAGTAGAGTAGACGGTTAAATTAGGTAGGTAGGTAGGAATACGCGATTTCTAGTAGAGTAGCTAGATTAGCTATACAGCTATCTTAGCTATAAATTACGTTAGCTTAGTTTAGAATAAGGATTTTTGATATATAAGTAAATCAATTAACTATTCATTATTATATGAGACTATATTTACTTAGGTAGTTTTAGATAAAAGAAAGAAGAAAAGGCGCTTAATCTAATAAAGCTAATTACTAATAATATAGCTTTAGTAGTTAGTATAAAGTAATACATAATATAGTCCACAGCCGATCGGGACACACGGCCGACCAGGACACCTACTCTAAAATCGCGTATTCCTACCTACCTACCTAATTCAACCGTCTACTATACTACTAATTCGTACTAAATCCCTACAGAAATTAGCTAGTTAGGAGAGTAAGATCCTATTAGCTCTTAATATCAAAAATAGTTGCGATAAATCTATTCGTGTAGTAGCGGAGCTATATAGTATACTGCGTTCTACCCTACACGCGCGCGCGCAGGGAAGATCCTTACGCGTCGATAAGCGCCTATTAGGCTATAAATTAATATAATACGAAGAGGATTCGCTTACTAGATAAATACTCTGTATAGATTCGCGTAGGGCAGCCCCTAGGCCCTCTACTATTTAAGAGATAGCTAATATCCTCCTTATAGCGTGTAGAACTACCCCTCTATTAACGGTCTGTATTAATTAGGTATCAATATTCGTTAATTAGCGCGATAAGCTTTAATTACGCTATTCTAGGCGATATAATTATTAGCGCGCTCTAAATAAGGATCCTAAGGCTATACTAGAGTAGGTTTTAATCGTATAATACGTGATTAAGAAGAATAGGATTTAGCTAGAGGATATCTATAACTTTAAGAAGACTAGATTCGCTATAGGTATTGTATTAATATAGAAGGTAGTTATGTAAGTAGAAAACTACGGTTAGCGATTGATTCCATAGCTTAGAAATCGTGAATAGATTACTATAGTTAAAGCGATATATACTAATAGCTATTCGCTGCTGCTTTATATTATATTTAAGGGCTACGTCTATATTACTAGTTAGTTTAAATTATCGAATCTTTCTAAGGAGTAGCGGATTAAAGTATTAAATAATTGCTAGACTACTACTAAGATTAGCATTTACTGGCTAGAAAAAGATCTTTATTCTATCCACTACCTCGCGCGTATAAAGACGATATCGTCTATTAATCCTTAATAGGTATAGTAGTTATTTAAACCCTAAATTCAAATTTAATTTATACTAATAATAATATCATACTACTCTATATACCTTTATATTCGTCTTACGAACTACAAGTACTTAATATTATATACTTTGTAAGGCGTAAGCGCGCCTATAATTACTTTGTAAATGATTTAGCCTATATAGGATATAAGTATTTAAGTTTTCTAGTAGATTATCCTTATATATAGCTAGAAACCTTATAGCTAAATATTATTTAGAGTAACTTTATAACTACTAGTACTCTACTAATTAATCCTAACTAAGTACTCTCTAAATTTAATATACTAATTTGAATACGTTTACTACTATTAAGCTATCTAAATAGTAGATCTAGCTCACTTATACTAAAAACCCCTAAAATAGCGATTTAGCTAAAGTAGTAGATTGAATAAATAAATAATTTAATAGATAATTAATTTAAAATCTATCTAAGACTGTTAAATACAATAGTTAATAAGATTCTTAAGAGCTAGTATAAGTTATAGCAATAGACTATATTACTAGTATGGGAGAACGCTAACCTATATATAGCGAATAAGAAGAGAAGCGTACTTAATCGACTAGGTAGATTACTTATAAAGAAGGCCAATTAATTAAAGAGGGTATATTAATAGTTTAGTAGCCTATATAGCTAGTAGAAGCTAATGAGTTTGTATTATATAGTTATATTAATCTATCTAATTAGCTGATTTAGCTAATTAGCAGAGCTCTATCTAAGTAAAGTAAATATAGATAGATTAGCTATATATTGAACTTATATCAAGATCGTTCTATTTAGTTAAATATTTAGGTATTAGTTAATTTATGGTATCTAAAAAATTTATTATAGTAGTAGATGAACTGATTAGCCGTGTTAAGTGCTCGGCCGTGGATTACGTTATATTCTTCTACCTAGAGTAGGGTATATAATATAGCTTCGCTATAGCGTTTAAAGATTTAATTTGACTATTTGTAATATTCTTAAGAGCTAATTAAATATTGCCTTCTTAATTAGCTTAATTAAGCTAGTTTTTAGAGTAGATAAGTAGTATAGTAGGTAGTTAAAGTTCGTATATTCGTGAAAGAACGCGATTATAGTAGGGATTATTAGGTTAGCTAGTAATTACGTTAATAACTTTTAAATCTTTATAAATCTTATATATTTATCTAGTATAGTCCTAGATATACGCCTATAATATCCTATTAATTTCTAGTCTACTTCTAAGTAGCTACTAGTATAAGAAAAAAACTTTGTAGTAAGTATTAGAAATAACTGGGATAAACTTTTTCTAGTTAGAAATTAATTCCTAGTATTTAATAATTTCTATATAACCTATTACATATAAGAATCTAAAATATAGCTATTACTATTAGATTTTAATTTAAAGACATAGTTTCCTAGTAGAATAAATATCTCTTATAGAGGAAAAGGAACAGACTATTATAGAATTATTATATAATCTCATCTAGTTAAGTTATCTTGAATTATACCTAGTAATCTATAAAATTACTAATTTTTATTATATCAGAGATTTATAAATAATAAAGGATTAACTATTAGGCCCTTTAGAAGATAATATACCATAGAAGGGCTAAGATTTACTAGTTTTTATTCTCTAGTATATTATTTTAGTTAAGCCTATAGAGTAAGTAGTTATAGAGTAGGATTTAGTATAATAATTTAAAAAGATTAGAGAATTCTTCATGTTTAAAATAGTTAATAAGAGATTTATAAGGTTATAAAGAGCTTTTTAGGACTTCGCCTAGAGCGTTTAGTATAATTAATAGTAAATAAGAAAAATTCTTAGTAGGTGGTATTAATAATATAATTAGTTCTATTATTCTTTATAACACTAGTAAAAGTAATCTTTAATATATTAGAGTAGCTATTTATAATATTTTAATTAGATTAGGTATTATAGTTTTATTATTCTTAGGAATTAAGTATAGATAATAGGGCTTAATTATAATTAAGATTAAATTAGAGAGATAAGTTATTTTTTTTTGATTAATAGCTATAAAATATCCTTTTTAGTTATTAACATTATTAAAGAGTAGTATTCATAATGATTTACTAATTATTTAGAATTTAATCCTCTAATTTTATTACATATAGTACTAGTATAGGTTCGTCCTAAAGATAATATTATAATAGAGAGCTGCTTATGTTTTAGAAGAATTATAGATTCTATAGATATAGCTATTATTACTCTTATAACTAGCTAGATAGCTTATCTATACACTTAGTTCTATCTTCTTAATCTATGCTTCATTATTTAAGAATATAAATGTACGCTTTAGAATACTATATATAAGGAAAACCTAGCTTAATTGGACTAGATTTATATAAGCATAAGCTAATATTCTATTTCTCTATAGAAGAATTAGTTTCTATTAGTTACTAGATTTGCTTTAGTATGTAGATTATTACTATTATTACCTCTATGGGTAGATAGGTATATTAGGTATAGAAATTATTAAGTTCTTATACTTTATATTATAATATACTCTAAAGATTTAGTAGTACTACTTTACTTAATATAGTTTATAGCTAATTAGGATATATAGCTATACAGGATACTCTAAATACTATACTTAAGTATAATTTTTTAGGTTATAGTATATTAATAATAAGGTAGTTCTCTCTATATAGATATTTTTTAGATATACTTTTCCTAGTCTTAAAATTACTCTAGTATACCTTATATATCTAGGAATTATTTATTTACTAATATTACTAAAACTACGCTCTAGTTAAATAGAAATATGATATATATAAAGCAATATCCTATATATCCTAATTAGCTATAAACTCTATTATTAAGTAGCTAGTAGAGAAATTATAAATGTAGTTTCCTTTCTACTTAATCCAAATAAAAAATCTTTTAAAGCTTAAATCTCTATTAGTTTAGATTTCAAATAGCTAATAACGCCTAATATTAATTATTTATTATATCTCATTAATTAAAATATAAGAAGTTCTACTTTTAGTATTAATTAGTATTACTTAATACTTTTAGATTATATTATTATAGATAATATCAATATAATCAATTCCTCTACTTCCTACTAGCTTCTAAGATTAAAGGTTAATATAAAGAAATTTAAATAGTTTCATAATATATCTTCAAAGGGTTTATAAAGTAATCTTCTTTAATTTAGCTAGTTTATAGGATTCATAAGAAAGTTTATAATTCTCTCATATCTTTACTAATTTAATAATAATTAATCTTTACTATGGATTAGCTAATATATTCTCAATAAAAATAAATAAGCTCTAGAAAGATTATTTAAAGTGAAAGAGCTTAAGAATTATATAATTATGGTAGGCCTTATTTATATTATAGTATATTTAAAAGTTCTAATACATGTCTATAAAATATAGCTAGATTAATAGAAGATTTAGGAAGAACTTGATTAATTTTTATAATTACTTACTCCCTTATAAGAAGAGTTCTACCTACTAACTAATCTATATTAATTATATCTATAGTACTAGAATCCACTAAATATTTACTAGTAGAGTAAGGAATTATAGCTAGAGATAAAGAAAATGGGGATCTTAATTAAATTTAAGAAGTATTCAGTATCTAGAAGTCTATTCTATGTATATTGAAATTCTTTTTATTAAGTTCATTTCTTTTAGGTATAGTATTATTAAACCCATTATTAGTTTTAACTATTGCCATTACTAGAGGATTTTATTATTAGAGTTGACTATAAGAATAGTAATATAAAGTTATTTAAGTAGTAGATACTATTTATAAGAATAATACAGGAGAATTCTATTTAATTAAATTTAATAACTAGCTAAGATATTTTATTAGTAGTCAAGGGTTGTAGATTATTTTCTCAAATAAGAAAGTTAGAACTAAAGAAGTAGAAGAGGATTATTATATATTATATAATAGGGCGCCAAAGTCGATATGTATAGCGCTTCTACTACTCTCCCCTATTAAATATATATTTAGTTACTTATCCTACCTATCCTATTCCTTATTAGATTACCTAGATATTTTATATACCTAATAATGAGGGTCTATTATAAAATTCTCTTACTTAAAATTTCGTATAATACCTATAATTCGCGTATAAGTTGTCTATATTATAGACATTAAAGAGGCGTAGGGGCTATAGCTATTTAAGTAACTATAAACTAATCTTATAGACGCTTAGGACTAGTGTTTTTATATATATATTAGTATACTTAGGTATGCTCTAGAAAGGCCCTAAGCTAGGTGCTTAGGAATAGGAGCTAAAATAGGCCTGTAGCTAATAACTCTTGTAACTAATACTAACTTATCTTATAGAAAAATTAGCGTACTATAGGAATTAGCTACTATTTTATTATATAATACTAGAGTGTATATGGAGACTACTTTATATTCCTAACTATAGACTATAGAAGGAAGGCTAGATATATAAAGAGTAGTTTTTTACATTACATATCTAGTTCTTCGCGATCAAGTATATATATTATTACTTAGTCACTACCTTACGTACTATTCTTTACTATTTACCTTTAAGATAACCTAACCTATAAGTAGAGGATTTACTTTATTGTAATATTAAGTAATTAACTTAGCGTATACTTCCAATATATTCTGTAAGACCCTTAATAAGATCTAACCTATAGCAAGGCCTTATAAGCTAATAGTATAATTAATAGCTACTGTTAGAATCTATAGTTAGAATTGGGTAAGTATAACCTGTAGACGTTCTAACTTATTGTAACTAGTTAGTACTATATAATAATCTATCCTTCTTTCTATATTGAATATTAATATACTAAACTTTATCTTATCTAATATATCTAAGAAAGTAGTAATATACTCTTTGAAATAGCCCTAATCTACTTATAATCTTCCTATTTATATTAGTTCTTATATTTATAGAAAAATTAGCGCTTAAGTATATCCTAGACAAGTCTAATAGGATTAAGATTAGGTAAATATATAGGCTTATTTTTAATATGAATCTTGTATACTCTTTAAACTTGTTATATATTTTTAATGATATAAATCCTTATCTTATCTCTCTAAAATATCATTCTAAATAAAAAGATTTTAAGAAGCCCTCTTTCTAGCGCTTTAATATAGTAATTCTATAAAAATCTATCTCTTTTAGAGGAACCATCCTACCCTAGAATAACTAAATTTTATTAGCCTCTAAGCTAAATTATAGCCTTGAGTATTTAGAAAATATCTTTAATATAAGCCTTTAGGTTAATAAGATTAGCTTAATAAGCATTAGAATTAAACTACTAGTACTATAGTAGTCTATTATTTAAAGTTTATTGATTAAACTATAGTCGAATAGAATAGTAAGTACTAATAATAAGAAAAATTCTTCTGTATAAATATAAGAATCCTTTAAATATAGATCCAATCCTCTATAAGTAGCTTCTAATATTTTCTAGTCTTTATAATATATTTATAATCTTCTAGATAGTAGTAAATAAGATCTTATAGTTTTTTTAAGATATATCTATAGTTGTTTATCTTAATAATATTCTAAGCTACTCTAATTCTATAAAAGACTACTACAGCTGTTTAGAGAAGGACCTTTTAATACTCTAGTAGAACTCATTAATTATATAGCTAATAAAACATATTATTACTATGAATAAGTTAGAATCTTATAGCTATATTATAGAAAATACCTTTATTTCTCTATTATTAGTATAAATAGAGATTGTTATTTATAGCTAAGATTATAGAATATATATAAACTAAAATAGTACATTAGTCTAGCTATTAAATTTAAAAGATTTATTTATTGATTTACTTAAATCTATACTTCTATATATAAATTGTTTAAGAAACTAATAAAGAGCTTTATAAGAAGTTCTACTCTGTTTAGTAGATAACTATATATTAAAGTATCTTTAGTATTCTAGAGTAGAAGCTTATAGAGACTTCTATTATAATATAGCTAAATCTATTAAAATTCTCTATAATTAAGATGAATGTATCAAAATAAATAGTTAGGATAGTCTTACTTTCATTATATATGGATGAAAAAGCTATCTCTAATTACTTATAATAGTTTAAGGTTTATAAAAGTAGAACTAAACTATTTAATCTAGAAAAAGGAATTTCTAGTAATTAAATAGGCTTTATAACTATAAGACTACTATATAGAGAATAATATATAGACCATAATTATTACTAAGTATACAAGCCTATAATACCTAATATCTACTAAAATATATAGTAAGTAGTTAGCTTACTATATAGCTAATTTTTAGGAGTTTACTTTTATATTTAGTATTAGAAATAATTAGACACTATAGTTTCTAATATATTAAGCTATAGGCCTGATTTAATAGAGGATAGATATTAGACTTACAGGATAGCTAGAAATCCTTTAGAACATAAAAAGTAAATATATATAACTAATTAAAGTAGTAAAGATATAATATTAGTATAAATTAGAAACTAAAAAATAATAGAATAAATAGATTAATTAAGGGCTATTAGAAATAGATTATCTTTATTAAAGATTAAACTTAATTATGTAGAGAATAAATAGAATTTATCCTTATAAATACTAAAAGAATTATATTATAATTAAATACTATAGATATTATACTAGGTACTCTAAACTATAGGGTATTAGAGCTCTTCTATATTTAGAAAAGATTATTAAGGATTATTAAGAGATAGGATTAATATAATTCATGCCTAAATAGATTATATAGCTAAATAGATTACTATAAGATATTATACTAAATACTAATTTTTATTTAACTATTTTTCGACTACAAGAGGTTTATTTGTAGTAATAATTTGAATAATATATTCAAGATCCTATTATTTAAGATTATATATTTAATATAATAATAATAGAATACTATAGGATTCTAAGCTATGTACTAAGATTATTTAGATATATTTCTATAAATTACGCTATACAGTTATATAGCGCGTTTACTTCTATTTAGCTATAGCTAATTATGTCTAAGTATATATAATTATTTATGTATTAATAATAGATCTATAGATATTGTAAAATCCTAGCTAATATCGGACCTTTTACTTTATACTTACTTAAGCTAATATCTATCTAGTTATAAAATGGTTTAAAGATATATAAGTAGCTATTATCTACTAGTCTTTAAAGATAACAGAACTACTAAAGAACTCTACTATAGCTAAAGCTATCATTAGATTTATAGAGATAGATTTAAATCCTTGAGAGTATGTAAAGTATTTATACACTATTAGAATAGGACTAATAATGTATATAAAGCGTTTATACACAATTAGATTAGGTAGACTTAGGTATATAATTTAATATGAATTAGAAGCTAATAAATAATAAATTAATTAGATTAATAGATACTATTAATTATTATTAATAGTTAAACTTAATCAAACTAGCTATAGGTAATAGGTAATATTTATCCTAGTAGGATTCTATTATAATTAAATTATAATTAAATACTATAGAAATTATATAATTATTCTAAGATATGAAGTATTAAATCTTTTCTATACCTAGAATAGATTATTAAAGATTTACAAGAGAAAGGATTATATAATTATATAATATAGTTACTTCTATTTAGCTATATTTAATTATATTAGTTAATTGAACCTATTTAATTTAAAGGCGTTTAGCTTAGATTTCTTAATAGTATAATCCATGATAGGGTGTAAGGTGCATGAAGTTCTATTCGTATGCTGTAGAACTAAGGATATAATCTATAGACTATTAAGTAGTCACGTAAATGTAGCCGAAAGTAGCAGAACGGAGGAGACCGCCTGCCGTCTACAGCCTATAGCCTTAGCCGAACAGGGGCTTTTAGGAAAAGGCCCTAGGATCTCAATAGATCTATAGCTAATAGATATTCATATAGTAAAGCTTAGTTTAGAATGTCAATTTCTTATATATAAGTAAATTAATTATCTATTAATTATTATGTTAGATTAAATCTAGTTAGTTTTCAATTAAATAAACGTAAATAGATACTTTATTATATATAGCTAGTAGCTAATAATTAGGTTCGATAGGATTAGGTCTAGTTTAGATATAGCTAGAAGTAGTAGTTTTAGGGCTTTTAGGCTATAATCTAAAAGATAAAATTAGTTAATAATCTTCTTAATATAGGCTACTTAATTTAGCTAAGTTTTTTACCTAGATTAATTATATATAATTCAAATACTACTAAATTAGGATTATTTACTGTAGTCTTTCATATTGAATTATTCTATGAATATTCTTTTAATCTACTAAGTGTAGGAGCTATTATTCTTATAATAGGTAGTGAGGAAATTATCTATACATATTATAATAATTATATAATTATTAGTGTGTAGGGTAGGATTATTAGAGTATAGTTTAAATCTAATTAATAGAAGTATATTCTTAAAATTATCCTTCTATTACTTACTAGTAATTCATAGGCTATAAACTATTTTATATAGGTATAATACTATTAATTTCTAACCTAATTCAAGTAGATATTAGTAATAAATAGGTATTTTTAGCGAATTATTGAGGAATATATTAATTACATTTATCTAGAAGACTTCTAGATTAGATTATATAATAATTATAATAAGTATATAGGAGACTTTTACTATAAGCGTGCTAGTCTAGATAACTTAATTATTAGGTACTTAAGTATCTCTCTATATATACACGTATACTTTAAATTATATAAAATAGCTAGATTTATTGAATTTATGGGTAAATATCTACTATGTATAAATAATTTTATAATATAGATATTCTAGTTTATTTAATATACTTATATAATAAGATAGTAGCTTACTAGTTTAAAGGCTTTTATATTAATAAGCTTATTAAATTTAATCTATATAGCTTAATAGAATTAGTTCTTAAAAGAATAAATAGCTAGATAGAGTAGGTAGAATAGAGAATATCTTAATCTAGGAGGAAGGAATACCTATATAAATAGTATAAGATTAATATAAGGTTACTTAATCTTATTATCGTTATAACTAGTATATTACGAACCTTAAAAAAGGTATAGGGGCTATAGCTATTTAAGTAGTAACTGTAAACTAATTATCCTATAAACGCTAGGTACTAGTATAATTGTATACGTTTTAGTATACTTAGATAAGCCCTAGAAAAACCCTAAGCTAGGTACTTAGAAGCAAGAGCTAGAAAGGGCCTATAGCTAATAGTTATAAATAATATTAACTTATTTCATAGGATAGTTAATATATTATAGGAAATAGCTATCTTAGTATATAATAATATATATAGTAGAAAGATAAATAGGTATATAAGTAGATTATACTAAAGATTATCTACTACTATACTATATACTACTAATACTAATAGGAAGGACTAAATCTATAAGAACGCTTATTTTATATTATATATTTAGTTCTTTATAATTAATTATATATTATTACTTAGTTACTACTCTTAAAACTATACTTTACTATTTACCTTTAAGATAACCTAATCTATAAGTAGGAGATTTACTTAGTATATACTTCTAGTATATTCTATAAGACTCTTAATAGAAGCTAACCTAATATAAGGCCTTATAAGATAATAGTATAATTAAAAGATACTCTTAGAATAATCGAAGTTATACCTAATTATAACTTATAATTAAGATAACTATTACTCTTTCTATATCTAACTTATAGTAACTAGTTAGTACTATATAATAGATTTCTACTATAATTTAAATTTAAGTAAGAATATATATAAGATTTATAGATTTAATTATATTACTAAGATAGGCTAAGATAGTAAGCTTATTTCCTAATAACCTATACTATATAAAAAGAGCTAATAAAATAGAGAACTAGTTTCTTCCTTCTTTTTAACTTTAGGTTTTTAGTCAATAAGCTAATGAGGTCTTTCTTCTGAAATTATATAGAAATATAGTTTTCTTTACTTTTTACTATTATTTCTACAGTCTCTAATCAAGGGATTCTAGTTTCTTAATTAATATAGATACTACTAGAACCTCTTTATAAGAAGTTTTGCTCTTAAAACATTAATAGAAGTTATATAAGTAGCCTATTAATACTTAGAATAGAGAATATAAGTTATTATATTAACAGTATTATTATACGTAAATTTAGTAGATTTAAGTAGATTTAGCTATATTATCTAGTTTTTAGCTATAAAATATTAAAGATAGTATTTAAGTATCTAGTTTATATATTGTCTTTAACTATTAGTTTAGAAATAATAGGCTATTAAAAGCTAAAAACGTATTTAACTAAAACTTACTAGTAAATAGTAATCTATAGTCTAAGATAATACTTTTAGGAGATGTAAATAGAGTCTAATATAATTATAGAATAGCTCTATAAGTTCTATAATAGTAATTAGCAAGGAAATAGAAAGGAATAGTAACTATTTTATAAATCTATTAATAATAACTAGGATTATATCTACTAGCTTCTCTTTATAGGTTATTAGTAGTAGGCCTACTATAAAGTCTACTAAAATTTTATTAAGGGATTTTAAAGCAAACAGAGTTAGTTAAAGCTTTTTATATAGCTTATATCTTCTTACTATAATATCCTAGTAGATCTAGTAAGACTATATATATCTAGTAATATCTATATAGATATTAAGCTAAAAAAAATTCCTTTTTATTAGCTTAAGTTTTCATATATAACTAAAGTAGCTAGTAAGAGAGTTATTATAATATATATCTATTAATATATTCCTTAAAGTATATAAAATTCTTAGATCTAATATTGTAGCTCTTAAATTCTAGAATTAATAATTTTGTAGTAGTCTTTTAGTACTAGGTCTCTAGATCTTTATCTTAAAGTTGCCCAATAAGCTTCTTAAGATCTATATCTATCTTAGTAAGATATACCTACTTAAAAGTATAAGTAGACTTTATTTATATATTAGGAAAATTGTATATATACTTAAGCTTCTCCTAGTTAGTCGTACTAACTAACTTATTCCTATCTTTATTCCCTTTAAATTATAGGATATTCAAGGTAAATATATATTAATATAAGAATAAGTATATACACTTAAATATAATCGAATATAGCCGAATAGAAGCTGGTATATTATATAATTATATAACCCTATCCCTTAATAATCTTTAGCGATCTATTCTATAAATAGAAAAGCTTTAATACTCTATATTTTAAACTAATTTATATAATTTCTATAATATTCTACTATAATTAATTCCTTTAATATCTATAAGGATAAATACTACCTATTCCCCTATAGCTAGTTCGATTAAGTTTTACTATTAATAATATTCGATAGTATTCTATTAATCTAAATCCTTTATCTTTCGTTAGCTTCTAATTTATATTAAATTAGTCTATAATTTATTATTAACTAATCAGAAGATCTAAATCTACTAAGATAATCTTATATAGTTAATTAATATAATAGATAATAAGAAATAATAATAATTCTTAATAAAATTAATATTTCTAAATAAATAATATAGTATAATCTAGAAAGTAGAAACTCTAAGTAAATAGCTAATATAGATCCTATAGTATTCTCTTAGTTACTTAAAGTATACTTTTAGCTAATAGAAATAACTAAAACCTTATATTTACCTTACTTTTAGCTTACTTCTAATTAAAATAATCCTAATTTAAATAATTATAATTAAATCTTTAAAGACTAGCTACATATACTACTACTTAATCCTAAATCTAATAATAAATTAAATAATTCTTATTATTCTAATACTTCTAATAGTCTCTTTTAGAATAACTTTTAATAAGTATTATACTATCTTTTATTCTACTTAATAAATAGAAAAAACTAAAATCTACTATTAAGAGCTAATATAGTTATAATTATATAAATATATTCTTAAATATTATCTGTTTATAAATAATATAGATTAAGCTTTTACTAATTAGTCTTAAGAAAAATAAATATCTATTTCCTCTATAGGATCTATTTTTAATAGAGCTAGTTTATTAACTTCTTTAGATATTTAAATAGTATATTATAGATCTTAAATACTAGATATATATAGTAATCTTTTTAGTTTTTAAAAGCTTTATTATATAATTTAAAAAGGATTTAGTAATATAAAGAAGATAGTTAATCTAATACTATTTTTTATTATTTAGAAATATCTTCTTATAATTATATTTTATATAGAATAGTATAAAGAAGACTTATAGTCTTTTAGTATAGTAAAGTATAAGAAAATTAAATTCTATTAGATTTTTATATTCTAAATTAATATAAGCTTTAGTATATTTTTCTAAAGGCCTAAGAAAACCTTATATTATTAAGAACTTATATAAATATATATTATAAGATACTAAATCTTATTTAAGATATAAAAAATTTTATACTTTTAGTATTATTTATTTACTTTTACTATTATTAATAATTAATTAATCTATTTTATTTTTATATTATTCTTTTATAGTATAATCTTAAAATTATTAAGAAATTAGTTTAAATATAGTTAAATAATATAAATAAGATATAGAGTTTAGATAATATTTATATTATTAGATAAGACTTAGTTAAGTAATTTATATAAGATCTTATTATTTAATATATTATCTATTATTAATCTAAATATTTAGTCTTAAATCTTAAGATTTATTAGAGTCTTAAGAAATATACTACTTAAGTTCTATCTAGTATATAAGCTATAGAAAGACTTAAATCTAAATAAGAAGAATATCTTAGTAAGTCTAATATCTATTAATAAAATAGCTTATAATTACTATAAATATCTAGTTATATAGTAATATTTAATAGTTAAATATAATTAATATTTTAATATTACTAATTAGTATATAGAGAATTAATTACTAATAATCTTAAATAATATTTTAGAGATAGTAGTAAATTATTATAGTAGAGGAAAGAATAGACATTAAAAAAGCTTTTTAGATAAAAAAGAGAAGGATTTATAAGATATAATTATAAGGAATTATAGAATTACTTCCTTCTATATAGCTTAGATAAATATAGATATAAATAATAGTTACTCCTAAAAATTATTATAAAGAGATATTAGTTTAACTTAATATAAATATATTATAGTATATACTACTATTTTTATAAATTAGATTAATTTCTATCTTTCTTTTAGTTATAATCTATTTATACTTTTTAGATTTTAAGTACTTAATTATAGTTAATATACTATAATTATTTTTACTACTCTTAAATAGTAATTAAGAGTATTCTAGAATCCTATTATACTATTTATATATATTCTTAAATAAGCTATTTATAGTTTAAGTAACTTATTTAAAGTTATTCTATATTTTTACTAAATATTTTATATTCTATTATAACTTATATTTCTATCTATAGTCTATCTATAGCTATTATTTAATCTATTCTATATATATTATAGTATTATAGAGAATAAAGCCTTTCCTTCTAGTTAGACTAATATATATAAAGAAGAGTAGAATAGGAGATAGAATATTTAGTCTAATAAAGTTAGAACTTAATATATTATTTAATATAAGTTAGCTACTTTAAAGAGTTATAGATTTATTAATTAAAACTAAATAATCTAGATTCTCTACTTTTTTATTATAGAAAGAGGATAATATATTAGATAGCTATAATTAGAATATTATAGAACTAAGGAAAGAATTATTAGAATATAAAAGAAAGAAGTAAAAGTAAATACTTATTTAGATAAGAAATATAATATATATATATAAATTAAGTAAGATAGATTAAATAAGATAGATTAAATAAGATAGATTAAGTAAGATAGATTAAGTAAGATAGACTAAGTAAGATAGATTAAGTAAAATAGAGAGAGTAAGAGATAGATTAAAAGTAAAATAATAAATAATTATTAATTATTATTATTAGAGTATCTATAATAAAGTATAGTTAATCTATTATAATCTATTAGAATCTATTAGAACTTATTAAAAGCCTATTCCTAGCCTACTTAAGCCTTAATAGCTCTAAAAAATTTTACTTTATTAAAATATTCTACTATCATTTAGCTATATCTAACTAGAAGCTCTATATAATTCCTTATTTAATAAAAAGATCCTATTAGCTCTTTTAAAATATTACTATAAGAGCTTTATAGCTATTATCTATTATTTTTTTAATTATTCTCTTTTAAGCTATTAATTCCTTACTCTTTTAAATTATAGTAGCTTATATACTTTTAGATAAAAAATAGGAAAGAAAGGGATTTTAAGGTTCTTATATTCTCTAATTTTATCTTAAAGAGATAAAGAGATAAAATTTTCTTATAGACTACTAATTTTATTAGAAATATAACTATTAATCTATACTTTAAGTATATATTTCTATAACTCTATAGCTTCTATTTTTCTAACCTCTACTATATTATTAGATATATTAAATTACTATCCTAACTCTATCTTAGTATAATTTTATTCTATTATAGTAGAGGAATTTATAAAAATCTAATTATTACTATATTTAATTTTAATATAATATAGGTAGAAATATAGATAAAAAATAGGATTTAAGTTAGGTTAGTAAGCGTTATTATATATACCTAAATAGGATTTTTATATAGCCTATAGGTTCTAGAGGTACTAACCTAACCTATCGATAGGTTTTGCTAAAGTCTAGTAATAATCCTAGCTAATCTAGCTAAATAAAGTTATATATTTTAATTAATAATACTAACTTTAATCCTTCTAGTTATAAGCTACTAATATTAACTAAATACCTGTAATCTAATTCTAATACTAGCTATAACTATAATAAGATTAAGTAATCTTATATTAATTTTATAGCCTTTTTATATATATTCCTTCTAGATTAAGGTATATAGCTAAAGATTATAATATTCTCTATTCTATCTGCCCTATCTAGCTATAATTGATTAGCTAGTTATTCTTTTAAGGACTAATTCTAATAAACTATATAGATTAAATTTAATAAGCTTATTAATATAAAATCCTTTGAACTTGTAAGCTACTATCTTATTATTCATATAAAAAGTAGTTACATAATCTATTAATTTTATTATATAACCCCAATAATACTTGATATTTCCTAATTAGGTAATATATATATTATATAACGCTAATCCTTAACGATTTTATTAGACTGCAACCCAATGATTTATTATGCTACTATTATGTAACTATATAAATTCATCCTATAATACTATAATTTATTATAATGCGATTGCTAGTATGTGATTATGATGTAATATCTATGATTTAATAGATATAAAAGCATGCTGTTTCATCTGATATTAGTTCTATCTTTTCTACAAGTTCATCGTTCTTATTTAAGTAGATTGATCAATTGAATACCTTACCTGATAGCTTCCAATTCATCCTATCTTCTTTAATCGTATAACCTCTATGATCTTCGATTAGATTATAGGACCTGCCTGATTATTATATAATCCTTGATAAGATTATATCGCTTATATAATCCCAGTAGGATTGTCGATCCTATTATCCTTGTAGATAGTGGGTGCCTATAGCCCCTGTCGGACTATAGATGACCCGTGCCCTATATCCCTGATTGGATTATATAGACCTTATAGCCCCTATAGGACTATAGCTGCTGCCCTAGTCTAATCGTCGATTGATTAGACTAATAGGATCTTATCTGATTAGATCCTAGACCTGATAGTACTCGATAGTGATAAGCTTGGCCCCGATTTAACCGGATCTAAAATATTCTGCTGATATTAGATTCCTGATAGTTATAAGCCTGATCTACTAGATATAATTAGACTAATTATATTCCTAATACTTATTATATAAGCGTATTAAGTAAACTATAATAGAATTAACTAATTAGAATACCTATACTATTAAATTATTCTTGAATTAATACATATTTACCTATAAATCTAATAAATCTAGCTATTTTATATAATTTAAAGTATACTAATATACATATAAAGATACCTAAGTACTTAATAATTAAGACGCTTAGACTAGTATATTTATAATAAGGACCTTCTATATACTTATTATAATTATTATATAATTTAATCTAGAAACCTTCTAGATAGATATAGTTAATATAGTCCTAAATAGCTTACTAAAAGTACCTATTTACTACTAATATCTACTAGGATTAAGTAAGAAATTAATAGTATTATATCTATATAAAGTAGTTTATAGCCTATAAATTACTAGTAAGTAATAGAAGAATAATATTAAATATATACTTCTATTAATTAGATTTAAACTATATCCTAATAATCCTATCCTATATACTAATAATTAAATAATTATTATAATATTTATAGATAATTTCCTTACTACCTATTATTAAAATAATAAAGATTATACTAAGTAGGTAAAAAGAATACTTATAGAATAATTTAAAATAAAAGACTATAGTAAATTAATCTAATTTATTAGTATTTAAATTATATAAGATTAATCTAAGTAAAAAACTTAGCTAAATTAAGTAGTATATAAAAAACAACAACTTCCGCGCCGAATTAAATTTTTGAAATATCTTAGGAACTATACTAGTTAGCAACTTCTTATAAACAGTAGTTTTAATCTAACTCCCTACGCTCTATTTTAATACTAATTAGGACTATACTTAACTAATATTACGATATTACGCGCGTTAAAGGGCGTTAGGCCGGCCTTAGGGGCCGCAGGCGGCCTATTAAAAAATCTACTATCGAATAGGGAGCGTATATTAAACGTTAACTATATAGTATACGATCTTCTTAAGGAATTAGGAAAGGGTTAGAATACTATAAGACTAGCTCCTAAGGTTATTAGCTTCCTCTAGTAGGTAGAAGACCTAACGAAGGATCTCCTATTAATCCTATTAATAGACTAATAATATAAGCTCGATGCCCTATGTAAGGATATATAGGCTATTAAATAGGCTATAGAACTACTAGCTAGATAGACGATTAGATCGTACGCTAAAGTAGCTATACGCGTACTAGGGCTAGCGTATTATTAATCCTCCTATAGCTCCTTAAGTAGCTCTTCTACGCGCCTAATAAAAGTAGTATATAACTACGAGATAGTAGTCTATCTTAGTAAGTACTTATAGATTAGTATATTCTACTATCTAATAAGTATAGAGCTTACGAAGCGAGTTAATTAGGCGTAGGTAAAGGAAGTAAAGATAGCTAAATCGCTACTACTTACGTTAGTTAAAATCCTAGTATCCTATTAGCTAAAATTAGGCAATCTCTAATTTACTATACTTAATATAAAGGAAGCAGAAATCCTATAGACCTATTATAATAAATAGCTAAAAGAACTATATAAGATAGCCTTCGTATATATACCTACGTAGAGGATTATTATATATAATATTAATATACAATTACTTAGTATTGATTAGGCATTAGAGGAGATACTATAGGACTAGGTTATTAAGGATCTACTTATAAGTAACGTATAATACTAGGAAGAGAAGGCTAATATTACGAAGATTAGTTAGCTACGTATTCTATTAGGAAAGAGTAGCTTACTAATTATTAAGTTTATATCTCTAGTACTAGCTAATATAGCAATCGATAAGAGGATCCTCTAGGATTATAATAGTCTAATAGCTATACTATATAATAGAATAGCTTATATATAGTAGTGCTTTAACTATTAGTAATATAGTTATATAGGAACTACTTATACTAATACTATTAAGTATATATATTATATAGAGGGCTATTAGTCTCAGGATTGCCCTATAAAGGATATATAAGAGAATAAGTACGCTAATTATAAGGATATATACGCTATATAGAGTATAGAATATAAAGCGTACTAGTAGAAGGTTAAAAAGCTAGTAGAACTAGTAAGATACTATAGGCGATATTATTATATCCTAGTACTATATAGTCTTAACTAACTAGTAGCGTTAAGAGTAGCGGTCTTACGCTAGCTATACGCTCTAGCAATAGGAGTAAGGGTACTAGCCCTATAGTATCTATAAACCTAATAGGAATAGGACTAGAAGCTAGCTAGTATATACCTCGTAAAGGAGTAAGACTAGAAGCTAGTTAGTATATACTATATAATAGTAAGGAATTAGTAATAACTATATTATTAGGAGGGAGATAAGGAAGACTATAGAGAATATAAAGGGCTAAATCGATAGAGATTAATTTAGAAGAGGGCTAATTCTAGGAACAACTAATTATTCTTAATAACTAGCTAATAGTCCCTACTATTTAATCTACTATAGGGGCTAGTATCGCCCTTCTAATCATCGATTTTCGACTAGTACCTAGCTTATAGGATAGCAACTAATTAAGAGCTAATATAGCGTAGGCAAGAATAGTAAAGGTAAGAAAAGCTAGGGTAAGGAAGATCGTAGAATAGAAGGCTATAAGCAACGACAACGATACTAATAATACTAGTAGGGCTAGGAGGACTATACGTACGATAGAACGGGTTAAAAAAGCTAGCTAGGATCGAACAGAGTTAGAGCTTAGCTCTAAGCTTAGTTTAGCGCTTAGTATAGTAAATATAAGTAATCTAGAACTCTAATTAGAAGCTTATAAAGTACTTACTATATTATCGAGTTACTAAAACGATAGCAACGAGGACTTTAAGCTATTACTAGAGAGACTAAAGAAGTAGAAGTAGCCCTATAGTAGTAACGACGATTAATCTATTATAATATATATATCTAGGAAACGTAGAATATAGCAGGAAATCTTCTTAATCGACCTATTAATAAATTATTACGCCTATTAGTAATATATACTAAGGTACTATTATATACTAGAGTACTATCAAAATATACTAAGGAAGCTTAAGATTTATTAATATAATATATATAGATTAAAGGACGTAGTTATAGCGTAGTTCCTATAAGAGGACGAAGTAGTTAGCGTAGATATTATCGCTATCTAAGAGCTATAGGAGAATCCCTTCTAGGATAGTACCTACTATCCTTTAAAGTAGATATATACGCTACTCTATCTAGTAGTAAGTAAAGTAGGTAGTAGAGTAAGAGTATATATATTTATCTCGAGGAGGCTAGGAGAATATACTTACCTAATATATTCGTAAGATTATTAGGAAGTATATATTAGGAAACTTCGAATTATTAATATATATAACGACTAATAGTATAATATATCTATTAACCTACTATAGGAGAAATTAGTACCTACGCGTAAGTAGAAGGGCTTTTCCTACCTAGTAGTAGGCGATTTTAATCTATATTATCTAGTATAGGGTAGTAATAATACCCTACGCGATATAAAGGCTAAGGATCTTCTTAATCTAATAGAGATAGCTAGCCTAGATAACTAGTTAGTACTAGGTACTATTATCTACGACTAGGCTAGTTCGTAGTCTATAATCGATCTTACTCTAGTATCGTACGCGCTATAAGAGTAGATAATATTATATATAGTTAATTATAATATCTATACTAATTTAGATTACCTACTAATCCTTACCTTACTTAAAACTAATATACTAGAGGCTATAGACCTAATTAAATAAAGGAACTAGAAGGCAATAGACGTAGAGAAATTCCTTACTTTTACTATAAGTAACCTATTAACGATAAACCTATTAATAATATAGCTCCTAGAACCTATACTACGTTAAATTCGTAACGCTATTAACTACCTCGTAAATATTATATAGTAGGCAACGTAGGTATCTACTCCCTAGGTAAAGCTATCTATATAGGCCCGGCCGGGATAGACCTTAAAGTATATAGAAGTAATTAAGATCTTACGTAGGCGATTTCGATAGTATAAACGTATATATAGCGATAAGAACTAGAAGGATTATACGTTAGTAAGGAATAAGAAAGGAAGGATAATAGGGAAAGCAATAAAATAGGGCTTCTACTAGTAGATATATAATATAATTAACTAAGGTCCCTATAGCCTATAGAAAGTATTAAAATAGGCTAGGAACCGCGATTAAGGATTAGTTAGTAGTAATATTCCTTTCCTAAAAGAGCTAGATAGAGGGCTAGTAGAATTAAACTAGTAGAAGGTTGATCTTCTTTATTAGGTCTTCTTCCTATAGCCCCTATAGGCCGACCTTTCTAATATTAATCTATTAATCTTATATTTAACCTTATATTCGACCTTATATTTAATCTCCTGCTAGGAAGTCTTTAATATAATTAAATATACTCTACTAGATAAAATGCCTAGTAAGGATAGTATCCTAAACTACGTATAGAAGATCCTAGTAGAGAAGAGCTACGATTTCGTAGTAATCCTAACAAGAATCTTTAATATATATATATATATAAATAGGTTATAATCCTTAGTATTTCTAGGTATCTATTATAGTAATACTACGCAAGGAAGGCCTATAGGACTTCTAGTAGCTAAAATTATATAGGCTAGTAGTCCTACTAAATACCCTTAGCAAAATCCTTAAATCTATCGTAGCCACGTATATTACGTAGGTAGTAGAAGAGTATAGCCTACTACTAAAGACCTATCTTAGTAGTAGAAAAGGTATATTAGTAGATTATATAATCTAGCTAATCCTTAACTACGTATATTATATATAGGGATAGAGGAAGAAGGTAAGTATACTACTACTTAATATAGTAGGCGCCTATAATAATATATTATATAAACGATTACTCTATAATATCTAAAAGCTTCGTTTAGGCTAATTCGTTCTATAGATTATATCTTTTCTAAGTAATAGGACTACCTATATTAAGCTACTAGGATTTCTATTAGATAGCTTTACTACACCTATAGGAATCCTATAAGGATTACCGATCTTGCCTATTCTATTCCTACTATTTAATATACCCCTTATTAACGCGTATAGCCTTTATATAGGCGTAGCGTAGGTAGTAGGGTTGAGATAGGTAGATAATATAGTAATTCTTGTAGAATTAGAATTATATTATATTAAATAATTACGCTAGGAAAGATCCTTAATAGAGCTAATCTATAGATAAGGCGCTATACTATAAGATTCGCGCCTAATAAGTTCGAACTAATCTACTTTACTAACCCTTAGAATAATAATCTATACGACTAGGAAGCCGATATTCCTAGTAATACTACTAATATCTATAACTTTAATATAGTATATCCTTAGGGCAACGACTAGATACCTATTAAAACTAACGATAGTATTATAATATAACTAATATAATCCGCTAAATACCTAGGCGTATAGCTTAATAAGTAACTTAATTTTAGTATATATCATTAAAAGCTACTTATAAAGGCTAATAGTAGCCTTAAAGCTCTTCGAGTAATAATAGGATTAGTATAGGGTATATCCCTATTAGCTATACGTAAGGTCTATTAGGTAGTAGTAGTACTATAAATACTTTATAGAGTATCTATATAGTATTACCTTACTATAAGGGCTATACTAGCTAGCAAATTACGACGTACTATTAATAAGTTTACTAAGATCTAGCAACGCGTAGTAATACTTATTAGTAGCATCTTTAAGTCTACTAGTATAGTAGCTCTTAACATTAAACTATTTATTATACTAATCTATCTCTATATAGACTAAATTACCTAAGAAATAGTAATTCGAATCTAGATAGGTACTATATAGGCCTAGCTAGAGGGTCTACGTTAATAGTAAACCCTACAAGAGATTAGGTAAGGTAGATAGAGCCTACTTAAGGCCCTCTAGTAGAAGAAAGATAGTATTCTAGACCCTTAAGGGAGCGTATAGGAAATACGTAAAGCTTTTATTTTTGCGCTATAGGAGGCACGGTGTTACGCGGAGCCGACTGGTCACTGTGAGTTAGATGCGGAAAGGGCAACTGGTTACCTGAATCGTGCGTTGTAATAAGGTACAACCACGATATGTGCCGCGGCGGCTGATTCCGGCCCTCTCGGCACAACCTCGAATTCCAAGCGTATCTCTCAATCGTACCGTTGCCTCGCAAGGCCTTACTGCGGACTGGATCCTGTTGAGGGTCTTGCAGAACGTGCCAGAAGTGCGCGCCAAGTAAGTCAATCACTGAGTGTTGCCACGAAGTGAATCCCCTACTTGTAGGTTGGGTTGTCTTGAAGGTGAACAGTGAAGTATAGTACTAAAGGTAGTAACCAAGTAACAATGTTGGATTGATCGCGAAGAACTAAATACATGATGCTAAATGAGTGTCCTTATATATCCAGTCCTTCGGGTTGGTATAGGTGGTAGATGGTATAGTGGTAGATAAGCCTTGGCGCGATCTACCCGTATACCCATCTACCCTTCTACCATCGGTGGTCACGTGCTGGAGCGGCCGTTTCCTGCAGTGTGCTAACCGTCTCGTGGTGTAAGTCGGTAGTATTTGCGACTGTTAGCCGTAGGCCGTTTTCTGGTTCCTGTCCCTAGCTTGGGGCCTTTCCGGGGCTCGCCCAAGTATACCGAAACGCACGTGACAACGCTAATCCCTAGCGTCCGTGGGATGATTGGTTCTCGGTTGCCGCTCAAATAGCTGCGGCCCCCGCGCCTCTTTGAGGTCCGTAACACACGGATCCTATATATTATTAACTAAGATATAGAGGCTATATAGGCCTTGTATAATAAAATCTAATATCTTTAATAAGCTATACTAGACTAAACCCTAACAGTCTTATAGGATTAAATAATCCTCTTTTTTATAGATAGCAGTAGATATAAGAGTATAGTAGGTATATCGGCTATCGCTCTATATAAGAGTATCTTTAACTAATAGTACCTAGGAACTACTAACGAATTAATAGTATACGTTACTAAGCTTAATAGTATTAAAATAGCAATAGCTAGATTCGATAAACGATATTAAAATAACCTTATTAGGCCTATAAAGCTTATTATTTTCTCTAATTACTAGGCTACTATCTCGGTAGTATATAACCTAAAGCAATCGTTAGGCTAGTTTATATTAAGTTATATTTATTACTATATCTAGACCCTTTAATTACTATAGTAGTAGTAAACGCCTACGTTTAATTAGATTCCTATTAAGATCCGTTAGATTCTCGTATACGTAGGCGTACCTAGTAATAAAACTACTAACGTTAAAGTAAAGTTAGTAGTAATAGGAGATATAGGGACTAGGGTAGATTAACAAGCTACTAGTAACTTAGTAGTAAACCTAACCTAGTCCTATAGCAATTGCGTTCTTCTAGTAGCAACCGCGAAGTATTAAGTATAGTAGTATATTAAGGAAAGGTAGGTATAAGAGTAGGTAAAAGAGCGAACTAGTAAACTAAATTAGTAGTTAGTTAAGGTTCTAGATAAAAAGGTACTTTAGCTATTTAATATACTATTAAAGCCTTATACCTTAGTCCTAATTTAAATACAATCGATATATATTATATTAAACTATTTCCTCTATAAAATTAATATAGTTAAATTAGATTAGTATTACTATAGCAAGAGCTCTTAAACTCCGAGATATATCCTTATATAGTACCTATTATACACTAACCTAAGGTAGACTATACTTAATAAGATCTAGATAACTAATCTTAGGGATTCGACTAACTATAATATAATTATATCGTACTTATAGGCTACCTACTATATAGCTAAATTTATACTATAGATAGGCCTCCTAGGATAGTTCTAGTACATTAAAATTAAGCTAGAGCCTCTATAGAGTAATAAAACTATCTACTAGGACGATCTAGTAGGTATAGGGGGTAAAGATATTAGGTAGGAGAAACGCTAAAACTATAGTTAACTAAGAGGCCGAGAACGATTATATCTAATACGTTAGTACGCTAGTTAATAGTAAACGCTATAAATTAAGAACAAAGTAGGGGTAATTCCTAGGATAGTAATATAGGGAAGATAGTAGGCTAAAGTAAGGATAAAGTAAGAGCAAAGCAAGAGATAGAAAGAGGGACTAAGGGTATTAAGGGCGTTTTAGTACTATTTTTAGGCTATTATAGGCTGATTTTCTATAGTAAGACGCTATTTTCCTACGTAATTACTATTTCATGCGTAGATCTAGCGTTCGGATCACTCTTGCTTCTACTAGTAGAAGCGCCTACAAAGCTTTATACTACTAGTTAGGCTGTATTAGGTTAATAGAGTATTGATTAATTAATTAATTGATAAGTAGTATATATTAAGAAGATTACTACCTAATTTAATCTTCTAGATTAGAAAGCCTTAAAACTACTACTTCTAGCTATAGCTAAACTAGATCTAATCCTATTAAAACTAATTAATCTAAAAATAATTAAGCTATATTAATAGAAGTATAGTTCTATCCTATTCTCTACTTATAGAGACCTAATCTAATATAATATTTACTAATTAATTACTAGTAAAATTACTTACTTACTATAATAAGAAGTATTTAGCTATAGTAGATTATCTAATATTATATCTCTATACTACTAGGGACCTTTTACTTACTTTTAATAGTAAAATAAGAGCTTCTATCTTTATTATAGTATCTAATACTAGTTTTACTAATAATCTTAATAGGAAAAGCTCTAAAGGATTTATATCTACTCTATTTAGTAGTCTAATTAAATAGAAGATATATAAGTAGAAGATAATTACTATATTAACTATAGAGGCTAAATTATTAGCTATTAGCTATATAGCTAAATAGCTATATATAATAAAGCGCCTATTTACGTTTATTTAATTTAAGACTAACTAATTAGATTTAATATAATATTATAATTAATAGATAGTTAATTTACTTATATATAAGAAATTATTATTTTAGACTAAGCTCTACTATATTAATATTTATTAGCTATAGATCTAGTAGGAAATCCTAGCTAAACGCCTATAAATTAAATAGGCTAAATTAGCTAATATAATAGCTAATAGCTTAATAAAGTAATTATCTATAAAGAAGTATAATACCTTTATTTACTAGTTAAATATAGAGATATTACTAGCTAAACTAATTTAAAGTAAGTATTAGAACCTTTTTCGTCTTATTTAGCTCTTACTTTAATCTTGAATCAAGAGCTAAGAGGGTATATTAATATAAGAATAAGTATATATAGCTAAATATAATTAAATATAGCTAAATAGAAGTAGATATATTATATATTTATATAATATTATATTTTAATAATCCTTAATAATCTATTCTAGGTATAGAAGAGCTTTAATACTCTATATTTTAGGATTATTTATATAATTTCTATAGTATTTAATTATAATTTAATTATAATATAATCCTTATAATATCTATAAGAATAAAATCTACTTATTATTTATAGCTAGTTTTAGTTAAGTTTAACTAATAATAATACTTAATAGTACTCTTTTAGTTTATTTTCTTTATTATTTATTCGCTTCTAATTTAATAGTATATAAGTATTTAGATCTTAGTAAAAATATTTAGAGGGTAGGTATATCCTATCCTCTACCTAGCTCTTAAATATAGAGAGTAGATCCTTACTTATTCTTATCTAACCCTCTATCCTTAGAGCATAGCTTATAGGTAGTCCTTATTAGTCCTTAATTATATAAAGTTCTAGTTTAGGTATCTATAAAGCTACTAACTAATTAATATAGAAGACTATCTTATATATATTCTAGTTCTTATTCTGTATCCTTTAAAAATTCTATATATTTTAAGTATAAACTTTATAAAATAACTTAAGAATTAAAAATAGACTAGTTAGTAATATAATTTTCTATCTTAAAAATATAGAATTATATTATAATAGTAGTATTTTAAGATATTAAAAAGATAGAGTATATAGAGTTATAGAAATATATATTTAAACTATAGAATAATATTAATATTTTTAATAGTATTAGTAGTCTTTAAGAAAGTCTTATTTTTTTATTCCTTTAAATATAATTAGAAAATATAAAAGCTCTAAAATCCCTTCCTCTTCTATTTTTTTAATCTAAAGCTATATTAGCTATTTTAATTTAAGAGAATAGAAGGTTTATAGCCTTAGAAAAGGATTATTATAAAAAAGTAAGTAATAGTTATAAAGCTTTTATAAAGTTACTTTAAAAAAATGAATAAGATCTTATTATTAGATAATAGGAAATACCCTTAAGATTATCTAGGAGAAGCTAATAGAATCTTATTATTAAACAATAGGTTTATTAGCTACTAATTAGATAAAGCTATATAATATATTTAAAAAAATATTAATAGAAGATCTTAATTAAATACTATAAGACATAAAGATATATAAGTAAGTAAAGATTTAAAGGTAGATTTATAATTTAAGAGCTACTTAAAGCTATATATAGGCTACTTATATATATTAAGAGCTAGTTAAAGGCTATATAAAGAGCTATAAGGGCTACTTAAGGGCTATCTATATATAATAAGAATTAGTTAAGAGCTATTTTTAATTATTCCTCTACTACTAACATTATAGAAAGACTAACTAATTAGAATAGGTTAATAGCTTATATACTAAATAATAATAGTATTATATTAAGAAGTAAGTAAATAATTCTATTTATCTAAGCTTATAACCTTTCTTGATATATAAATTCTAGAGAATACTTTATCCTTTTCTAATTAAACCTTTTATTAGATTTATAGAGTAGCTATAAATCCTTAGAAATATATAAAGTATTTGTCAACATGAGAATGAGCATATGCCGCCGAATGTGATCGAATGTAGCCGAATGGAAGCTAGTGTGTCACATGATCACATGACCCTATCCCTTGATGATCTTCAACGATCTATTCCATAAATGGAACAGCTTCAACACTCTATGTTTCAGACTGATTCGCATGATTTCTATGGTATTCTACTATGATTCATTCCTTTGATATCCATGTGGATAAATACTGCCTGTTCCCCTATAGCTAGTTCAATCAAGTTCAACCATTGATGATATTCGATAGTGTCCTATCAATCTGAGTCCTTCATCATTCGTTGGCTTCCGATTCATGTTGAATCGTATGCCTGAGTCTACCTGATCTGATCGTACACGAATGCTCCGTGTGCATCATTGTGTATCTTGATTCGATAGTGCATAGAACGATCTGTGCACTCCCAAGGATTTATACCCACCCTATAAATTCGATAGTATTTATATATAATTAGATTAAGTAGACTTAGGTATATAATTTAATATAAACTAGAAGCTAATAAATAATAAATAAATTAGATTAATAGAATACTATTAAATATTGTTAATAGTTAAACTTAATTAAACTAGCTCTAGAGAAATAGATAATTTTTATTCTTAAGGATATTAAAAGGATTATATTATAATTAAATACTATAAAAATTATATAGATTAGTCTAAAATATAGAGTATTAAATCTCCTTTATATTTAGAATAGATTATTAAGGAATATTAAGGAATAGGATTATATAATTATATAATATAATTACTTCTATTTAGCTTTATTTAATTATATTTAGGTATATATATTTATTTTTATATTAATATATCTCTTTAGCTTCTAATATAAAATTAAAGTAAGAGCTAGATAAGATAAAGTTATTTAATACTTACTTTTAATTGGTTCTATAAGGAATATCTCTATACTTAACTAGTAAATAAAGGTATTATACTTCTCTTAAAGTAATTACTTTATTAGGCTATAAGTTATTATATTAGCTTATTTAATCTATTTAATTTATAAGTATTTAGTAAATATTTCCTAATAGATCTATAGCTAATAGATATTAATATAGTAAAGCTTAGTCTAGAATAATAATTTCTTATATATAAATAAACTAATTATCTATTAATTATTATATTTAATTAAATAAATATAGATATATATTTTATTATATATAGCTACTTAGCTATATAGCCAATAGGTAATAATTTAGCTTTATTAGTTAATATAGTAATTATCTTCTACTTATATAATTTCTATTAATATAAGAATAAGTATATATAGCCGAACATAATCAAATATAGCCGAATAGAAGCTAGTATATTATATAATTATATAACCCTATCCCTTAATAATCTTAAATAATCTATTCTATAAATAGAAGAGCTTTAATACTCTATATATTAGATCAATTTATATAATTTCTATAGTATTCTACTATAATTTATTCCTTTAATATCTATCAGGATAAATACTACTTATTCCTCTATAGCTAGTTTAACAAAGTTTAACTATTAATAATATTCAATAGTATCCTATTAATCTAAGTCCTTTATTTTACTTATTAGCTTCTAATTTATACTAAATTATATACCTAAAATTACCTAATCTAATTATATATAAATACTGTCAACATGAGAATGAGCATATGCCGCCGAATGTGATCGAATGTGGCCGAATGGAAGCTAGTGTGTCACATGATCACATGACCCTATCCCTTGATGATCTTCAACGATCTATTCCATGAATGGAAGAGCTTCAACACTCTATGCATTAGATTGATTCGCATGATTTCTATGGTATTCTACCATGATTCATTCCTTCGATAAATACTGCCTGTTCCCCCATAGCTAGCTCGATCAAGTTTAACCATTGATGATATTCGATAGTGTCCTATCAATCTGAGTCCTTCATCATTCGTTAGCTTCCGATTCATGTTGAATCGTATGCCTGAGTCTACCTGATCCGATCGTACACGAATGATCCGTGTGCATAGAACGATCTGTGCACTCCCAAGGATTTATACCCACCCAATAAATTCGATAAATACTTTATATATTTTATACTATATCCTAATTTAATAGTATATAAATAATTTATATACTCCTAAGGATTTATTACTATCCTATAAATCTAATAATTTCTATTTAATTAGCTTACTAAATAGAGTAAAAATAAATCCTTTAGAGCTTCTTTTATTAGGATTATTTATAAAACTAATATTCAATACTATAGTAAAGGTAGAAGCTTTTATTTTACTATTAAATATAAGTAAAAGATCTTTAGTAGTATATAAATATAATATTAGATAATTTATTATAGCTAATTACTTCTTATTATATTATATTAGTAATTTCACTAGTAATTAATTAGTAAAAACTATATTAAGAAAGATCTATATAGTAGAGAATAAGATAGAACTATACTTCTACTAATATAGCTTAATTATTTTTAAAATAATTAATTTTAATAGGATTAGATCTAATTTAGTAGTAGCTAGAAGTAGTAGTTTTAAGGCTTTTTAATTTAAAAGATTAAATTAAATAGTAATCTTCTTAATATAGGCTACTTAATTTAGCTAAATCTTTTATTTATATTAATCTTATATATATTACGTAGAGCTGACTAGTCACTATAAGTTAGATACGGAAAGGGTAATAGTTACCTAGGTCGTAAGTTATAATTAGGTATAACTATAATATATACTATAGCAGCTAATTCTAGCCCTCTCGGTATAACTTCGAATTCTAAGTATATCTCTTAATCATACTATTACCTTATAAGGCCTTACTATAGGTTAGATCCTATTAAGGATCTTATAGAACGTACTATAAGTACACGCTAAGTAAGTTAATTACTAAGTATTACTATAAAGTAAATCCTCTATTTATAGATTAGGTTATCTTAAGGATAAATAGTAAAGTATAGTAATAAAGGTAGTAACTAAGTAATAATATTAGATTAATTGTAAAGAACTAAATATATAATACTAAATAAGGGTCCTTATATATCTAGTCCTTTAGGTTAGTATAGGTAGTAGATAGTATAGTAGTAGATAAGCCTTAGCGTAATCTACCTATATACCTATCTATCCTTCTACTATTAGTAGTTATATACTAGGGTAGCTATTTCCTATAGTATACTAACTATCCTATAGGATAAGTTAGTATTAGTTATAACTATTAGCTATAGGCCTTTTCTAGCTCCTATTCCTAAAGGCCTAGCTTAGGGCCTTTCTAGGGCTTACCTAAGTATACTAAAACGCACGTAACAACGCTAATCCCTAGTATCTATAGGATAATTAGTTTATAGTTACTACTTAAATAGCTACGGCCCCTACGCCTCTTTAAGGTCTATAATAATATAATTTAAATACTAATAAATTAGGTTAATTTACTATAGTCTTTTATTTTAAATTATTCTATAAGTATTCTTTTTACCTACTTAGTATAATCTTTATTATTTTAATAATAGGTAGTAAGGAAATTATCTATAAATATTATAATAATTATTTAATTATTAGTATATAGGATAGGATTATTAGGATATAGTTTAAATCTAATTAATAGAAGTATATATTTAATATTATTCTTCTATTACTTACTAGTAATTTATAGGCTATAAACTACTTTATATAGATATAATACTATTAATTTCTTACTTAATCCTAGTAGATATTAGTAGTAAATAGGTACTTTTAGTAAGCTATTTAGGATTATATTAACTATATCTATCTAGAAGGTTTCTAGATTAAATTATATAATAATTATAATAAGTATATAGAAGGTCCTTATTATAAATATACTAGTCTAAGCGTCTTAATTATTAAGTACTTAGGTATCTTTATATATATATTAGTATGCTTTAAATTATATAAAATAGCTAGATTTATTAGATTTATAGGTAAATATCTATTATATAGGAATAATTTAATAATATAGGTAATCTAATTAGTTAATTCTATTATAATTTACTTAATATACTTATATTATATAATAATAGCTTACTACTTTAAAGGCTTTTATATTAATAAGCTTATTAAATTTAATCTATATAGCCTATTAGAATTAGTTCTTAAAAGGATAACTAGCTAGTTAATTATAGCTAGATAGAGTAGGTAGAATAGAGAATATTATAATCTTTAGCTATATATCTTAATCTAGTAGAAAAGTATACATAAATACTATAAACTATAAGATTAATATAAGATTATGTTGTCCTGCCGTCCGCAATAATATAGGGATATATAGACCTAAAGGGGTAAGATAGGTAAAAATCTCCTAACTAAAAGGTCTACTAAGACTTCTAAGTACTTAGAAGTCCTTGGTTTGCGGTTTATATACTATAATCCATCCACGGATCATAATTACTTAATCTTATTATAGTTATAGCTAGTATTAGAATTAGATTATAAGTATTTAGTTAATATTAGTAGCTTATAGCTAAAAGGATTAAAATTAGTATTATTAATTAGAATATATAGCTTTATCTAGCTAGATTAGCTAGTATTATTATTATTAGAAGCTTTAGAATAATTAGAATTAGTTAATTTATTATCTAATTTAAGATTAAATAGTAGTATAAGTAGCTAGTCTCTAAGAATTTAATTATAATTATTTAAATTAGGATTATTTTAATTAGAAGTAAGCTAAAAGTAAGAGGAATATAAAGTTTTAGTTATTTCTATTAACTAAGAGAATACTATAGGATCTATATTAACTATTTAGGTAAGGCTTCTACCTCTTATATTATACTATATTATCTATTTAGGAATATCGATTTTATTAAGGATTATTATTATTTCCTTATTATCTAGTATATTAATTAGCTATATAAGATCTTCTTAGTAGGTTTAGATCTTCTAATTAGTTAATAATAAATTATAGAATTTATTTTTATTAAATTAAATATTATATATATATATTACCTAGTAATTAGAGGGTATCTATATTCTCTAAATATTATATACTTTATAGCCTACTAGATAGCTAATTACTATATATAGCGCTAGTTTACCTAATCTTAGAAGCTTAGTAATTTAAATATAGGCCTTTTATCTATAGATTTATATATTAGAAAGGTTAGGTATAGCTTATAGCTAATATAGTATATTATTACCTAAATAGGCTATAAGGGCTTTATATAGTAATTACTAGTTAATAGATAAGTATTAAATATAATTCTAGATATAGATAGCTACCTTAGCTACTTTAGGCTATAGATAACTAGATAGATTAGTATTAATTATTATCTATCTAGCTATCTTTAATATTAATATACTATATTATTTAGTATAGCTATTCTACTTAGGCTAATAGAGTAGTATAGTTTTTAGATAAATCCTATAAGTAGATACTTCCTAATAGAAGAATTTAGATAGAGCTTTCTTATTATCTAAATATACTATAAGTATAGATAGATTAAATTAATTCTAAATAAAATTAATCTAGTTAGTAAGTAATCTAGCTCAATTAGTCTTAGATAATAGGTCCTATATTAGTTAATATTTTATTATAGGATTAACTAAATAGGAAAGGTAGGATATTTTTATAAGTAATTATTTAAAGTAGATTAGATCTTAATAAATTAATTTAAATAGCTAATTATATTATATTAGTAATTAGAATATTTAATAGGAAGTATTAGCTAGTTTATATAATTTATAGTAGCTAATTAGTAATAATATATTCTTAATACTAATATTTAATATATAATCTAGTAGGTATAGTATAATATTATAGCTAATATAGCCTAATCTCTTATATTATTTATTAATAGTTCTATCTAGGTACTTTCTATTATATAATAATAGAGTAATTTAATTAAATTAATTAATAATATTATTAAATAAATTAGAAGTAAGTAATAAGTAATAGTTAGATAAAGATAGAGTAATATAATTAGTAGAGTATTAAATAGGTATTAAATTAGCTATAATTATATTATCCTATTTAATTAAATAGATATCTAATTTAGTATTTAATTAGTATATTAGCTTACTATCCTTCTCTTCTAATATATATTTCTTACTATTTAGATAGATTCTAGTACTTATAGTATATTTAGTAGATATTAGATTAATATAGAATTTAGAGTAATAGTTAATATACTTTAAGAGAGAACTAGTTCTATTAAGAGATTAGATTAGTTTAACTATAAGCTCTCTATAACTAAGAATAGTAGTTTCTATATTTCCTACTATAAATAATAAAATAATTAGCCTATAGTTTACTAGAAGATCTCTATTATTTATAATATAAATTAATATACTAGTATTATAATACTAAGTATTATTCTTCTTAATAGGTAACTAAATAGTACTTATTACTTTTCTATTATTATTCTAGTATTACAGAACTCTTACGTAATAGCGCTAATATAGGGAGAAGGAATACTAACGCCTAATTAACTTAGATTAGTTAGTAAGGAACTAGATTAGATAACGTTATAAGGAGATAATTACTATAATAAGAAAAGTATAACTAGTACTAAGGCTGCTAGATAGTATTATTACTATTAAACTAAAGCTAATAGAGATATATAATAAGATCTTATTAACGATAAGCTCCGACTTATTAGCGATCAGCCTAGATATATTAGTAATAAGTCCTAGACTTATTACTAATAGGAGGAACTAGATATATAAGAATATTCTTTTACTATTATATATTTAGTTCTTTACGATTAATTATATATTATTACTTAGTTACTACTAATAGGACTATACTTTATTATTTACCTTTAAGATAACCTAATCTATAAGTAGGGGATTTACTTTATAGTAATACTAGGTAATTAAATTACTTAGCGCGTACTTCTAGCATATTCTATAAGACTCTTAATAGGATTTAATCTATAGTAAGGCCTTATAAGGCAATAGTACAATTAAGAGATACTCTTAGAAGCTAAGGATAGGATTAGGCGTATATAACCTAATTTATCCTAACTTATAGTAACTAGTTAGCTCTATATAATATCTAGAAGATATCTTCTATTTACTATTTAAAAATATAGATAGTAAATATATTTTTAGTAGATATATTTATTTTATCTAATCATTCTAGATTATTTATATACTTCTAGTAAGATAAATTAGATAGCTTTTAGTAGTATTTAATAGTACTCTTATAAGCTTTCTTAAATAATAGTAAGGATTTATATATCCTCTAAAAGGCTTTCTAGATTTCTTTATCTAGCTACTATTCTTTTAGCCTAGTATAAGGATTAATATATAAATATTAATTAAATCTATAGTTACTATTATTAGATATATCTTAGTATAGGTATAGCTTTTAGTATAGCTTTAGTAGCTTATAGCTATTATTTTTATAATAGGCTTTATTATTATTATTAGAGCTTTATTCCTAATAGGTTATATAAGTAATCTACTATCTACTTCTACTTAATAGGATTCTATAATATTAATTAGTAAACTAGTTAATTACTTCTTCTAGACTAGGATACTTTATCTTTTAGAGGATTATATTATACTTAAATAAATAGAAGCTTTTATTAGATAATTAAATAGCTTCTAGGAAATTATAGATAATTAATTTAATATTATAGAATTAGGTAATATTAGCCTAAATACCTTAGTTTTAGTATATAATCTATCTATTATACTATTTAGTTAGATTAGATAGCTTATTAAGTAGTATCTAGTATTTTAAGATATTTTATTTATATAGGATATAGTAATTTCTTAATTAATTTAATTAGATTTAGCGCTTATAAAGAGTAATAATAGTATCTTATACTAATTAGCTATTAATTATCTCCCTATTCTTATATAGTAAAGAGTATATAATACTACTTTTAAATAATTTAATTACTTATATATATTATAGATAATTAGCTTTACTATTAGTAAAATTACTTTTATAGTCCTATAATAATCTAATTTATTAGGTATAAGATTAGTAAGGTACTTAGGGACTTAAGGCTTATTAGAAGTATATAGTTAGGGCTATTTAATTATATTAGATAGCTTTAGCTTAATTAGCTCTTTAGGTAGTATAGTAGGATCTTTATTAGGATTAATATATTTCTATATATTAATTAATTTAGTATAATCTTTTATATTAGTAAACTATAGAATCTAGTATAAAGGATACTTAAGAGGGTATCTAAGCTATATAGCTTAAGTAGTTATTAAATCTATAACGATTAAGAAGTAAAGGATAAGTAAAGTAAAAGTAATTGAAAGATTAAATTAGGAAGGAATTAGATATTTTAGTAGTAGACTATAGCAATTAGGCTTATAACTATCAGATTTATAGAGTAGATATAAATCCTTAGGAGTATATAGATCGTTCTATACACTATTAAATTAGGATATATATAATAATATATACAAAGTATTTATATATAATTAGGTTAGGTAGACTTAGGTATACGATTTAATATAAATTAGAAGCTAATTAATAATAAAGGACTTAGATTAATAGGAAGCTATTAAATATTATTAATAGTTAAACTTAATCAAGCTAGCTATAGGGGAATAGGTAGTATTTATCCTTATAGATATTAAAGGAATAAATTATAGTAGAATACTATAGAAATTATATAAATTAATCTAATATATAGAGTGTTAAAGCTCTTCTATATATAGAATAGATCATTAAAGATTATCAAGGGATAGGGTTATATGATTATATAATATACTAGCTTCTACTCAGCTATATTCAATTATATTCAGCTGCATATGCTTGTTCTTATGTTGACAAATAGCTATCTTAATATATAATCAGATATAGTAGAAGAATAGATAGATATATAAGTAGGCTATACTAAGAATTATCTACTACTATTTTATCTGTTACCTATATCTATAGAGGAGGACTAGATATTTAAGAATAATTATTTTATATTATATATTTAGTTTCGTATAATTAATTATATACTATTACTTAGTTACTATTCTTAGTACTATTCTATAATTAATTACAAATCATTTTTTATTTACTATCCCTAGTACTATTCTTTACTATTTACTTTAAGATAATCTTATCTACAAGTAGAGGATTTACTCTATAGTAATACTTAATAATTAACTTATCTAGTATATACTTATAATATATAATATACTACTCTTTAAAATAGATATGTATATCTTATAGTAAGCGTTATAGTTTATTATAAAGCTACTATATCTTTAAAGCTAATAAGAAATTTTAGTTATATAGCGCTTAGACTAATTATTCGTTTAATATTAATAGAAAGAGCTATTTTTTCTATAGATATTCCACTACTCTAGTTTATAGATAAGCTCTAAAACTAAACTACCATTGAAATAGATATATTTAGAGCTAGACGTCTAAAATTTTAACTATCTTCTTCTATATGAGCTAACTAAAGCTAAAAGTATTTATTTAGTAAAGTATTATACTCTTTATATATCTCTTAGTTCCTTTACTACTTCTTATCCTAAGTGTCAAGCTAAGAAGTCCTATAAGAGAACGAAAAAGGAGAAGTAGAAATATGTTACTAAAGTAGAGGTTCTATTTATAGAGACTTCTATTATTCTATGTACTAATAAATAGTATAACTTACTATTAGATAATAAGCGTTTCAGTTAAAAAAAGACTAATTAGGAACCAATATATCAGGCTCTGTATATCTAACTAAAGACTACTACTTATACTATAGCTAATTACTAGTTATTATATAAGGATATACTATAGGAACTAATTCTAGCGTTGGAACACTAAATAAAAGGATTCTTAGGTATTTCTAGGAGATTTTTAGACTAGAAGAAGGCAATGAATATAGAGCGGGTAGAGAGTACCGGTAGGGCAGAGGGACTAAGTAGGATAGATAATCTCTAACGTAATTCACGGCTGAGATGGCCACACGGTTGAGCTGGCAACTCCATATAACACTATACTAAATGCGATTTTTCAGGTCACTGTATATCAACAAACGGAGGTAAATTTTACTTAGTTTTAAATCGGATAATATCTCTAGCTTTAGACATAGCACAGCTTAAGTAAGATATACGGGAGATGATTATTTACTAGCATTACTAAAAATTACGCTCCAACCGAGCAATGCAGATATAAGTCTTTATGTTTCCAACTGTTTTTATACTCTTATACCTTTAGAAGATATTTAATATAGTACATTAAACTCCTGGATACCTTAAGATCATACACTGAACATCCAGTGTGGACAAATGAAGTTGTAAAAAATCGCATTTAGTATGGTGTTTTGGGGTGGCCAGCTTAACCGTGTGGCCATCTCAGCCGTGAATTACGTTAGTGTATACAATAATGCAGTGTATCCTTAGGGCTACTAACCCGTGCGCCGTGTGGTAGTTATGAAATGGTTCCCCGTAGAAGTGTCCATTATGAAGGAAAACATGGACTACTCTGGCGTGATCGGCCGCTCTATGTTCCGATAAGGGTCTCTGTATAGAAGCAGAATTACCGGTAAAAGAATTACAGCCACCCCCGTAACGCTAGATCAATAATAATTCACCAGCCCCAGCCCGATTGACCGTTCTTATTTATTATTTGTCCACTCAGATTGTATAAAATCCTTCACTTGTACGCAAAGTATGCCAAATGAACACAACATGGTTGTCCTTATAATCTTGTTACGAACCCTCCATACCAAGCTGTACTTCCGGATGATTGTGATGGATTAAGGTTGGTGGGGCCCGTACAGTAGCTGCAGAGGTAACAGTACAGAACCCATAGTGACCCCCCCGCATTCTCGCCCCGGAAGGTATGAGGTCACGAGTCACGAGCCAACGGGGTTTAACCTGACACGCCTCTTCATCCTCTCGTTATTCCCTTTGGAACTCCACCTCTTCTGTTTACAGAGAGACACAGATACTCTTCAAACCCAGCAGTAAGACTCCGATAATCAACGCACCGATCTCGAGCTAATGGCACAGTGACTCGCTCCCACAAACTGAATGATCGCGATCACCCTACCGATGGCATGATGGCTCCCCGTGACAACCTTCCACGCTATTTTGGCAAGTCCGGTCCAACTGATGCGGACCCTCGCAAGACAAAGAAAGACGGAGGTGGCAAGGGTAATTGGTGAGAGATTCATCTCATTTTGGGATTCTGCAACTCCGCTAACCTCGATGGCCTTTCCGTAGGGGTCGCTCCGGAGACGAAGTTCAGGATTATGGTTATACCATGAACAAGGCTCGCCGCCGTTCTAACAGCAGCACACAAGGTCTGACTGACTTCAGAACCAAATTTGAAACGGTCGAGCCTGAGCCGGTTTTCGAGGAGCAACTCCACGGACCTGGCGACGTGACTGTGGCAGATGAAAGCACCGCGTGACCAAAGTGGGGAGTACCAGCAGTAGCAACGACAGTGAAACCGACAGGCAGGGATAAAGTATTAAAGTAGTGTCATTAGGTGGGAATCAGACGCTCCCAAGGGGGCAGCTTCAATTCTGTGATTGTCTCGTGAATCATAGAACTTGATACCTCACTATGCAATGGTACTCGTTCTACACGTACGTTTTCGCGAATTCTGGTAAATCGTAGAGCTCACCATAGGCATAGGCAGAGAAGTCCCTGGAAATTACATATGTTATGATTATTCCTGAAAGCAGCCGCGATGTAGAACACATTGAGGAAAAGAGAAAATAACGAAGTGGTTCTGGCATGGTGAATCTATTGCTACCCATAAGAGAGAGACACGCGCACTCCTCCAACTGTCAAGCGTAGTCTAATGACACCAGCTACATGACAACCTTAGACACCGATCACATATTGCATGAGCAATGAAAAGAATCAAAATTCCCACCCCCCACCAACACTCCAGAGAGGGATGCATTATGCGGATCCAAAAAAAATAGAGTCTATTTCCAGTAGGGCTATGCGATTCATAATACAAATCATTAATCGTTGTCAGCCACCGGAATAGGGGCCCACAAGGCGCAGCTTGAATTTTTCAAACCCTCGCCAACTGGGCCTTGGAGTCGGTGGAAGGAAACGATTAGGCTGCCGTAGCATTGCCATCTGTTCTTGCACCTGACGACTTTTCGGTCTTGACAGAGGTTAGAATGTTTTGAAACCAAAAGTCAAGTTTGCCAATTTCAATAAATCGACGTAGCAGCTCGTCTTCTCGCTTCAAGTCAGCCTTCACCCGGGCCTGTTGCTCAGGACGAAAGCGTGATACAAGAATGTCCGGTTCGGACTCGGCCATCAGCACCTCTACCGGAGAAAGAGGTGCGACAAGAGACTGGAGACTGGGTCTGCAAGTGGCTGCCAAAAATCGTTAGTACGAGGCACGTCTAAGCGTTGTCGAAAAAACTCACTAGAGAGACAGAGAGACAGTGTCTGATAGAGAGCAGTATCGCGTGCAGAATCATCCGACGCTCCATTAGAGCCCTCGGCGGCCTTGCCTCGAGATTCCCAGTCATCCTTGATCATGCAACGTCGCCAAATTACCTTACGCAACGCTGAGACATATGATGGATCCCGCTCGGCGTAGCGACTGTAATCCAGGACACGAAATGCCAGGAAAATTTCCCGTCCGCCAAAATCACTCTCAATTTCATCGGCGTGGTGGAACGGACCCATGAGAGTGAGTAGATCTATCAGTCCGTCGACACCGACAACACGCCGGTTGAACAGCGTGAAAAGTGTCTCATCCAGAATTTTGTGGAGCGAAGGACGATCTGCCGCAAGATGCCCACCAAAATAACCCAGTGCTAGGTCAGCCGCTGCCCTCCGATCGATCGCATCCTCACAGAATGACTTGACATAGGTATGAAGAGAGTCCTGAATCTCATCGATCTCGTTACAATCATCCAGCCGGTTGACATCCTCTTCTAAGGAAGAGCTTTGGTCTCGGAATTGTTTCTTCTCGCTTGAGGCTAGCTTGCTTAGCTTTGCCAACGAGAGTTGTACTCGATGATTCCACAAATCCTTTTCACCACCGAGTGCCAGGCCTTCCAGGCACGCAGCAGCAGTTTCATAGTCCTCTTCACCGGTCACGTCGTTGATCCAGCTCATTCTGGAATATGTGGGTTGTTTTCGGAGGAACCGAGTGACGAATGGTTGATATTTGCGCATTGAAAGCAGGGCGCCAGGATGGCCCATTGAAATTTGTCGCGAAAAGTAAGCGTCCGCCCATAGCTCGCCGAATCTATCGAAATATTGAGACACTCTATGAGCGACATCTGCTTCGCTCGCCGCTATAACAGGTGCGTCTACCGAGGAGTCGGGGCCTGACTGGGTTTTTACTTGGTCCTGGAGCTCAAGGATAAGCTCGACGAGAGCTCCCATATCCCGGAAGCGCTCCGCTAGGCTCAGCGCATCTCGAAGATGGCCTATTCCCGCTAGCTTGAAGAGTTGCCATTTTCGTTCCTTGACGTGAGATTGCTCAATGGCAACAGATTCGTCTGCTAGCTTGGGGTCATCTTGTGCACTCAGCCAGCGTGTTCGCTCACGGTGCATCTGGCCGAGGACCCTGAGATGGCGAGCGCTGTTTTCGGCAATTTTCTTCAAAACCTGGCTATCGGGAGCATCCGCACTGGAAGTCTTCTGTTGAATCCAAGCCCGACAGCTATCCAGCTCCCAGTCGAGTAAATGACCTGCCTCGGTGTATCCAACTGCGCGAGAAGTCCAGAACTCGGGAAGGTTCTCATACCCATCAGCGAGAACGCCATCTTCCACAAAATCGCTGCCCAGTCCATACACTGATGCGTGCTCATCACGATACCGGTAAGCTGTTTCAATTATAGCCAGGAAATGCTCGCTTGCCTGCAAAATCTGCTCGGACAGCTTTCGTGCCTGCTTTGAAGAATTTCCCCGACGTGGTTTGATGGCATTCTTGATCCAGGGAATCACATGTTCCATGTGATGAGTATCTTTCAAGAACCACAGTCGCACTAAATCAGCCTCCCCAGAAGAAGGGCTAGGAAGTGTCTTGAATTTGTCGTTCATGGATTCGATGACGTGGCTAAGGAAGGCGCCCTCTCCTCCGCTTCTGTGCGCCTCCTCCAACTTCCACATGGCTCGTTGCGCAGCAAGTTTTTCTGCACCCCACAGCAGTTCCCACCTTGCTGGGCGGCTCAGTGGATTTCCTTTGCGTAACAAAAGTGCCGCAAGATCACCAAGAGCTTTAGCCCTCAACCTGAGATTCTGGTCTATGGATATGGCAGAGGTAGGGACGAAGCGGGACTCCGACCGCAGAAGCTCCTTGCAAATATCCAGAGAGGCTTGTTCAATTTCAATTGCAGGGAAATCGAGGCCAGTGTCTCCAACCAAATTCAAAGGATTCCGTGACATGGTTCCAAAGAAAATTGCTTGCTCAAGCTTGTGTTTCGCAGTGATTTGGCTCTCATCTGCATCAAGCGCCGACGAGAATTGAGGGACCACGTTCACTCGCACGACACCAAAATTTCGAACCATCATCACACATGCTGTGCTGCTTTCGTCATAGTCAGGCTTGTCTTCTGAGCTGTAACCCAGAATCTCATAGTCTTTGCCTGAACGCAGATGGATAATGTCCTGGAAAGGCAGAGGCATTTGATGAGAATCCAGGAGTAGTTGGGAGGTTGGCGTCTCCTCGATGCTTGTTAAAGACAGGACAACGAGAGACTGCCCAATAAGGACAAAGGCGGTGCTCTCCCCTTTTGAAACCAGTATCTTGGGCTTCAAGTCGTTCCGTACAGCGGGGATATTATGTATATCGACTGCATGAGTAGCCAGAACGCGGGTACTGCTGCCCGACAACAAGACCTGAACTATGAACAAAGTCTGAGACTCCAGAAGCTGCGGGGTACTGACAAGCACGAAGAGTCGCCAGGACTCCTCGGATGCCTCCGAGTCATCTTCACCTGGAACTTGTTGTTCAGAGAATGCGAAATCCAGAATTTTAAGTTCTGTTTCCCCGGAGGACTTGACAAAGTCCGGAGGAATGGATACCGAAATATCCCCTCTGACATCAAAAATTTTCTTCAGGGCGTTTCCGTGATTCCAATGTGTGTCCCATATTTCGACTCGACCAGAGGAAGTGGCAATTATCACATCTCGCTGACCTCGTTGGCGTGATCCACCTGCTCGAACCGCAGTCACTTCTTTCCTCCAAGAACCACCACCTAGAACGTTTTTGATTCCACCCAAGAATCCCCCGGCCCCGCCACTTATCGAAGTGCTGAGGAAATTCACCAGCACCGAGGGCTTTCCCTGAGGATCTCTGAGAGTAACATGTGCCACCCTCCCCGAGGAAAAGACGACGACGATTCCCGAAGGCTCACAATTCATGATCTCTGTGGCGTATTCACCAGAAAGGAGGCCTGGCGTGGATCCTTGAATTCCACTCTGTTTTTGCCGAGATAGTCCTAGTGACGCTGCGCTCGAAACCGTCTCCCAGTAAATAATTCTGCCTGTATTTGGGATGATGACGAGAAGGCCAGGATGTCCGCCTGTGGCAGTGGACAGCAGGACGCCGAGCGGAACTGCGCCATTTGTGTTCCTGCATGCCTCGGGAATTGACACGGTGAATGTTTCCGAGGCCGATGGAGTCGACATGGTCACGGAATATGGCCATATGATCGCATGCGAAGGTGTCAAGGCGAGTGCGTAATGATGACTGGGTGCGAAGAAACATCGAAAGGGATCTGTTTTGTCGGGAGTTAATGACGATAAGTGCCAGTAGCGTAGCTTGGGGGCTCTAGCCACATGAAAATGAGCAGCTTACCAGAAAGTGAGCCTCTGATCTGATCAGGTAAAGCTGGGAGCTGCTCTACGGTGTAGTAATTGGTGCTTGACTGGTCGCAGTTGGCATTAGCAAAACGGAGCTTTGAACGGGGAATCAAGAGTTACGGACCAGCACGACAGTCCCCTCAGCATCATTGGCAGACCCTTCAGGCTGCTTTGCGCTTCGAATTGGAAGGTGCGACTCCGCGCCAAGAGGAGTGGTGACCACTTCGGAGGCCAGGGCAGAGATAGCGGGTTCTGCTACCTCGCGCTGGTCATGATTCAAGCTTGTGGCCTGAGAGTCGCCCGTTTGTCGCAGCACTGATCGCTGTCTTTTCGCCTTTGGCGGTTTGACGGAGTCATCAGAGCTGGTCCTTTGGCGTCTTCGAGGGTTGCGCGATGTGGCTGCTGTTTTGGGGACGAACATTTTTTGAAAGTAACGAGTGAGAGGGGAGTAGTGATGAGAAGGGAAGGACACTGGACCTCGCTGTATTGGCCAAGGCCAAAGGAGAGGTCACGGCAACTAAGCTTTCGCGCGATCGATGCCCGGGACGTGGATACTTCAAGAAGCCAAACTTGAGTAGAGCGCAGCAATTCAGCAGCCTTTCCTGGAGAGTGTTTGGGCTGGGCGGTGAGGCAAATCAAAGGACGCGAGACGCGGAGACAATCACGTGGTACCAAGCTTGAGAGCTTCTACTAATTCTGGGGCTGAGAACTGGGATGGGTTGGAGCTTTTTCTACAATAACAATCATCATTCCTGTGTCCTACGCCTAGTGCCTACCTGAATGAGCACAGTCATGGTCCGTGGTACTCTCTCTCTCTGTAACATGTATCTCACTCAATTTTTGGTCAAGAAAGTATCTCAATATACAGTGTAGAGGTTCATCGTCCTGCACTCTAGACCGATAGACAAAAACATGGTTCACAGAGTATCCTGAGTCTTTCTCTTCCCTCTGTAGTCGTAACTACCACTGGAGTCGTCTGTGGTCACAACTCCGTACTCCGTACCTGACCGGAGGTCGTGTTTCCGCCGATATGCGGAGGCTTACGTGATCGCCCCCTCTGAGTTCCGTCGGTGCTATACGTGGACAGCTCCAGCATCAAGATTGGGCTTATGGCCATGTTCGTTTCGATGGAATGGCGTCGTCCACAACAATTGCAGTATTTGAAACGCCCTTATGCTACACTGAGTAGACTATGATGAAGGCCGGATGTGACGTGTTTGCACTCGAAAATGCTCTGTGCCGAACCCCTCAGACGCCTGGCATCGCCGGGCCGATGCCGAGCGACATCCATGTTCCTTCGAACACAAACCCCCTTGGCCCCCTCCACTCGAAGAAAGCTACTGCATACGGCTCTGTTCTTTCCTGGTTTGTTGCTCATTCTGCTGCTCTCAAATTAAATCCAGGATTAACATTTTCTTTTCAGGACATGGGGTCCAACGTGTTGGCATGGCGAATCCCTGGATGGACCATTTCCCTCACAGAACGACCCGCGCTTTGGAGGAAATGGATTCCCTTCTCGGCTTCAAACTTTCGAGTATGATACTTGAGGGGCCCAATTCCAAATTAAATCAGACTGAGAACGCGCAACCCGCAATCATGGCGGTTTCTGTTCTCATCCTCCGTATTCTTGAGGAGGAATTTGGATTTGATACCAAATCCCGCGTCGATGTCATGCTCGGGCACAGTCTGGGAGAGTTCTCGGCGTTGGTGGCAGCGGGTCATCTCCAATTCCCTGATGCACTCAGACTGGTCCGTCGCCGGGCCGAAGTGATGGCTCAATGCACTCGACAGATAGTGGAGTTTTCAGGCGAAAGCTATGGAATGGTGGCTCTCATTTGCGAGCCGGATCGGCTTGAAGATCTATTGAAGACTGTCTACGAGTTTCTGGGGCTAGGATTCTCCGGCCTGGACGACACAAGTCATGCGACGCCCCCGATATCACAAGTGACGGTGGCAAATATCAATTCCCCTAACCAAATTGTTCTGAGTGGCAGTATCCCCCGGATCAAAGCCCTTCTTGTCCAGCTACGTCAGTTTGGCGGCCATGATCCCCGTGCCGTGAGACTGAACAGTGACAGCCCATTCCACAGCCCAGTGATGTCTCCGGCTGCGGAGTATATGAAAACCGCCGTGGAAGAACTTGATATCACTTTCCCTGCCATGGTTCCGTGTATCTCTAATGTCTCAGCTCTACCTTTCCAATCGAAAGAAGATCTCATGCTGCTATTGTCCAGACAATGCACCGACACAATTCGATGGTGTGACAGCGTTCGTTATCTCCATCAGGAACGAGGAGTTCGATGCTGGATTGGAATTGGACCAGGAAAAGTCGGCCGAAATTTGGTCGGTAAAGAGGTTGGCCGGGTGGACACCAAAGGGGGTGGTGTCTGGGCGGTTTGCAATCCTCGGGAAATGAAGGAGATGATTGTTGCTCTAGATCGAACGGAATCTGAAGCAACGAGGTAAAGGCTCCGGTACCATGTCATTTTCTTTGGACGGAATATCCCCATCTGCATTTTCATTATTCCTTAAGGCTGTTATTGAAGACCTTTGTGCTTTTATATGGGAAATCGCGCTAATCTATGTCACCTCTATGGTTTGACCATCTTGCAACTAAGGAGAAGAAAAGTCCTGGATCTGGTGACTGGAACAATTGAGAACTATGATAAAATCGCACCTAGTACAGAGATCCCAAGTCTGCATTGCATCTACAAAGCGGTCCCTGGGGTCCACGATTCACCAATGCGTTGGACATCCGCGATAAACTTGGGATTAGAAACGGGTTGGCAAGCGGAGGCTGCGCCTGCAGTTGCTCCAGGTGTCGGCGCATGGTCATCTGGGGAATAGAAGGGATTCTGTAAAAGCTGGATATATGCACTTTGTAATGCTCGGAATGCCTGGATCGTGAGCGTTAGCCATCACTACTGGCGGAGGGGACAACGGACGCCTTTCCCATACCGGCTTTAGATCAGAATCTCTCAGGCCGCTCACCGCAGGCCCAGTGGGCTTTCCAACACTCACGGCTTCCTGGCCGAACATATCCACGATGATCAGTAACTTCACCCCAGTTGTCGTCAGCCAGCCATAGGCAGCAAGCCTTTCGTCAATCGCATGTAGCAGACCGAGGTCCTGATCTATGGAGGTTTGCTTGCGCCTGATATCGAAGATGTCGAGACATGAGTTCAGCAGGAAGGAGAATTCGATGGTGGCATCTGTGTATGGAGGGAATAGAGATATGTGGAGAGGATTATCCTGGTATAATCTGTCAGCAATGGAAAGGCTTTTAGAAGGGTTTCCATCGAACATACTGTTTTTCCGATAACTCCAATACAGACAATTCGCGGACCAGCCATGGATTCGAGTAAGGAGAGTGCAAATGCTCAAGAGAGTGTCCCTAGCTCCTTCGAGGTGCCAATACGCATATGATGGACTGGTTCTCGCCGATCCGAATTGCTTTCCCCCCGCACGACCGTGGAAGACTGTCACAAGAATTGGTCGTTCTCCAAATGTCTCAGCGCCAAGATGTCAGCAAAGAAGAATGTCTCATTTCTCACTCCCCGGAGATTTAAGAGTAGGTGCGTGAAAGCGAGAGGGTTTGCGGAACCAAAGCCTAGCTTCTTGTTATGATGTGGCGGGCACTGGCTGACCGCCTAGAGAGGGAGCAGCTTAACTAACAAGCTGCAGTAGTTGCAGACGCGCCAGATATCCGCGTGCTGTTGTTACACGCCGTAATTTCCGATCAAGGGAATAGTGCTGTTCTGTGATAGACATATTCCTCACACAGTACATCAAAATAACCCATCAACCCTCTGATTCGATAAAATCGGGAAAAAATTAAAGAACACTTGTCGAATCCCACTCTGCATGACTAGATAATCGCATCAAGTGGATCCCTATCATTATCGGCATCAGCCAGTTGGCCCAATCACCAAAAAGCCAAAGCTGGTTACCCAGTCACGTGCATCCCGTGAACCTCCAAAGTCCTCCGCGACACTCCAGTGATCCGCCACCTCGTTCAAGTCCAATTGGGTCCCCTCCTGCTCCTTCAACAACATCAATCATGTTGCCTATGGTGCGACCCGCTGTCTCTGGCGCTCTGTGCGGTAAGGATACCCATTGACTGCCTCCGTTAGAAGGCTTCTCATCTAAGCCCATTCGCAGTGCGCCCTCGACTGGCCTTGTGCCTTCCCCGTGCCAACACCATCGCTGCCCTGTCGACCTCTTCCGTGAAGTCCGCGACTGCTCTTGAGCGCCAGTCATCCAATGGCCAAGCACTTACCGCCTCTGGCAAGGTCCGGAAGGAAGTGCCTCTGCCTAGCCAAGAGAAGAAGGAGGGTGCTATGCAATATGTCCTGTATGTGCCTCGGCCATGGTCATGGCTGTTCCCTCGAAGTTTCTTCTAGCTGACGTTATTATGCAGGACCACCCTTGACCAGGTTACCAACTGGGCCCGCCAGAGCTCCCTCTGGCCCATGACTTTCGGTCTCGCCTGCTGTGCCGTCGAGATGATGCACCTTTCTACCCCCCGCTACGATCAGGATCGTCTGGGAATTATTTTCCGTGCTTCCCCCCGTCAGTCCGATGTGATGATTGTGGCCGGTACTTTGACGAACAAAATGGCCCCCGCTCTTCGTCAGGTTTACGATCAGATGCCCGATCCTCGGTGGGTTATCAGCATGGGTAGTTGCGCCAACGGCGGTGGCTACTACCACTACAGTTATTCGGTCGTTCGGGGATGTGATCGTATTGTCCCTGTTGATGTTTACGTTCCTGGATGTAGGTTCCATTAATTTCCATGCTCTTAAGACCTCTGGGTTTTCCTGGCGATACTGACTAGTTCAAAGGTCCCCCCACCTCCGAAGCCTTGATGTACGGCATTTTCCAGCTGCAGAAGAAGATGCGACACACCAGAATCACTCGCATGTGGTACCGGCGCTAAGTCTTGGATTTCATGCAATTTTTTTTTTTGGTTTCTTACGCTTGCGCCCATCCCAAACGGTGGCCCTTAAAATATTCCAGCCATCGTGAAGTCTTTTGTGCCTTTTCTACTTTCCTACCATTGTATATCATCAACACTCAGCTTTTGACTGCGACGCTAAATTTCCTTGACTTCTTCGCTGTCTTTTCATTCCTTTAGGAACATGTCAGAGTAAAACGACAGGGGCAATGAACTTGTTGAAAACGCCCCCGGGATACCATGTAAGAAAGTTGGAGAACCAAGCAATATTGTTTCCGTCTACTTGGCAATGGCCCAAACTTATTTGACTCCATTCTTGACTCGAGACTACTCGCTTCATTCTTTACAAGACGAGGCCGACATTCATTCTCATTGACACCATCATAGCAATAGCAAAGACAGAGCATCAACGTGATGTCCGACCCGCGAATGCTTTAGGTACATTTTCTCCTAACCATTCACCATGACTCCTCCATTCGGGTGAAGACACTGACCCGCAATATAACTGCTATCTTGGCTAGCTAGGAAAACGAAGCATGTTGCCACTTCACTCGGCTGCCCCGGCCGTCCCATGGGTACATTGTGGAACTCCTCCATAGCTTTAGTCTGCATGGTTGATGGAATGAGGGGGGTCCAGACTGTAAAATTCAAGTTAGGACGCGGTACTTGAATGAGAAGACATTGGGGAGGCGGTGCAAGACGTACTGGGACCTGGGCAAACGCAGTTGACCCGAATACCATTTTTGAGCTGCTGGTTTGACAAGGCTCGCGTGAATGCCACAATGGCTCCTTTGGTCGACGTGTAATCGAGCAAATCGCCACGACCGATATAATGGTTCACAGATGAACAATTGATGATAGTAGATCCTCGTTTCATGTGAGGCAGAACATATTTTGAGAGGTAGAAGAATGGATGAATGTTCGTGTCGAAAGTTCTCTCCCACTGGTCCCTGCAGCAAGGTCAATCTAAGATGATCGCAAGGCCTTGGATTCAAAGGAGTATTCCTCGAAGATTTGTCATTCCAAGGTAAGTGTACTCACTCGTCAAGCTCACTGATATCAATCAGCATATGCTGGAAGGCCGCATTGTTGACCAGAATGTCGACGCCTCCCATGGTCTGCACAGCGGTATCGATCACCTTCTTGCAATTCTCTCGCTTCCGCAAATCAATCGCCAGACAGTGACATTTTGCTCCGTGCTTCTCCACGAGTCTCTTCGTTTCCTTAGCATCCGACTCTTCCTCTGGCAAGTAAACAATCAAGCTGGAAGCCCCCTCCATCGCAAAGAGAATCGCCGTAGCTCGCCCAATTCCAGAGTCGCCGCCGGTGACAATGGCCCTCTTGCCTTGCAGCTTGCCAGCTGCCTTGTATTTTTGGTAGCCTCCGTCTTCGGTTGGAATTTGGTCGAACACGGGCTTTGGGTCTGCCATGTCCGACTCGAGGCCCGGCTTAGCTAAATGTTGAATTGGAATTTGATGGCCTATTATGGATTGATGTCTCAGTACTTTTCGCCTGGTCGAGAAATGGCCTTTGACTGCAGCCCTCTTCATTACTTACCTGGCTCGAACTGGGATTTGGCACCGGTTGCGGGCCGTTCGACATACTGGGAGACGGGAGGCATCGTGCTTTGAGGAGAACTCGACAGTTGAGTTTGTGTTCAAATCAATTCCTATGGAGTCAGATCGGAGACTCGCGTATCTGAAGCTTGAGACGAGTAATCGACTTTACTCATAGATTCACGCATGTGGAGTTCGAGTCATTAAGTCCTATATAAGCCGCGAGGGACAAAATTTCCGTCACTATGACTGTGAGGACGAGCCAGCGATTGCTATGTTTCCCTGTGGGATGGAAATATTCCGCCAAAGTCAGAGCCACTCAGCAGAACAGACATTTCAGTCTTTCCCTGACTACAATCATTTGTGCAAGCTTGGTACGCGAGCAGCTGGCAGCTGGAGGGTGTGTTTCTTGGGTTCTAGATTGTTGGCTCAAATTGGACCTGCATACTGGGTTGGTGCGGCCTTATAACCCGAAAGTCTCTCTGATGCCACAGCGCCACCCTGCGGCGAAGAATGATGATGAGGTGTCGTCACTTGGTGATCCTCTAGTGATGGATAAGTCGACGAGAAGGGAAAAATAGAAAGACGATAGACGGCGCTGGGAAATGGGCATGATCTGGCAGCACATAGAAAAGGGAGGGGTTTCAAGTCGTAGCTTCTCAAAAGGCCTGAATTTGGATAGACTATGCTAACGTTCTGCATGTCTTCTCGTATGATCAGTGGGTCGGCCCTGAATTTGTCCGAATACTTCAGGTGAGGTTATCTCCCATATGCACTCTCACGGGCGTGGAAACGGTCAAGTCTGATAATAAAATACAACCAATCGAGATCAATTATGACAAGTCCTCAATATGGTCCTACTTGATAGACTGGTAGTGGTAGTAGATGTAGTACTGTGTATACTTCAAACGAGATGTGCCTTATCTCTTATCTTATCGCGGTGCCTGCAATGTCCGTTGGTCCGTGCGCGCAATAATTTTTCTTTCCCTTCGCTCGTGTTGCATCTCTCCGCCGTCCCTACGCTGTACTTCCATTCTCGGCCTCCATTACGTTTCGGTCCCTCAGATCTTCCAAGATGGCTAAAGGCCAGACGGGTGCGAACCCATCCAAAATCGAGCCTACCCTCCCTGCCGTGTTGTCGAAACCCTGGACGTTCCTTCATCCGACCGATCAGTTGCATGCTCAAATTGCAGACTCCGCAAAGCAAATCCTCGATCCGCTAGCAGCCTCGATCGTCGCCGGCCAAACCATTCGCCGTCAGATCAACAAGAAGCGCAAGAGAGTGGATGCTGAATTGGATGATGTTTCGCCGCTTCTACTGAAGAATCTGTACGTGGCCGGCTTTACCTCCAACCAAATATGGGAACAAGCCACTCGGATCCTGGAGTCCGCTGGAAGAGAAGTTGAGCGGGATATCACACTGCTTGCTCACAATGAGGAGGATGGATCCTCGGCCGACGAGGATGAACTCAAGGTCTCCGACCCTGAGGGCTCGGCTTCGGAAAGCGACGACGCCGACAGCTTGTCCGACGATTTCTCGGATAATGACAATGATGAGGAGATGATTGAGGGGCCCGGGGATTCAGATGAAGAGATTTCAGAGTCTGAGGATATAATGGACGACGCCATGAGCGTGGATGAAGCTTCAGGCGACTCAGAGGAGGAAGATCCAGGCACCTATGTGGAAGATCGGTTCGGTCTCAACGACGGATTCTTTTCAATCGACGATTTCAACAAACAAACCGAGCATTGGGAGAGGCTAGACGCTAGAGGTGCGGGTAATGATGCCGAGGACAGTGACGATGACGAGATTGACTGGCACGCCGATCCCATGGCTGGCATGGGAACTATTTCCCATCCCTCGGACTCAAAAAAAACCCGCGGCTCACATGAGAAGGATGGCAATTACGATGACGATAGCGAGGAGGATGGTCCAACATTTGGGAACGCAGATCTTAATGGCGACTCCGACTCCGACGAAGATGCCTTTGATGAGGATGCAGGCATGGGTGGGATTGAGAATGCAAATGATATCAAATATGCCGATTTCTTTGCACCGCCCCCGCGAAAGGCCTCGTCCAAGAAGGCACGCGCATTGCCAAAGACCCAGCCATCTACAGAAGTGATGGAGGGTGACGTGGAGCGCGCCATGGCCGACGTTCGACGTGACCTCTTCGACGAGGAATCAGAAGGCGAGGGTGAGGATGAAGAGATGAATGAGGCTGGCGATTCAAACGTTCCACGCTCGACTCACGAAAAGCAGCGCGCTCGGATTGCAGATGAGATTCGCCGTCTGGAAGCGGCCAATGTGGCCAAGAAAGAATGGATGCTTAGTGGTGAAGCCAGAGCGGTTGAACGTCCTGTGAACTCTCTTATCGAGGAGGACCTCGACTTCGAGCGAGTGGGCAAGCCAGTCCCCGTCGTGACGAATGAGACCACCGAGGAGATCGAGGAGCTTGTCAAGCGTCGCATTCTCGCGAAGGAGTTTGATGAAGTGATCCGCCGTCGCCCAGGCGCTGCCGACATCCAGTCTTCCAGACGTGCAAAATTCGAGCTAGCGGACACCAAACCCCAGCAAAGCCTGGCGGAAATGTATGAAGCCGATCATCTCAAGGCAACGGATGCCAATTACGTCGACCCGAAGAACCAAAAGTTGATGCGAGAGCACGCCGAAGTGACAGATCTGTGGAAAGAGATCAGCTCCAAATTGGATCTCCTGTGCAACTTAAACTACAAGCCGCAAACACCTCAGGTCAGCATCAACGTGGTCACCGATGCCCCCACAATCATGATGGAGGACGCCAGACCTACCGCCGGCAGCGCTGTGGGAGGACCGTCGGCACTGGCTCCTCAGGAAATCTACGCTCCTGGCGACGACGGCCGTGTAGCAGGCGAGGTGGTGCTCAAGACTGGTGCCGTCATCTCCAAGGACGAGATGAGCCGGGAAGAGAAGGCCCGAAAGAGGCGGCAAAAGAAGAACCAGCGGAAGGACGAGGTGTCTACCCGGCCTTCCGGCAAGGCTGCCGAGAAGCAGCAACTCGTATCCGACCTCAAGAAGGGTGGTGTCAAGGTCATCAACAAGGAGGGCAAGGTCACGGACATGGATGGAAGCAAGGTGGGAGCGGCTACCAAAAGCAGTGGAGATACCCTCAAGCTATGAGCCGCTTCAATAGGTTTGAAGTAGTTCTATGTGAATATACAATTAGATATTCTTTCTTATTTTCTTTTTAGCATTTGAATTAATCCACATATTTTTCAAAGGCCTCTTCGATTTTTGATTCATCCTTTTATCATTGTCCCTTTTCTGATTCTGATTCTGATCTTGTTGATTGCGGAGGGGGGGAAATTCGAGTGAGTAAGGCAGTAGGCTGCTTGGTAGCCTTGAGACGAATCATGTAGAGGTAGAGGGATTCCCGGCTGTACGAGGCAGCATTGGGATCGTCACAAATCTCCAGCACATCGAATGCTTTCTTGGCCATTTTCATGAAGCGCAAGTCTGCTCTTCGACGTCTTTTGTAGCAAAAGTAGCACACTGAGTTGGGTCCCAAGAGGTCATGCAGGGTGGCGATGAGAAGGGGAAACGCGGGTTCGAAATAGACGCAGTCGGCCGCAAGAATGATATCTGGTTTGGAAGGAATGTGGCTAGGGAGAGGCTCTCCCCAATCCAGAATTGATGCTACCACTTTCGACTCGAGCTTGTTGAGCGCGATATTGTCCTTCATCAGTTCGAACATGGGTAATTGGTCTGTGATGTGGATGGGCATGCCAACTTCACACCCACGAGCAACCGCTAGTCCGACGAGACCACCTCCAGCTCCCAATTCCACGCTACGCAGTGCATTAGTAGTCAAATTCCCAGGCCAAGGTTGGATGGAGGAGAAACCACGCGGCTTTTCACTTGAGATGGTGGAGCGCCGTTTGGAGGGGATACCGACACTGATTTTCCGGCCATGTCCTTCGAATGTTGTGAAAGAAGATATTTGGACAGGACCATGCCGGCCGGCCATAGCTGACCACCACAGCCATTCTTGAGGTCTTCTTTCAACAACAATGGCTCTTGGAGGAGGCCGTCAAACGTGGTGGTCGTGGTCCCCGCGGGTTTGATGTCCCGCGGGGGAGCCAACGAGGCGCTCACATTGAACGGCGCATCGAAGTCCGGCTCGGGGGATGATGATCTCTCCATGAGGTTGCTTCTACCGAGGTCGAGGATCAGAGAAGCCTTGTCTGTTGGACAAACAAAGGAGCGACTATGAAGAAAGCAAATTGCCGAAGGTAGAAAAACGGGGTGGTGCGCGGCGATAAGCTCTCGTGCGGGTCTCTTTTCTCGCCTTATCGTGCAGATCACATGATGACCCGAACAGAAGAACATGAGGCTTGTCATTTTCCGAGATTTGGGACATTCTGGGGATGACTAGTCTATCTGAAGTGTTCCAGGCAGGGAGACCTATCCGAAAGATCCTCGGATCCACGATCGGAAACTCATCTGGGCTACCAGTTCTCTATGGAGCAAGTAGATCCGAGACTAGTCTAACCTACCTCGAGGACAGCGAATACTGATCGCGTGCCTGTGGAAAGACTGGAGAAGCCCAAAATCCTGCGTGACCATTTCCTAGAAAATACTGTAAACCAAAAGAAGATTGAGCCCGTGCGTCTGGGCCTGCAGATCGGGACCAGTTCGGCCTTCTCCACATGGCGATGCCAACTCCAGACTTTGTGTAGAATCACGCAAGCAATTGACCATCCTCCACATTTCCCATTTCCCATTTTCCTCCAGGTTGGAGACGGAAATCCTAGGTCCAATTGAGCCATTGGTCAATTGAATTCCATCGGAGATGATTTTCCCCCCGAGGGCGTTTCAAAGAACAGGGAAGCTCCGAAGGTTTACCAGAAACAGTGCCAAGCAGACATGCGACCTGACGTCATGGGCTCTCCTCAAATCGGGTTGCTTGTCTGAATCATGACGACGTCACTCTATTTCCGGCCATTGCCCAAAAACCCTGGTTACATGCCAATGGTCGGGACTTCTTAAAAGCTCGCCCCCGCTGGCTGCCAATCCTTCTCTTCTATTCAAATACCTCAGTCTACATTTCTCTAACCCCCGAAGACAAACCAACCACCCAACATGACTACTCTGCACTGTATGTGTCAAATCCATGTACTTTGTCGTGGAGACCTACAAGATGATCTGGAGCTAATCAGAACCTTTCCTCTGGGATCTAGACCTTCCCCCGGTGAAGCCCTCCGCCATTGCGATGGGAACCTTCTTCACCCACACTGCTTCCCTCGGCATCCTAGCCCCCGTTTTCGGCGACACCTACCACCGCGCCCAGTCTGCCAACTCAAAGGAGGAGTTCATTAAGTCCAAGGAGGCTGCCGGTGCTGCCGCCGCATGGGGTAGCTCCCTGGTTGGAAGTGCCGTCCAGACCTACGGTGTGGCTGCTTTGATCAACGCCACTGGCACTCTCAGCTACAAGGGTGCTGCCTACCTCGGAACATTGATCTTCTTCGCTAGCTCCGCTCCTGGTGTATGTACTCTCCCCTCCAGACCATCTTTTCCCTTTTATGTCTTCTCTAACAACTCTTTTCTTCTCGCAATCAACAGTTCGTCAGCCAAATCTTCTCCGAGAAGCGGCCCCTTGATACTGTCGCCGTTGGCGCCGTGTCCCGCGTGTTCGAGACCGTCGGACTCAGCTTGTTCCTGACCTGGTGGGGAACTCGCACCAACCCCTTCGACTAAACTTTCGCTGGCTCCAATCCTGCAATCACAATCGATGATCAATGATGAACATTGACCAGGACACTCCATTCCTTCATAAATCGGAAAGTAGACACGATGTATGCGAGGAGGCGAACCCTGTATATCTAGTTCCAACTTTATTTCCTAAGTCTAATCGGCTGATGCAAATGCAAATGTATGTCTAATTTCACACATGTTTCTTAGGCCTATCTAAAGGCCACAGTACTCGTAGTTTCGTTACAACTCAAGACTCCGTCTCGTCGTATCTTGAGCCACTAGATCTTTGCCCTTGCCTCGCGTCTGGGATAGGTCTAATACGATGACATAATAACCAGTTGAGGTCTTTCGAGAGTTGTTAAGCAATTTTCTTCTGTAGAGAAGCATCAACATTCGAAACTAGCACCAATCAGTCAAGTCGTCCAGACCCGAGTTGACGCTTGCGACCAAAGATGGATGGTGAACGATTCTTGTAGCGTATTCGATGTACGAGAAAGCTTAGTAACGAGATTTTTGTTGTTTGCTGTCTAACTCTTCCTTATAGGCTACCAGTGAGCTTCAGTTTAGTCTGGCAATCGTCCTTATTAGGGGCTTAGTGGTCTCGTGGACCCGAAGGAGAAGAAGCGCTTGTACTTGGGATGAAGTGGGAAATTTATAGAGCAACCCGCAGTCCCGCAGCAGGTAGTATGAGATTCCCCTTCTTCCTGCTGCTTGATTGAAGTTTTACTGTCAAATTGTCATGTATTTCACATCCCCTTAATTCATGACTGTAACCTTTCAATCCAAGACAGTGTAGCCGTCCTTCTATAAGCCTTTCCATTAGGGTTGGTTGGTGGTTGTAAATGTGTGGTGGTAGTTGTTGTTGCGCGTGCGCTTTGGAGTGCTGCTAGTGGTTATTATGAAATCTTGCACGTCCAGTATATGAGACCAGAAATTTTATATAATATTGATGATGAGAGGAAATTACATGTCGCGGTTTGCTTCTCGTTACTGAGACTGCGTGCCACCATTAAATAGCAGTTTCGGACCATACATCTGCCCCAGAGAAAGGTCCAACAAAGCTGGGCTGGCTACCATCGTTAGTGAAGACACACAGGTAATGTGCCGTTTGCGCTGATCACCTAGTCAGGTTCAGTAACCCGAGACCATTTCCAATACGGAGAAGCACTACGAGATCAAGTACGTGAGTAAAGACTAGAGAGATCGAGTACAAGTTGAACACGGGCAGAAGCAAAGAAACGGGTGGAATCGATTTTTAAACGGACAGATTGCTTCCTTTTTCAGGCAATCTTGTCATCTTCTAAGAAGGGGCCAAAAAGGAAACATCTAATCAAGCAAAGGTGCGGCAAGGGTACCTGGAAGGGCAATTAGCCGCTAATCAGAAAGTAATGGACATCACGATGGGATCACTTACACAGCGGGGTAACTCTGCTCTGGATTAATCTGGTACTTGGACTGCGAAGCCTGGGCAACGGGGTTGATGTTGGCAGGTGTAGGAGGCAGGCCATTTGCGGCCAAAACACCCTGGATGCTCTTCTGATCCTTCTCGAAGAGGGCGGCCAGACCGCGCTCCTTGCCCTGCTCCTGAACCTCGACTAACTGCTTCACACCGGCCTCGCCGATCTGGAGAACATCGTCCTTGGGAGCGGCTTGGCTGCCAACGGTGAGCAGGCTAACAGCATCGGCTTGGCTCACGGTGCTCAGTCTAGGGTAGCTGCGGCGAGTGTCGCGTTTCCAGTAAGGGTTGTCAGCCAGATCACCCGCGGGGACAGTGACGGGGTCATCATAAGACAGAGGAGGCAGAGAGCCGGGCGATGGGAGGCGGAACTGCGAGTTCAGAGGGACACCGGTCGAGCGGTTGGCGTCGATGGAGAGTAGTTGACGAAGACGCTCCCAGACTCCGGTGGAACGGACTGTGTATTTCTGTTGTGCAATCAGCATGGCCCCTGTGTCATTCCCATTGAGCTGTCGCTGGCAATTCTGCTTACCTGGGCGAGCGAGAACGCATTGGATGCCGGAGCCATGGCTGAAGACTCTGACCTGTACCTCCTAGTCAACTTCACACTTCTAGTTCAATGTCCCAGTCGGTCAAGTGTGTTATTGGCATGAGAACAAGAGGATTGAGTCTCTCACTTACCTCCTGAAGGCCTTGGGATTCGGTCAAGCGTTTGCGGCGGATTTGGAGGTCATCGATGCGGCACCTCGGGACAGCCACGGAGGTGTGCAAGTCACGTGATGCCCCACTGGTCCTGAAGATTCCATCCTATGAGGTTCAAGAAGTTTACAATCTTGCCAGTTGGTGATGTTTCTGACTGCTTTCTATTTCAATTACTTTATTTGTTCAATGGCCGAATACGGCTAATGTACAAACGATGGAGAGGGCAAGTAAGGATGGAACTGTTTCCTCATTCTGGTTTTGCCGTGACTGATCTCGATGTATGGAGTATCTACTATGCTCTGTGAACACGCCCGGAAAGATATCAGGACAGTTCAGTTGTCAACAGAGGTCTAGAACCAAACTGTCACTAATGAAAAAAGGACTTGCGGCAGTTTTGTTTCCCACGTGCGCGTCGGGGATGCAGCTGCCTCTGTGAGTCTATTAGTGGTGCGCAAGGTATTCCAGGCCTGGGTAAGGGCTCGGTCAACAGGGAGCTTGACAGCGCGATCAAGAATAACAAAAGACTACTTGAAGGACCGCAACTGATGGCAAATACCTTAAACATGAGAAAAATACTGGCCTCTGAATCCATGGATGGAGGAACATGCACTGGAAGACGTGAAGATCATACTGACACTGTGCGTGTTGCTTCCGAATATGACCCATTCGTTCCCTCTAGAACTATTGCATCACCATACCACCAACTATCGCAGGATTGACAGGCTACATGACTCGCCACGAGCGTGAGACACGTGCGATCAAGATGGTGGCATCTGTAGCTGAGCGGCTCCGACCTGGCTCACGGACATGCGATCTCACGACTACTTGGCTTCAGCGTCATCACCAGCTTCTTCCTTCGCTTCACCCTTGGCAGGGTCTTGCGCAACAAGTTTCTGAACGGCATCCACAGTGGCATCAGGACCGCCAGCTTCGCGAAGCAAGACCTTGCCCTTCTTGTCCACGGCGAATACGCCACGAGTGGTTCCCTTGGGCGCCTTCTTAAATCCAATGGCACCAATGAGGGTGGCACTGGGGTTGCAGAGAAGAGAATAGGACAGATTCTGCTTGGTCTTGAAGGTGGTGTTGGCCTTGGGGGAATCGGCCGACAGACCGTATATGGCCAACCCGGTTGAAGTCAGATGTGTGTAATTGTCGCGGAACAAGCATACTTGTTTGGTGCCTATGGAGACCGTGATGAGAGGGTGCGGCTATGAGATTCGACGCCTAAAGCGTGGAAGAATTCATGAGGGAAAAGGGACATACAGCCAGGGGTAGAGGCCTTAGGATAAGTGAACAAGACCACGCCGGACTTGCTCTCCTCGACCAACTTCTTCAGAGTAGTCTTGGTGCCGTCATTGGTTTCAATTTCACCGCCAAAGGTGTCAAGGTCGATAATGTCGCCCACTGCAGGTACAGTCGGCTTTGAGACCTCCTGAGTGGCCTCCTTTGGGGGGTCAGCCGCCTTGGGTTTGGGGGCTGGCTTGCTCTTCTTCTCCACGACGGGAGGCGGCGCGGGAGCTTTGCGCTTACGCAGTTCAACCATTGCGCACAGCGATTGAGGTGAGCGAAGTTCTTGCGGGGTTGTCGAGGGGGCGAAGGGTAGGAGGAAGAGAGTCGGGCGAGGAGCAGAGGTAGATAAAGAGGGGGGCAGGGGACAGGGGACAGGGGGGAAAGGTATGTGGCTTGAGGGGGTGATTCGTGATAGCTTGGACCAAAAAGGGAAGTCAGTGTGGAGGGAACAGCTTACAGACCGGACGAGAAAGAATGTCTGGAACGATCGGATTTTTCACTCCACTCTTACTCCAGCTCTCTCGTTAGCTCTGGGGGACTTTCTGGATGAGGGAATTACACACAACACCATCCACACGGACATAGAAACAATAGACTGCCATAACACTATCATTGGCTGCGAGAGGGCAGTACCCTTATACACAAGGAAACTGATATTTGCAAGTACATTCTCCCCCCCCCCCCGACCCCGGACAAGTATGGATCATCTTCAAAAGCAGAACAAGATCGGTTGAGATCACGTGGGATTTAATTCGAGACGGTTCAATTTTAATTGCATAACTATCTTGCAGCTTCATAGTCATATGTCTTGTCTTATTATGACTGGGGAAAGGTGAAGAAATGAGTGAACTCAGAAGAATTACTCCCGCTGTACGGAGTAGTGCCGGACAAAACTGGAGTCATACAGAATATATACAGGGTTCTGTATCTTACCTTACGCAATACTTCGATCCCAGTACCTCCGTCTTGAGACCCACGTGGACTGTCCCTCAGGTTCCGTGCTGGCTGACGTAATCCCAGACGCGACGAACTTTCCCTGAACCCGGCTATCGCGGCCTGAGGCAGGACACTTTCGATAGGCTGGTTCCCCTTGGACCGCGGGAAAATTCGGCTCGCCCTGAACCACAAAGCGACGGAAAAAACTCGCTCTGACAGTTCTCGCAGGATCGCCACACTCTCCACCTTCTCCAACTTTTCTCTTGCGTACGTTTAAGCCTGACTCATCCTTCTTCGACTTCTTTCTACATCCTGTGCTCGCCACTGGTGATTCTTATCTTTCTTTCGCCTGAGCCCTTTTTTTTCTCATCTGTTGCTCACTCGCTTTTGCCAAACAACTCCTCCCGTCAAGCGCGCTCAGAATCAACCACCACAAACACACGCACAGCAAGATGAAGGTCTTTTCGTCAACGTGCAACTTCGAGTACTCCTGGGACGAGGTGTCCACAGCCAACTGGAGAAAGTACTGCCCATGGAATGACAAGGCTACCCATGTCGTTGGCGTCGATACCCTCTCGCGTACGATCGACCCCAACACCGGCATTGTAAGTCCGATTCCGCGTGAAGATACAGAATATTGAGCTAACATCATGCCCTGTTTGCAGCTCCGAACTGAGCGTCTTATCACTTGCAACCAGTCGGTCCCATCTTGGGTTTCTTCACTCTTCGGCGGCGACGCCGTCTCTCACGTCTATGAGATCTCCTATGTCGACCCCGAGTCCAAGAAGGTCACCATGTGCTCCACCAATCTGACCTGGTCCAACGTCCTCAACGTCCGCGAGACGGTCGTGTATCAGCCATCCTCTCACGCACCCAACACCACGACGCAGTTCACCCAGGAAGCCAAGATCACTGCTCTCTGTGGTGGCTGGCAAAAGATCAAGAACAAGGTTGAGGAGGCAAGTGTGGAGCGATTCCGCGAGAATGCCAAGCGTGGCCGTGAAGGCTTTGAAACTGTCCTGGAGATGAGTCGTCGCGTCTTCGGCGAGCAACGCGATCTCGAGAACCAACGTATCCAGTCTTAAAATCCTGCCATTCGGCCCACATTGGTCCAACGATGGATCAGCTTCGAAGCCTCACCCCTCTCTCTTACGTTCTGTGCATCTAGCGACTGCATTCTTCGGCGTCTTTCTTCCCTCTTCTCTCTCACACTATCGCATTACGAAGCCTACGGCGCGGTTGGAGTTTTTTTCTTTCTTTTCGATCATTTGTTTTTCTATTCTCCCAATCGCGAATCGGGAATACCCCTGCTACAGGCTCCACCCCCACACCTATGGCTTCACGATGCAACACGACCCGGAAAAAAGTGCCTCCTGATTTGATTTTATAGCCTGCCGTTTTCACTGTTTTTCAAGACCAGCGATATCCGCCTTAAATGGCATACCTGCATAGAAGAATTCCCACATAGACCTCAAGTCTCTTGTCATCATTGTCTGGATTCTGCTTCGACTTTGCTTTGTGTAAATTTCCTCTTCGTAGATAGTATTGGTGAGCCCAAACAAGAATCATGTGAAACACCGAAAACGCCTTCCGTAAATCGTAAGTATATATAGTGGAAGACATCAATATCATATTATCCCAACAGTCCCCCGAGAACCACGCGACTGACACCGGCAATCTCGTTCTTGACGCCATTTCGGCTCGCGTCTTCAAACTCTCGGACCGCCCCCGCCACCATAATCTTTCGTATTTTGGCATCTGCTTTGGCAAAGGACTCTCCCAAGGCCACCGTGCAGACAGACGGAGATGCTACTAGACCTGTGATGCGACTGTAGCAGTCTATCAAGACATCGCAGAGAGTGGCAAACGTTTCAAAGAAATCCGGCTCGAAGGGTAATGACGGGGTCAAAAGGTACATATATTCTTCGCCCGGTAGAAGATCAGACGATTCGGTCAAAGGAAATGAGATCACTGAAGCTGCTGCCGTCGAATGTGAATCAATATTCCCCGCCATATTCTTCAAGTTTGACGGGTCGCTGGTTTGCATCGGTAATCCAATTTCCGTTGCCGAGCTGGCGCGGCGAGTCTTTGTACCTGCATGTGTTGCGCGCTTAAACATTTGTGGTATACGCGCCCTTGCTAGACTTGACGAAGAGCTCCCGTCTGGCGGGTGCACTTGTTGAAAGGCTTCAAATTCGAGGAGAAGGGCGTTGAGGGCTTTGAGGTATTCGACGGGGGTGGTATTCACGTCGAGAATAGGAGGTAGGGAAAGACCCAGCAGGAGGTAGTTCACGGCTCGACGAGAGAGCTTTCGAGCCTCGAAATAGGGTAAACGATTGATGTCTGCTCGTGAGAAGTGCACGGTATTGAACCAGTAAACCCGGCCTTCGAGACTGTAGATGCGCCAATGCCAGTCAGAGAAGAGATATCCCAGCATATCAGGCCAGATGAACAGAGTACGATCACTCACGCTTTCCTCAAATAATCCAGGGTTGAGATTCGCTTCGCGGCCATGTCGTGGATCTGTTGGTAGATGGCGCTAGCACTCTGTGGGCCAAACGGACCTGTCACTGGGGGAAGTCCCCCGTGAGCGTTCTCATATCCACCGGTTGACTTGGCAGTATCTCTTCGAGTCAGGCTCGGCGCAAATGAGGACGAAATCATGGTGTGTTGGTGAGTACTCCTTCTAGTGGAAGAAAGGCGATGCGATGTTCAGTGTCGAACCAGGGGGTGAGGGGGGCCGATCTTCCCCAGACCGATTCGCGGCCGACCCAACTGAATATGACTAGTCCGCCTAGCTCTACGGAGATCGGATTGATAACAGAGCTCGGAACGGAGGTAATAGAATGCCGTCCAAGACAGAGTTTCAGGAGAGAACCGAGCCTCTACGAACGAGAAGGAGAAGACGGAGGAGGAGGAGGTGGTCCCTGAACTTGCCCCACCCCCTCCTGATCTTCAGGCCACTTGATTCCCATTCCATATAATAATTCTGTTTCCCCAAATTCCCCGTCTTTATTTTTTTTTCGTTCCATACTTTCTTCCACGTCCATAAATTTCCAATGGATACTACACCTCTCGACGAGCAAGTTCCCTTGCCTGGCCAGTGGCCAGTGGATCCCCAGGAAGATATCCCCATCTCCGAGGATCGCATTTGGGTTGACGGGTGCTTTGATTTCAGCCACCATGGTAAACAAAACCCATTGCGATCTCGACAAGTAACATCCTGCTAATTGGATGGAAATCTATGATTTAGGCCATGCTGGTGCCATGCTTCAAGCTCGTCGATTGGGCAAAGCCCTCGTCGTGGGCATCCATTCCGACCAAGCAATCCTGGAGAACAAGGGTCCCACGGTCATGTCCTTGGATGAACGGTGAGCTTTATCGTGCACCCTGACATTCATTATCAACCTACTGACATGCTATGATTTGTTCTATAGTGTCGCAGCGGTCGACGCCTGTCGGTGGGCCACTCAAAGTGTTCCCCATGCCCCCTATGTGACCTACCTGCCCTGGGTTTCTCATTACGGCTGCAAGTACGTCGTGCACGGCGACGACATTACCTCTGATAGCGATGGCAACGATTGTTATCGATTCGTCAAGGCTGCAGGTCGCTTCAAGGTGGTGAAGCGAACTCCTGGCATCTCCACTACCGATCTCGTCGGCCGCATGCTTCTTTGCACCAAGAACCACTTCGTCAAGTCCGTTCGAAAGACACTCGCTGGGGAGGAAGGATCAGGAAGCCCCGAGGAGCGCAAGGCCTTTGCCGAGGACCTTTTGCAGCGTATTCGAGATTATGCGACTGACGAGAGTGGCCTACAGCCTGGACCTCAGGTGTGGACATGGTTGGGCTCGGGAGAAGCCAAGATCGATAATGAGGTTGGAGAAGCTGGATCTTTCGAGTCTCTGGTCGATGGTAAGGGCCCCAAGCCTGGCCAGCGCATCGTCTATGTGGATGGAGGCTTTGATCTCTTCTCGTCCGGGCACATCGAATTCCTCCGCAAGGTCACCGATCTGGAAGAGGCCGAAGGTCGTCGTCGAGGCTGGTTTGAGCCGGAGCAGCGAGAGAAGCGACTTCAAGAGTTTAACGAAGATTACGCTCCGGCGTATATTGTCGCCGGTATCCATGATGACGGTGTGATCAACCACTGGAAGGGACTGAATTATCCCATCATGAACATCTTTGAGCGTGGTCTTTGCGTTCTCCAGTGCCGCGTAAGGACTTGTCTTTGTTTGCTAGTTCGATGTTCCCGATTATTTTGCTGACAAGCCTCTCTAGTACATCAATGCCGTTGTCTTCTCGGCACCCTTCACCCCCAGCCAGCCATACCTGGAGGCCATGCCGCTGGGCACCCCGGATGTTGTCTACCATGGGCCCACTACCTTCATTCCCTTGACGTATGATCCGTACAGTGACCCCAAGAAGATGGGAATTTTCCAAGAGGTGGAGCAACATGCCTTCCAGCATGTCAATGCTGGTGAGATTGTGGGTCGTATCCTGAAGAGCCGTGAAGCATATGAAGCCCGGCAGCGAGCCAAGTTGGAGAAGGCCATTGCTGAGGATTTGGTGAAGGCCCAAGAGCAGGGATCCTCTGCCTGAACCAAGTCTTCTCTCATGTGTTTCCTTTCGAACGTAACAGTTGTGTGTGTGATGGAATATCATGTTGAACGAAAAATCCCCCGATGCCAGCGGTACATGTGCTGGGCCTCATCGACTGGTAATTCAGGGGATAGGTATATATAATTTACACTGTGCATACTATAGTGCTAGCAGGCACTTAATTCAGGGAATAGAAAGAATGGGAGATTCTGTCATCGAGTTTGTCATGCATTATACAATCTCCCTAGGTCGACTTTTCACTGTTCATTATCCGCCTTCTAAATGCCGAGTGTCCGTAGAGATATTGTCATGTATGTCGTCAGAGCACGAGAAGGTATAAATGAATACTGTAGACAAGCAGAGTTAAATAATCTTACACGGTGACATCAATCACCCACACCGGGAATGGGTGCATCCATTCGTTTTCAACCCGAGGCTATGCAGTCCCCATACTTATTGATCCGCAGCCACTAAGACACCCTTGCTCTCAAGCATCTTAGCAAGCTCACCATTCTGATGCATAGACATCAGAATGTCGCAACCACCAACAAACTCCTTGTCGAGGTACAGTTGAGGAATAGTCGGCCAATCTGAGTACTCCTTGACACCTGGAATGACGACCGGTATCAGCCCACCTATCATGCGCACAAACGCCAGTCAATCAAATGTCACTAACCTTGACGCAACTCAGGGTCCTCCAATACGTTAAAAGCGACAAACTTCTTAGGATCCACGCCCTGCAGACCGAGAATCTGAATGCTAGCGCGGGAGAAGCCGCACTGAGGAGTCTCGGGGGTCCCCTTCATGAACAGGACGACAGGTGCAGAGGCCACAGCCTTGTCGATTGCTGCCTTGGTCTCGGAGGACAAGAGGCGGGCGTGGAGGACCGAGGGGAGAGTGAAGGCCGGGGTGCGGACGGCGTTCAGTGCCGATGGCCGCGAGATCGGGCGGAAAGCCTGTGAGAAGGGAGTTGGGTGTCAGTTTTGTCGGTGGAGGCAATGATCAAGACAGCGAACAGGGAACCCGTACCGAGAAAGCTGTACGGGAGAACATTATGTGGTTTGTGTGTGTATGTGATGATTAGTTGGAAGGTCGGGGAGATTCGTTTGGGCGGAGGTTCTGGAGGGATTTAGTAATATGGTATAATTTGGTAATTTGGTATTATACTAGCGCTCGTTGGCTGCCACTCCGTCGATGGGCCCCACGCACTACGTTCGTACATCCAGTAGCGTGCATCTCCATACTTCCTGTTGGTGAAGTATATACTCTTGGTCGATTGACGACTGATAGCCAACACTTCAGTATACGCGTATTCTTACAGCGAAACATCCTGTGTCTGAATCAGGATCAGAAACAGACGGGGAACAATCAAATTGGCACGTTCTCGTGTTTATCTTACATCTTTAGAATACAGTATTATTTACTCCGACTTTGCAGGCTCTTCCTCATACAATCCATAATATTGCGCCGCATACTCACCGAGAAGACCCAAGCTGATACCGCCACCCGTCAGGAGACAACCATTCTTGAACCACCACCAGCAGTTGCTGACACTCTTAAGCTGGACCTTCCAGATCATGAGGCCCAGGGTAAGAATGGCACTGCCACAGCTGCCAGCGAAGAAGACCGGTCCACAGCCCGCAGCCAGACCCGCCGCACCCAAAAGGGATACTTGAGCAACTGCCAGCCCGCTGAGGACGGCCTTGGTGTTGTGTTCGTGACGCAGGGCGATGGATTTGATTCCAGCAGCGACATCATCCTTGATATCCATATGTGCGTAGATCATGTCGTACAGGACGGCCCAGGAGATACAGCTGGTATACAATGCCGCTGCGGCCATCATGGCGTCATTGTTGGCGAGCAAGTCGACTCCCAAAGCCGGGAACCCCATGATGGCACCCCATGAGAAGGCGAGACCCAAGACCGCCTGGGGATAGTTGGTAACGCGCTTGGCTAGCGGATAGATCACCACAATGGGCAAGCTGGGGATGCCATACCAAAGGCATTGGGAGGGGAATTGAAGCAAGACCCCCAGTCCCGCCAGCAATTGGCTACCCGTAAACAGAATCGCCTGCTTCGGGGAGAGCGCCCCGCGGGCAATGGGCCGGAACTTGGTGCGTTCAACATGAGGGTCCAAATTTCGGTCCCATAGGTCGTTGATCGCACACCCGGCACCACGCATAATCAGGGCGCCTGTGAAGAAGAGCCCAACCGTGCCGAGAACCTGCAGTGGTTCCACGCCGGTGGCCATCGGGGCGGCGAGAAGAGTGGAGAAGAGGGTTGGAAAGAAGAGATAGTACGTCCCTGTGGGCTTGTCCAGGCGGACCAGTTCGGCATAAGGAATCCATGATCGGGGTAGTGAGGCGATCAAGCCCGTCTGAGGCGGCGTATAATGAGTGACCGGATTGGGTTCCTTGACGTCGGCCGCAGTCGTCGTAGCTGTTGCGGTAGAGTACCCTTGCCCACTGTGCCTCGGTATGATCGCTATTGATTTCGCAGTATGAAGTTGTAAAAGAGAAGAAGAGCCCGTTGGCTTTGCGGGTGTCAATTGACTAGCCCGAGGGAAGGATAGAAGGCCATGGTATCGGCTACCAATGAAGGATTGCTTGTGGCGGCAGCATTGAAGCGATTGCGCGCGGCGGAACAAGCGGGAGCTCGAGGTTGATAGCGGCATGGCGGCCGGAGGAGATGGAGAGGAAATATCAGACGTGGACTGAGTAGGGCACTATTGATGCATATTGGAATCGTGGATGTGGATTTGCATTTAGAGAAGGCGGCAGCAAGTTGCCAAAGGTTTGGAGGTCACCAAGTCACCGAGGAAACTGCAATAGTGCCTTTATCGCGATAGTAAGAAGCATGTGGACAGGAATGAAATGCGGGTTCAATCAGAAAAGTGGCCGCGATGAGTCTAAACCCTTTTCGGGAGTCGAGGTCTGGATCCACTTCCTAGTTGTACGGATCGGCTTTTGGGGAGTTGGAGAGGCGGAGAGTCAGTCACGGAGAAAGAGCGACGAGAGCCTCGATCTTGTGAATCCTTGGGCCCTTTTGCCATTCTTCCACTTCTCTCACACATCTCCATCTCCCCTCCTCGTGCCATCTGTCCCCTCTTGACTTCAATGTGATTTTTCTTGGACCCTTCCAACTCTCTTCCTCTTCAACCTTCCTACTACAGTACCTTTGTGTCCGGGGCTGCGCGACGCGCCTGCGCCGCTAGAAATCCGCGGAGGCAGGAGCAATTTGCGCATCTTCAGCTGCGGCGCGAAGAGTGAGTCTCAACTCCCCGCACCTCTTTCGACACGATCGCATTGGGTAAACATGAAATCTAACACCTGTGTTTACTAGTACCAGGCACCATCTGGTCATGTTCTTTCCTGACCCAGACACCGGCCTTGCTTGCTCCCGCCTACGCATCACCACTTAATCGAACCCTCCTCCTGTAATACGTACACTGTCGCCATGATTCAACGTGCACGGGCAGTGTTCGAACCTTTTCCTCCGCATCTGGACATTGAGGAAGAAGTCCGGAAATCTCCAAAATTTGAGTTTGCCAAAAAGATATCCTGTGATTCTATTGCTCAGTTTCCGCGGGAGGTGCTGGAGCTGTACATCCTCACCCACGTCGTGAAGCTGGGTCTCCCACTTGTGATAACAGGGTTTGACAAGCATCTGGACAAGAATTTGTTCTCAGAGAAATGGCTACGGCAGCACTATGCCAGTCAAAGTAAGTGTTTTTGTGGGAATCCTGGTCCATGATGTTGTTATTGGCCCTGTCGAGAATTGCCTCTGATCGGTGCTTTCTTTACACAGCATATGATGCTAGGGATCTGGGCAAGGCGGCCAACATACGCCTGACACTGGGACATTATCTGAAAAACCTGTCGACACTAACTGAACTTGTCAGTCCCACCACGTATACTCGTCACAATATCCAACGGTTGTACCTGAAGGATATTGATTGCCCGGACGAATGGCACAAGTCTTTGGAGCAGGTGATCCCTTCGAATCTTTTCTACCTGAATCAGTCCCCCTTGAAGGGACCCAAGTCGCCTGCCTCCCAATACCCTAATCCTCCAACAACTCCCCAAGGAGAAGCTGTGGCTCGATCCGGCGACCTGATGAGCAGTCTCCCAGAGGCAATGCGCGCCCAGAACCTGATGTGCTACATTGGGCACGAGGGAACATATACCCCAGCCCATCAGGAAATGTGTGCAAGCTTAGGTCAAAACCTCATGGTTGAGGCGTCCGATGGATCCCTCGAAGATGGAAAGCCAACCCGGCCGGGCTCGTCCATCTGGTTGATGACTGGAACGCAAGAACGCCGCCTGGTATCTGAATACTGGATGTCGATGCTTGGTCACAACCTGGATCTCGAGGATCACTTCGCCCAGCTGAAAGCGTGGAGAAGTGCGCCATTTACAACCTATGTAGTCGAGCAAAAGCCCGGGGATCTGATTCTCGTTCCCCCCTTGGCCGCCCACCAGGTCTGGAACCGTGGCACCAGGACCATGAAGGTCGCATGGAACAGGATCACCGTCGAGACGCTCGAGATGGCGTTTGACGAGGCGCTGGCCAATGCCCGTATGATCTGTCGGGATGAGCAGTACAAAAATAAAGCTATCGTCTACTACACACTTGAACGCTACTCCGACTTGTTACGGAAGGCTTCCAAGTCGAGTCACCCAGAAGCTCAGAAGCTACGGGAGGATTTCCATCGCCTGTTCAACATTTACACCGACATCCTGCTTTCAGAAACTTTTTCCAAAAACTCGCCCGCAGCAAAAGAGATCGAGTACGAGAAGTTTGAAAGCAACATCACTTGCTCGTACTGTCGTTGCAATATCTTCAACCGGTTTTTGACCTGTCCTTGGTGTGTGGGCGAAGGCAACGATACCTATGACATCTGTATGGATTGCTATGTGCTGGGACGGAGCTGCCAGTGTATCTCAAAACTCAAGTGGGTTGAGCAATTCCCTTGGAGACAGCTCACGGGGAATCATGAGACATGGCGGCGACAGATCCTTGCCTTTCAGCTAGACGATCGTGATCCTAGACGCAAAGCTCCCCCCACTCTTCTGGTCGCCCGATCCGAAATGGGTCGGAAGTCCTTGGCTGAGGTATGCCAGGAACAAATGCACCTGCGGCCGTGGGTGGACTGGAAGAAGCCAAAAGAGGTCAAGACAGCAACGCCAAGCGACGACGAGGGCTCCGATGCGGATTCGCGGGCTCGCAAAAGGAGAAAATCAAACGGGAACAAAGCCGCCAGCGGGAAAGCGAGATGCCACATGTGCAAGTCCTCGGAATGCCTCTGGAAGCTGGCTGCATGTGAAAAGTGCAGCCTTTACTACTGTTATGGGAGCTTGTTCCGAGCATTCGACATGCTTCCCATGGATGCGATGCAGAGACCTCACTGGCTCTGCCCGAAATGCCGCAAAATTTGCAACTGCTCCAGCTGCCGGCGAGATGAAAGTATGAAGCCACATCAACCCTTCAATATCCTGCTGGGACACGATACACGCAAGATTGCAGATCCGCGCAGTGTAGAGTCGTTGGTCAACATGCGGTTGTCCAACCTGGCTCTCCTGAAGATCTTTGGCGACGACAATACGGAACGCTTGGAGCGCTTGCGGTCTGACGAGAAAAAGCGTGGGCAGCAGCAGCTGGCGGAGAACGACATTCATGTCGGTCTCGAATCGCCACTCCCAGAGTCAGTCAGTGAAACTCCACCAGCAATGTACGACAATCAACTGCCTGGTATTCCCATCGATCCTGCATTGGAACTCGATGGATCCTTTATGAACTTTGGTTGAGGGATGCCCTGACCAGTGTCAACGACAAAGAGAGAAGCGTTTTTTTTTTGTTGTAGCGATTGTTTGAAGACCCTGTCTTAAGGTCTCATGTGATATCCCCATCCGCAGCGTTGTATGTCTAAAATGACTACGTGTTCTCACAAGTTTCTAGCTCTGGCAGCATAAATAATGTCTATTTGATGAGCATTTAAAGCACAGAGGAGCTCGTTATTGCGAATATTAAATCCGGATAGAGTCTAGGCGACTATGCACCCTTGTACTCGTACTGTAGATCCTTGAGGGCCGAGATATCCACCGAGAGAATTGTTTGCCGAGCAAGCAAGATGGCTGCGAGCATAGCTGTCGAGAAAACAGTAAGCATAGCAAAAGAGAAGAAAAATAAACGATAAAACCACATACCTCCCGGAATCAGATATAATACAGGTCGAAGGACCGAAGTAGAGCCCGTCCCGGTGAAGAGGTAGACAGCAGCCAGCGACAGACATACAATCCCGTTGACAGGAAGAAGTGCTGAATGCAGTCGGGCTATGCGCTCGTTCTCAGCTGTGATGGCCTTCTTGCCTTTACGATCGGGACGCAAAGGGGACAGTCGCATGATATACCCGGTGCCGAAAAGTGAGCATACTGACAAGAGCGACAAGAGCCATTCTGTCAGACTCGATGCTGAGAATACCGAGGGCCAGAAGGCGATAGTTGAAACCAGCGGAATGCTTGTAAAAATGATCTAAAACACGTCAGAGCTGCGTGATCACTTTACGGGTTGGAACTGCATAAGATGGTGTAGGAGTCTGTGGCAGGCCACAAGTATTTACATGGTATTGGGCATTGCGGGCATCATTCTGGCGTTGCAGCTGCTCGATCAGCTGTTCCTGTTCCTCCTCGTCGAGCTCTTCTCGATCCTCATCGTCATCCTCTGGATATCGAAATGCTTTTCGAAGTCGTACAGCTGCCATCAATCGAAGTGGTCAGAATCCAGAGTCACAGTAGATATGTGGAGCGATAATCAACTGAAGATACAGTTAAGCTGTGCAGCCCGTGACGTCGAAGGAGATGTTTGTCCTGTTTGGCCCTTTTTTTGTTCCTCGCCGAAATCCGTCGTTCCACCTTCTCACCCGTTTCCCGCAACCCTCCCTCTCTCGCGCTCGGTCTTTCTCTCTTCTAAGAGCAGTACATCCCCCCCTCCAAGCACACAATGCTTCTCCCACGGGCCCTCCCCCGACGAACTGGCCTCGTCCGGGTCTCCAATCTCCGCCAAATTACTCCACGCCGCACAATCATCCCCGCCCCAGGCCCAAATACGGGGCCGATCATGGAGCGCCGCGCAGACCGCGAACTCCCCACCATTAACAACGGCAAGGCCTGGCTGAAGACACTGCCCATCTTTGTGGTGGTCGTGGGAGCCGCGATGCTGGGTATCTTCAATTACCAAAAGTCATCGTCGAGTGTGGTCAGCAGTACTTTGTACGCATTGCGCACGTCGCCGCAGGCTCGCGAAATCCTCGGCGATGAGATTTATTTCGCGCAGCAGATTCCTTGGATTAGCGGGGAGATGAATCAGTTGCATGGGCGGATTGATATCTCTTTTTGGGTGAAGGGAACGAAGGGGCAGGGTAAGATGCGGTTCAAGAGTGTAAGACCGGATCGGATGAGCTATGTGAGTGATCCCGAGAGGAATTCTGGTTCCTTCCCAGCATTAATTTCCTTGTCACTTGCGTTTTATATGAAAGTTGTGTGTGTACTTGGGCTAACCGCTGGTCGATTCCAATTGTATAGTTCCGCACCGAAATTTGGAGTCTTGAGACCGAGGATGGAACCGTGGTGCAGCTGCTGGATAGCGACACCGATCCCTTCCGCCAAGAGTAAATCGGCTCGATCGAAGAACATGGGGACAGCGGAACAGATGGGAGGCGGTATTTGTACAAATAGAACTGCTTGTGCATGGGAATTGGCGTTTGGAGGGCAAATCATTTTTACAAAAATCCTGATTGTACGCGGCAAACCGAGGCGGGAATGGACTCTTCCCTCGGACGTTGGAAGAAAAGAGCCAGGGAATTCAAAAGAAAAGGATATCATGTGATGTATCATATACAAACGCCGCTCAAAGTGAACAATCCTGCACCAATAGTGTAGCAGTAGTGGTAGTAGTAGTACAATGCCGTCCCCTAACGAAACCAACCAGCGAGTCTATATCTCATCGATCAAGCTGCAGTCGCAGTCTCCGCGGCGGCGGTCTCTCGCAAGGCAACTTCGGGCCAGGGCTTCTTGATCGCATCCTGGATGCGGACAACGCAACCCTTGGGACCGCTAATAGCACCTAGTTCACGAATACAAGTTAGCAAAAAGACCTAATATTAAAAAGAAAACGAAGCGGTAAATGAGGACACGACATACCGCTCACGACCACAATTCCAGACTCAGCATCGACCTTCAGAATCTTGAGATTCTGAACGGTGTTTTGTGTGTTACCCATATTTCCAGCCATCTTCTTGCCGGGGTAGACACGAGAACCACCACCCTGACTAGGACCCGCCGAACCCAACGAACGATGCGTCAAACTCACACCGTGACTCCGATCCTGACCATGGAAACCATGACGCTTCATAACACCGGCAAAGCCCTTACCCTTCGTGTTGGACCTCGCATCCACATACTGGCCCTCCTGGAACCAATTGGCCTGAATGCTCTGGCCAACGGGGAGCAGGCCCGCCTCATCCTTCACGCGGAACTCAAAGACATGACGCTTCGGCGAGAGACCGTTCGCCGAGAAATGGCCAAGCAACGAATTGGGCATGTTGCTCGGATGTTTCCAGCCCGCACCGACCTGAACGGCGAAATAACCATGCTTTTGACGGGTTTTGTGGGAGACGACCTCGACGCGGTCGAGCTGCAGGACGGTGCAGGGGATGCGCTTGCCGGTTTCGGTGTCAAAAAGAGCGGTCATACCCTTTTTGATACCAATGGCACCAGTGCGCAGGGGGAGGGAATTGGCCTTGCGACGAAGGGCAGCGGTGGACGTGGATTCGAGGATGGGTAGGCCCGGGTTGTTGTTGAAGCGGCTGGGCTTGGGAGGGTTGAGGGATCGAATTCCAAATGTGCGGATGGTGACATGGGGTTGAATGCATTGAGCGTCCCAGAGGGACTGGAGGAGCCCTCCAGGGAGTCGTGGTGCCATGTTCTGGGGGGGGGTATAAGTTGGAGATGTTGAAGGAGTGGTTCCTTTCCGAAGTTTTCTGGACTGTCCGGCCGGCTGAGGTAAGCATGTTTCTCCGCAGAACAGCTGACTTGACTCCGTAGGCAGTGTACACTAGTAGTCGATCACCAACGTGTGTGTGTTTGATCTGGTTCAAAATAGATGCCATGCTGAATTGAAAGGTGAAGAAAATCAGCAAGTACGAGGCATAATATACTCTTTCATAGAAGAATATCTTCCTTCCTAGGGTTATGTTCTTTGCAGGTTCCAGCATCGTCAATATTTTACCTAACGAGATCACTCATTCAGTCACTAATTGTTCCGCAAGATCATTTTTATTCGTAGAATATCCATTATTAGCTCATAAGCTAGGATCGAGCCATGTTAGCGCAGTACATGTATCTCGAAAGACGGCCAACGGATCGACGTCACTCGATATACACGACACCACATGCACGTCAAAAGTATCCATACAACAATACAACAAACCCTGCGTAACCAGCCTTAGCCCAATAATTCAAGCTAAGGTAACTTCCAGAATATACCGTGACTCATCAATATTAATCCAGTTTCCTCAGTTCCCGCTCTTCTCAATTCCCCTAAAATCCGTCGAGCTCCATCAGCCCATCAGCAAGTCATCCCGCTAAACTCCGACGGCATCACCGACCGGAAGCGCGGCGCCCGAAACCGCCGGGAAAGAAAAAGAAGATTGGAAGTATACAACTTGCGCTTTTTTTCACTTTCGACCAAAACACCTACTCAAGACAACCAACATCCTCCTCTTTCCATCTTCACCACATCAATCCCAATCTCTATCACGACTCATCGACCATCCACAAACGATCCCAAACAACGAGAGAACCAGAATCTTAAATGGCATTCCGGCCATCCCTATTCTCGCGCTGGCTCGCGCAACCAGCAGAACTCCTCCAACAATCCACCCTTCGCGCAACCCGATTGCAAACCTCCTCGTCGCAAATCAACCGACGGGCCCTTCTTAACGGACAAGGAAACACCGCCTTCTCCAGAACCCGACGCTCCTTCAACTCGGCAGCAACCCGATTCACCACTGGCGCGCGCGCCCGACCGAGTCAGACACCCCGAACTCTGCACACTCCACGCCGCAGCACCCGCCGCGCGAATTCAACCAACACCCAATCCAACTCCAACCCATCTCCCAAAGAAAACGGGGGCGGGTCACTCTCACAGCGCCTCCGCACTCTATCCCGAGAATACGGCTGGGCCGCGCTGGGCGTGTACCTGGGCCTTTCAGCACTCGATTTTCCCATCTGCTTCGTCGCGGTGCGATTTATCGGTGTAGAGCGGATTGGGTATTGGGAGCATGTTGTTGTTTCATCGGTGAAGGATGCATTCAAGTCTGTCTGGCCGCAGGGAGAAAGTGGATCTGTAGAAGGGGGTGATGCTGAGGGTGCGCTTGCGAAGGCAAAGGCTGATGAGGAGGAGAGGAGTATGGAGGAAGCGAGTATGTCCCATTCACACACACATCCCTTGGCCACTTGACGCAATGGCTAATTCTCTGCTTTACTAGGTATATGGACTCAATTGGCTCTGGCATACGCCGTCCACAAGAGTCTCATTTTCATCCGCGTCCCGCTGACCGCGGCCGTGACGCCCAAGATTGTCAAAGTGTTGCGACGATGGGGGTGGGATATCGGCAAGCGCAAGCCGAAGAGCACCTGATTCGATCCTGGACCAACATGGAGCAAACTTGGTACGTTGGAGTACAAACTATCAGAGGGACGAGGTACAAATCCTCTATAGAGGGGCAGAGAAATGATTTACTTTATAGCATATAGCGGGCGACCTACAGGACGGGGGTTGTATGCTTCTTGGAGAGGTTCATGTTTTGTACATTATGTATTCATAGCCATTTTAGATTTCAGGCGCACAGAGTAACTGTGCGGTCCCCACTCAGTCATAATCATCAAATATCATCATCAATCTACAAGCTGTATGATACACCAAGCCAGGGCGGGGGGGGGGGGGACCACGGGCTAGATTCCATGATGGACATGGAGTAGTCTAGCAGGTGCAGAGCCAACGGGGAAAAGAAAAACCATCAACTGTCTATCCCAGCGCCAGCAGAGATAGGACGAAAAGGAGAAACCACACATGTCAAAGATCCAAAGATCGAGACTTTGAGATTGAAACTCGCTGCAGAGAAAAATGGTCCGCCCTTTTAGATTTGAAGAAAAGCAGAAGAGGAGAAGAAACGGGATGATGAACACCAGTAATGGACGGCAAATGGACAGACCACAAACCCGATAGCAAAGAAGAAAGAAGAGAAAGCGAACAGAAAAAGTCGTCGAGCATGCATGACTGGACAGCAAAATAGATACTGGAAACTCGTGGTCTTCGTCTCAGAGGGTTGATTTTGGGAGCAATGGGGTCGGATGCAATATTGGAACAGGTTCAAGGTTGAAGAAAGGCTTCAGGAAAGAACGGGGGGTGGGAGGTGTTGGATGAACATGTAGGTGGCGGTCACATATCGATCATATCGTTGAATCGCAGGACACCATTGGCTTTCATCACGCCATTCACGCCGTCGGGCATCCGGTACGCCCACTCAGCCACGCCCATGGCATTGGCAGAGGCGAGGGCATCAGCACGATCAGGCTGCCCAGTCTCGTCGCAGGTGTCAGCCACCAGCACGAGGCCAAGTTCTTTGATAGTCTCCACGAGAGCGGGGACGACGTTCTAACGAGCAGGAAAAGAGTTAGTAAAGTTCGATACCACCAAGGCTAGAAGGTAGATAGACGTACCAGAAGGCTTGACCGGCAAATCAGACCCATAAAGTTGTTACTTTGAGCAATCCGAGCAGACTCCTTGATTGACATTGAAGCCCGGCCGCTGCTGTTCACATGGGGCAATGCATCCACATCACCAGCGAGGTCCCGAATTTGTCCAAGATCGTTGCAAAGGAGAACCGGGTCTAGAGAAGAGACAAATTAGAGAAGAACAATCATGGTCAAAACTCGAGGTAAAGGCTTACAGTTAGGCTGCTTCCAGTTGAGCGCAGTGCAGATATTGGGGTTATAAGAGGTGAAGACGACGGAGCGCATAAAGTCGGGGCTCTTCTCACGAGCAACACGGGCGTGATCAAAGACATCAGTCAGGATGGCGTCGGCAAAGCTATTGACATCGGCCAATGCGGTCAAGTCAAGAGACTTCTCCTCAGCACTGGAGGGGTACAGAATAGAAAGATTGACATTCAGGTCAATCGGAAGCTGCCGCAGGACCTCTCGCAGAGACATAAAGGAGGCAGCAAGAACGCGATGGGTCTGAGGCATATCGTTGACCGCCTGTGTCGCCAGGAACTGCAGGATCTCTTGTTGATTGATGCCCCGCTCGGCACCGATGGTTTGGAATTGAGCATAGGACAACTGACACACCGGGATATCAATCCCATGGTGATTGATCATGAACTGAGGGTAAAGAACTGGCACACGGTCCCGGGTGAGCTGCACAAAGAGTTGCACATAGTCTCCCGACAGACTGGAGCCGGTGACGAGACCATTATGTTCCGAGTCCACTGCACTAGTCGCCTTCCAGTATGTCGCAAAATGGGTGATTTCCAAGGGGTCGCCGTGATACGGCTTGATGACCTGGAAGTTGAAGCGAAGTTGACCAATAGCGCGAAGACGAGGGTCAAACAAAGGCAAGCAACATGAGCCCGTGCTGGATTTTTCCGCACCAAAGACCACAGGCAGAGCCACACTCTTTGCAATCACCTTGGATCCAAAAGTCGGGAAGATTTCAAAGTCGACGGCAAACGTGTCCAGATTGTCGACGTGGAAGGACATCGTCCGGGACTCATCTTGAATAGGAAGGACGATGGTGCGAGGAATGAGATCGGAGAGCTTGGAGGAAATAGTCAGACGTGCCGCAGGGTGGCGACCAGCCTGATCGAAAGCAATAGAGCCAGAGTTGCCTTGGTCAAATAGTAGCTGCACAAAGACCTTCTTGTCCAGGAAGTTGTGGCCATAACGACGGAGAGGAATGATTGGTGGGGGGAGCTCCAAATCCGGGATACCATCCGCAATATCCATATCAGCAGAGCTAGTACGGCGCATAGCTCCTGAATCCTCCATCATGCTAGGCTCATGGAACGATACACCGTTCAGAAGATCCAGCGGCCGCTGGGAAGGGTGCTGTTGCGACGGTTGAGCCCACAGAAGCAGCATACACTCCAAATGACCCTCCCACGCGGCATAGTACATGGCTGATAGACCCTTCTCATCATTGACCTTGGCATCCACACCCAGTTCAAGGAGCGTCCGTAGACACGGTACGCAGCCCTCGCTCGCAGCATGGAAGAGAGGCGTCCACTGATACAACTTATCCCGTTGGTCCAGATCGGCACCATGCTGCTTCAGCAATAGTAAAAGGTCGGGTGATTGAGAAGCCCGAGCCACCATGTGCTGGGGGTAAAGACCCTCGGCATCAGGCAGCAAGCGGGCCTTGCGCTCCAGGAGCATCTTCACAATCGGGAGTGAGCCATGCTGACAGGCCAAGTTGAGAGGGATATGATCCGATTCCGAAGATGGGTCAATCCGAGCATTGCTCTGGAGGACCTGCTCGGCACACGCAAGCTGGTTCTTGACGATGCTGTGGATCAAGGGAGTAAAATTATCATGATCCATCACATCCACCGTTTGCGGGCCAGCCGCCAGCAGCTCCCGCGCCATATCGACTCGGCCATGCATACACGCGTAATGTAGAGGAATGCGTCCATAAACATCGGACCGGGAGAAATCAACCCCAGCTGTAAGACCGGCCTTGAAGACGAATTCTCGCCCAGAGATGGCGGCCTCATGGAGACAGTTGCGCTCGTTAATATCATCTTCCGCGTGAACGTCGACTAGACCACTTTCTAGAAGAAGACCGAGGACGTCGTCGGTGGAGCCATTGATTGCGTTCAGGAAGGTTCTCGTGGCTCGATCGCGGGCATCTGAGCTGGAGTGCAGCTTTGCAATCCATTCCCGCAGGGTCTGCAGGTTTCCAGTGGAGGCAGACTGCAGGACTTGAAGATCCAGCTCCTCTTCCTCTGTGCCAAAGGGCGCCCCAGCACGCTCGGTCGGCCGCGAACTGTCAAATTGTAGGTTCTCTCCTTCAGCCCAGGCTTCCAATTCCAAACGAGCAGTCGTCGCACGATCAGAGAGATCCCGGAGAACCTCGCGATTGAAACAAGGTTGCACTTCCACAGCCCGGTGCAGGTAAAGCTCCTTCATACGGGACTTCGATGTTTTATCCCATTTCTTCAGGATCTTGGACATGGCGGTCTCATTGATCTCGACGAATTGCTGCAATTTGTTCAAATCACCATCGAACTGCTGAAACCCTTCGAAAAGGGCTACAAAGTTGGAGGGAGCCTTGGAATTTGAGATGGTTCGCGACTGGACTACGCGCTTCTTGTCGACCAACGTTTTCAAGCGTAGCGAGAACTAAATGATTCGACATGAGTATGCCTGCGAACTAGCTCACCCCGGGTGGAGTCAACCACAAGAAACCAGGACTTTCAACGTACCTCTGACTCTTTTTGAAGATAGAATGCATTGACCTTTTCGATTTCCCGCTCCTGTTTTGCGCATCACGTTAGCACAACTATGTTGGAGACCAACCCAGTCATAAGATCAGCACAAGGAAAACTGCTTGCTTAGCTTACCAAGCGGAAGAAGAACACCTCCTTGTTCGCGCGAAGGGCAGCCTGAGGATCCAGCGTGCCATCTTGAGCGATCTCTTCGGCGGTCCTCTGCGCGGGGATAGTAGGCGTGGCGCTGAGCTGCTTGATGAGCTATGAACAAGGTTAGTTATCAGCGTGCTCGACGATCATTTGTAATCCGACGGAACAGCCCCAACAGCCTCGGCCATTCCAGCACCATTCCACGGGAGGGGAGACAGAATGACAGCACACCTTTTTCAGCGCCTTGTAGTTGACGAAGCTAGCCGCATATTCGGGAAGATCGAGCTGCCGGCGCTGGATCTGTTTGCCAAACTTCCTGCAGGAGTGATCAGCCCATCAATATTCCGGGGTTAACCGTAGAGGTAGGCGGTTGGCGGCTGCAAGGGGCCGGGTAGCGGGAGCTTACATCTTCGTAGGCGCTCTCTCTTAAGACTGGGAGTCTCAGAGACGTGCGCTTGATCCCGGGATCGAGGGGAAGATGCGGAAGAGCTGCGTCTCGTCGCTGTAATTCACGGAGGAAGCGTAAGAGAAGCGGCAGCCAAATTGAGGCAGACAAATAGGTTTAGAAGGGGGCAAGTAGAGAGAGGAAGAGAGAAGAAGAAGAAGAAGAAGAAGAGCAGAAGGGGGGAGGGAGACGGAAGAAGATTCCAGGACGAGGGATGGTTCCGCGGACCTCGAGTCAAGAAGGAGGGGCCCGCAGCAGCGACGACAGTAGCAGCAGCAGCAGCAGTAACAGCGGCAGCGAGGCAGAGACACAGTAGTCAGGTGGGGAATGATGATGATAGTGGGACAGGCGTGTCACTGGGTGTGTGACAGAATCAATAGGATGAGCGAGTGGAAAGAGGCGTATTACCCAAGGCCCCAGGGTCTCGACCAGTTTGACTCCAGACTCTCTCCAGACTCTTGGGGTTACACGCGGAGATGAGAGAGAGAGCGAAAGGTGTAGGAGCTTGCTTGAGCTACCCGTTCAAGGCGTAGTCTGTTGAGAAGGAGGGGTTGTTTTGAAGGTATCACCAACCTGGTCTGGTCTGTCTCCTAGTCTGAAGATGAGATCACAAGGCACCAGGCGAGGGGGGCATTAGATCAAGTCACCTCACCTCTTTGGTATAACTGGACGCGGGACCGAAGGGGAAAATTGGAGGTTCAACTTAAGCCGGAAGTGGGGAGCTGCAGGTGCGCCAATCACCGCGATCAGCCGGCGCACGTTTTGGGTCCCCTGGGGCTTTGCTGACTTAAGATCTTCTGCGAAAACTCACGTTCACTAATAAAGTAACCTCCTCCGTCCGCCGTCCCGAACGGAGTCCTCCGTACAAAGAACTGACATTATTGCCCAATTCGCGCTAGTCCTCGATCATCCTCGCCAATAAAAGCCAACAATGCTTCAAATGCTTGTGGATCAAGTGGACGAGTTAGCGTCGCCGGCATTTCCACATCTCGAGTTTCGATGCGACCACTTTCCCACTCCACAGTCCATATTGAACCCACCGCGTGTCCTGTCCCATAGACTAACGCAATGGGACTTGCCTCAATCTCCATATTTCGACCTTTCTTAGCCTGGTTTGCCTAATTATATCCGCATTGCCGGTCGAGCCATCGCGGCCCGAAGAGCTCAAACTAGACTAGAAGAGGACAGCGAACCTGTCCAGCTGGAATCGTAAAATGCCGATAATCTCTTCATCGCGAATTGAAGAGGAACTGAATCCAAATAATCAGAATCAGTGGGGACGTATTACTACCGAGACCCGAACACATGACTAGTTAGTCAATCTACAAGGACCACAAATCAACTACTGGGTGAATATGATAGTGCAGTCTATGGGGGTGAGTGGATCAGAATATTCGGCTTCATTGGCTTCACAATAACCTCTACACGGGCCATTGAAAGATGACGATGGGACAGAGACAGACAGAAACAGGCGAAACAAAGGCCCACACCCCTGCCCGACCCAGACATACGAGCCACGGCGCATATGACTATACATGATGCAACGGGGTAGCAAGGAGGCCAATACACAAGAAAAAGAAGAAAAAAACAGCGAGAGATGATAGGAACAAAATGCCAGGATATATCAGAACAAAATCAACGGCGAAACGGGGGCAGGACACTGATAAGAAAGAAGACAAGGTTTCAAGGAAAATCAGGTAATTCACAGGCAATTCAGTCAGTAATTGGAGGGAAACAATTAAAGAAAGAAAGGAAAAAGAGACGAAATGCTCCCGCCAGAACAAAAGGTAGTAAGTGGTCAAATAATAAACATGGCGAAGCGAAGGTCCATCAAGCCGGGAATCACAAGAGAGAGGAGTTGAGGGCCCGGAATCGACAGACAACAAAAGTTACAGCAGGCTGCCCTCATATAATGAGCAAAAGAGTGACATCGGCGGTGGGGTTTCATGAGGAGAGGGTCTGGGAGCGTAGATAAGTGTGCAAGAATGGAAAGAGAGATGCCAGGAATTTTGAAGATCAGAGGCAACAAGAACGCAGAATCACAATCATGGCGGGATGCAGAGTATGCAGGATGTAGAGGCGGAAGATCGACCAGATTTGGGGGAATTACTGGCAGGGCCTAGAAATTCTGGGCAATGCCGGCGTTGCCAGATCGCGGGTAGACACCGGGGTTCTCGATGCGCGTGTTACGGCGCGCCTGGACGTCCCGGATGACGGGCTGGTAGTCCTCACCCCCATAGGCACCGTGATTATTCATGTCGCCATAATACGGGTTCTCTCCGTAGTAGCCAGCCGACGGGTGGCCTGTCGACATGTGGCTTTCCTCTGAGGCCTCGGAACGATTGGCAGCTGAGTACGCCGAAGAGGCATTGGAGGGGCCACGATGGATGTCGCCGTTGCGGGTGTTGTTGGCAGCAACCGGTGCAGCACCCAGCACGCCAATGGGCTCAACCTCGCCCGATTCGGGACGAGTACCTTCAGAATATTGCACAGTGCCTTCACTCGGGGTCGCCATGTGGTGATAGGCGCCGCTTCCTTCGGACAACGCCATACCACCCATGCCGCTGGACAGATTGGTGGAAGCCTTACGGCCGGCAGAGGTGGTACCCCAGCCACGGTATCCAGAGGTATCATCCTTGGGAGCAACGCTACCGGCAGCCATCATGCCGGGGAGAGTGGGATCATTGTTCGGGTTGAAGCCGTATTCTTCAACTTCTTTCCGGCGCTCCTCCTCGGCGGCCTTGTTCGCCTTGCGCTTACGCCAGAACCAAAGCGCGGCCAAAATGATCAATGCCACGGACGCGACGGGAACGACAACTGCAACGGCAATCTTGCCGCCAGAGGACAGACCGGAGCTGGCAGCAGCAGTGGAGGTGGATAAAGAAGCGGAGCTAGTTGTGCTTGTCGAGGCGAGGGTCGAGGATGCCGTATTCGTAGTCGATGAGTCGGTTGTCGTCTCTGTCACATACACGACCGTTGAAGAGGAGCTGGTAGTAGGCTCGCGGGCAGACGTGGTCGAGGATGTCGAGGTTGTCGAGGATGTCGATGTCGTACGGGGAGCAGTTGTAGTGGACGAGGACGTGGAGGTGGTTGACGTCGTCGTCGGCACTGAGGTCGTCGAGGAAGTGGAAGAGGTTGAAGTCGAACTGGAAGTGGAAGTGGAAGTGGAAGTAGTCGACGGGATACTAGTCGTGCTGCTCGTGCTGCTTGTGCTGCTAGTGCTACTCGTGATCGCGGCAGCTGACGAAGAGGTCGATTCCGTTGTTGGGGCCGCCGAGGTCACATCGCCCCTGGTGATCGTGTTCACCGTGCCCGAGGCGTTCCCGGTTGACATGGCGAAGCCGTTGGACTTGATTAGGGCAATGGCAAGATCACTTCCAGCGCAGGTCCCTAGAGACAGAAAGAGGAGGAAAAGGATGCGATCCTCTAAGCACTCTAACAGTTAGGGAGGAAAAAAGCGGCGCGAATTGCACGGCGATTTGGATGGGAATGTCAAAGTCGCTCTATGATGAAAAAGTAGATGCGAGTAGGCAGAGACAGACAGATCGACGGAAGAAATGAGTGACGGCGATGCAAAATCCAACGCGTAGTGAGAGGAGATGACAGTTGAACGGAGTGGGCGGATGAGGCGGCCTCAGGGGGTCGAAGGTGGGCTGTAGATGAGATGGAGAGGTTGAATGGTAGCGCCAGAAAAATGGGATGAGAGAAGAGAAGTGGAGGAAGTGAAGCCCCGGAAAAGGTGAGTCTCTCCAGTCGCCGATTCTAGTCGGGAGCCATGGGAGGATGGGAGGAGAATGTAGCAGTCCAACAGAACAAGAGAGTGAGAGGCAGCAACAGAGGAGAGAAAGAGGAGAATCGAGTGGGACTGGGAACAGAGTGGAGAACGGTGGGCTTGGCGTATGGAGATGGTATTTCATACACACTTGCCGTGCAATTGCAATAGTAGCTCTCTACATTCCCGATGGTATGGTATGGTCATTCCGGGTCATTCTCGTCTAGACAACGGCCGTACAGGACGTACATCGTAGTATTAATAGGTGCCGCGTGCGTCCACCTGAAAGGCCTCGTATTGAAGAAGAATCTGACTCCGGGCGCCAGAAGCACATTCCCGTTCGATTCACCTGTTTGCAGCCAAAATTCAACCAAAACAGACAGCCCCTCCCAGTATCTCATCTAATCTCTTTCAATGTTTATATTCCTCTATCCCTAGATCCGGACCATGCGACACCGACTGCCCTTGCAGGAATTCCCCCGACCGGAACCATAACAAAGAGAAGGGGAAAAAAAAAAAAAAAAGAGAGAGAGAAAGTGAGACCCTCCGAGGCTCCAACCCATTGACCAGTAGGGCCAGTCCCATGGAAGACCCAAAGCAAAGGGAACTCCGGTCCAAAGAATTTAGTCCTGAAATCACTGTCACAATGCTATTCTGCTCTACGGTAAACGAACGTAATGCAATGGCATGCCGTACAGAATAGCATTCAAAAATGACTCTGCCCGTCATGATTCCATGATCTCTGATCAAAGATTATGTGCATATTCCCCAATCCCACGTCATGATGCGCGGCGTACTCAGTTGCCACCAATACGATCCTAAACGCCACGAATCAGAGCCGATCATTTCAACGGTTTGGATCCACGGGTTGGCTGTGGTCGGTACACATTTCTCCGTTTACCTTTTTCCACAACGGAAAGGAGAAGTCGACGGATGATGATGGTCTCCTTCGACGAGGACACATGCGACTCAAATATTGAGTATTCATGGGGAGAGAGGTACTCTTGTCAAGTCCTGGGTTGCATGTAACACAAAAGGGGGCTAAACTGTGGGCGGTAATTAAACCATCCAAATCGCCCGGGGCCTAGTCGCCGCGAGTGGAGTCCTTAGGCGTCCGTGGACTCCGTACCTTCCCCGAAATAATCGTTCCCCAGTAGACACGTCAATAGTCAACTTGTGCTCGTCCTCGCATCCAATGCAGATCTCAAAAGGTAGATGATGACGACGCGAGACAAATATCACTTACCCATAGTGGTCGTCAAGATCCATAGTCTACGAGTACATATCAGAGCATAAAAACAAACCAACACACAGTTAGAAGTCGGCCGCAAGCCGTGCGCGAGCACCTGCCCTCGGGCTTGGTTAAAACCAATGTCAATCCCATGGTCAATGTCTATGGCATATGTACAGCCCAGTACCCAAGTACCAGAGAAAATGAAAAAGAGCCAATATCGAAGGTGAACAAAAACAAAAAATGGTGAAAAAGCCATGGGGGAACACAAACAGAACCCAACCATTATCTATGTACGCCGAAGGACAGCAGATTTCCCTGGAAACAAAAAAGAGAACCCCCACGGAGAAAAAAGAATTGGGGGGTAAAGCGAGTGCAAAAGACACAAGAGAGCAAGAAAGAGAAACAACTATCCGGAATGGATGAAATGATTCAACCATGCCTGGAATATATGGCCAAATAAGTGGAGGTTACCATGAAATGTGCAGGGTCATCACAGCTTTGTTTTCGAGAGACACCAAAAGCAGGACAGAGTCATTACAGGGGGGGGAGAGAGGAATGGTGGACGAGCACGAGAAGGGGGAGTGGCTTCTATCTTGTCATGCCCCAGTCTGGGCGCAGACTGGTCATCATGTCATCCTTGGTGCCCACCATGTCAGCCGGCAACCGGCTGACACGATAGTTGCCCATGCGAATATTGTTCATGTGGGTGTTGGAGATGCCTGTCCGGTTGCTGCGGATACTGCCTGCATCGCTGCCAGAGTCACTGTTCTTGAACCGGGGTGGGGGCGCAAAGTCCAGACTCGTGAATGTGCCCGATTTCCGCAAGGCGTGACTAAAAGATCAACATTAGCTACAGACTCGACAAAGAGTATGGGTAGGAAAGTCCGGGGGACTTTCGAAGACTTACGGGCTGGGGATCACAGCGAGATCATCAAACGCCGAAACAAGCGGAGTGTGGGCGCGGATAGCAGGGCTGTACGGCATCGAGCCACCGGTAGGTGTCTCGGGACGACCCTCCCGCCGATCACGAACGCTCTGGCCAGGAGCAAAGTCTGCCGCCGTGAAGATGGAATCATCCTTCAACATGTGGGGAGTCGGGAGCATTTGAAGAGGTGCTGGCGGAGGCATAGGCTTTCGAGGAGCACCACGTGGGCCAGGCATTCTACCCGAAGCGGATGAGAAAGCACGGGGGCCCGGGCCGCCGAAGCCATTGTGACCAGCCGAGTTGGTGGCCATATGGCGAGCAGCGCCTTGGAACCGTGGAGGAGCCCGAGGAGGCGGGGTCATGGCACGACGAGTCATGGGTTCCGCGAAAGGAGCAGCCGGGGGAGCAGCGGCATCGAAATAGTCGCCAGTAGTCGGATCGTAGACGTAGCCAGCCTCGTAGAACTCGGGGCCAAAGTCTTCGTAGTACGTGGTCTCCCGCTTGCTGTCATCAAAGTATTCCTTGTAAAAGGAACGAATACGGTTGGCACGCTGCTCGGGGTTGTCAGCCGGATCCTCTGGGGGCAAGGGGCGTACACCGAGGGTCAGCCGGCGGGTATCAGGGCGGTTGTTGTTGTCAAAGGCGATATCAAGGTTCTGTTGAGATTCTTCGTGCAGCTCCGGCTGCTTGTTGTCATGGTGGGACTGGGTTCCTTCCGCAGCCTGAGTATTGATGGACAGCTCCGGCTTGCGATCGTCACCGTAATCGCTCGTGGTGATATCACTGGCGGGCAACGAGATACGAGGCAATGGCATCGTAGTAGACGTCTGCGCGTGCACGGCAGGGTCTTGATGGTTGGGAAGCGGGAAGTTTAGGCGTTCTTCATGGGGAGAGGGACTGGCACGGTTGATTGGAGGCTCGGTCTCAAAATGCAGTTCCGACATTGGGTTGTTGTTCAGATGGAACTGAGGCTCGGAGGGCGATGCCGCTCGATCTTGACCCTGGCTGTGCCCGGTCATCGCACTACCAATCGCCATGGAATGCTCATCACGCTCAGATGGGGACAGGGCCAACCCGTGCACCGAGCCACGGTGGTCTTGCTGGTGAGCTGGGGGCGGACGCTGCGGCATCTGTTCACCCGGCGGGCTGTGGTAACGAGGAGGCGAGGAGCGGGACATGCGCTGGGCATTCTTTAAAAGACCCGAGTTAGGTTCCTCGGCACCTCCATAGCGGGTCGAGCCTCCGATACTAGATCCATCGTCACCGCGGCTTCGAGGAAACGACCGAATCGAGCCATTGTCTTGAGCTCCAAGGATTGCCGGGCGGTACTTGTCGTCATCAATGGATCGAGAAAGCGAGTGTAGGGACTCTCGGGAGCTATGCAGACCAGGAGGCATCAGGTACGGGCTGACATCGAGAGACAGACCCTTAGAATGACTGGGTTCCGTCATTTCTGCTTGCAATCCGTTGGGCAACTTCCTCGGTTTTCTTCCCCCCGGTCCCACCATATCCATACCGAAATCAAGCGACTTGTGCTTATCCATGGCATCCTCATGCCTGAGTTTCTTCACATGTCTCCGATGGAGGAAGATCAGGACCACGATGGCACATATAACGGGAATACTATTCAACAATTAGATAACCATTTTCGATTTTCACCCCTAACCGTCATTTGACTCGGAAGTGAGAACAAGATATCAACATACCCAGCACCCAGCACAATAGGAAGCACTGTCGTCGTCAGGTTACTTGTCGACTTTGTACAGCTTCCATTGGTACTGCAATCTGATGATCCCGTCGTTTCTGACGAGCTCGGTGCTCTTGCTACCAACGCGGGGAAGCTCGCATCCGGCATGGTGGTAGTGGTGGTCGGTACGACGAGAGGGAGTCGGAGAGGGGGGATGACCTCCCGTCGAACCACGGAGTGCCTCATCACCAGATTGGGATCGTGGTGAGGCATGGTTTAAGGAGGCCCGTTGGGGCAGCTTCAACCGGATATACTTGTATTCAATCACACAGGGGAAGCCCGATATGCTCGCCAAAGGCGAACCAGTCGACAGGCGCAAAATTCAGGCGAGAGCCGCAGACGATTCAAATCAAAGTCATTTAGGTTTTTTTTTGGGATCAACGATCGAACAAGGCTTTCAAAGCCTTGGCAAAAAAGGAGTGTCGTGGGGGACAGGTGGTGAGGGTGTTGTTGTAAAGGAATGTGGTGGCCAGCGGCCAAAAGAGCGAGTGAACGAGGGTCGGAGGGGGATTGAATGAGTGTCGAGATTCGAAGGAGAGACGAACAAGAGAAAGAAAGAGACAAGAGACGAGACGGTGAGGAGCGACTAGAGAGGAAAAGAGGAGAGGGGGGCCACCAGTAACCAGTCAGCCAGTTCTGGGCCGTTCTTAGCGCACAACAATTAGATTACGAGCTGTATGGCCTCTATGGGGCTGTTGTGAAGATAACCGGTATGAAAAGAGAGTTAACCTAAAGGAGGTAGGGACCCAAACAGCCTAATACCATACAGTGACCACGTACAGTCTGTTTTGGTGTCGTGCCCGAATCTCCACCAAACTGCACATCGCCTCCCCCTGAAGCTCTTAAATTAGCACACAGGGAGCTCTCTTCTCCCTTTGCTGCGCACGAGGACAACCCCGTCTCTTCGACGACCACCTCATCTACGACGGCTCCTGACCAGCAAGTGTTTTCAATTTGCTATGTCTCTCCTCGTTGCCATGACTGCCACACTCTTGACTGCACCAAGCAAGGCACCGTCCTCTGTAAACTGTGAGACTCTGTTCTGTTTCGATGGGGCACCCACCGTTAGCGTCAGGAACCCGCCCACTTGTCCCTGTTCGGGGGCCAATCAGCGGTCGCGTGCCCCTGAGCCGGAGATGACCACAGCAGCCAATATTACAGGATGTCGTATGGGTATACGAGGGTTATGATTACACCGTATATGTGGTGTACGAGTACGGAGGGTATGTAAGGGCCAGCCGGTTTCACTGCACTGGGGGCAGTGGATAATGATAATAATGATGATGATAATACAGAGAATAATTGGCGACATCACGGATCAAGGACAGGAGCTCCTCAACTGACCCTCGATCAATAGTACAAAAATCGAACCGACTATGATTGTTGTCGGACCAAATCAGGGCAATAAACGGGTCATGAGTGATAGTCGCTTCCACGGGCTTATCAGGCTGCCAACGTTATCACTTTCGTCTCCTCTCCTCGCGAAGACAGGACCTATTTCCTGCTATACGGAGTACCATCTACTACTATCGTCATCGACCCTGTCATATCTCAGCCCAGGAATGCGGGATCGGGGGGGGGGGACAGTCCCCCTCAATCTGAGACAATGGCGGCTGTTCCCCTCATTCCACTAGAATGATTCTAGGGGAATCTCGCCCACCGTTCCTTTTGGTGTCGCGTTTCAGCGAGATCTTGGCAGGGCGCTCTCTTATGCTAGTTCTAGGGATCAATCTTGATAAGTAGGTCGGCGTCAATAAACAACGGTGCTATCCCGGTTGAATAGTTCGCAGGCATGACAATATGCTTTGTGTTAAGGTTCAACAAGCGAATCCCATCTCTCTCTGTCCAAAGTTTCCGGCAATACTAATTGGCATGATATTTCCAGTCACTTTGGCTATTCTTAAACAATACAAGCAGGTGCCTAGTACTGGGCGATGCTTATCAAGAGGCTTGCCGATGACAGTATCTGTGTACTCCGTACGGCAGTGGGCCACGCCTAATTACTTGGCGAAAACCGAGTCTTGGCTAATGAGAATCTTTAATCCGCAATATGCCACATGAAGAGCTGCTCTGTATGTCAATTTGGTGGTTTATCTAGGCTGTACTATAACTTGTCCACTCGTGTATTATCACTGGTCAGCTATCCTAGGCTTGTCTACTAGGCGCCAGCACGCGGGCTCAGCGTCTAGCCCAAGCGCGTAGCTTTCCGTCACTACCGGACTGTATTCCTATTGCGGGGTACGCAATGGCGCGATTTGGGACTCTGAACCCCGATCAATGCAATCACTAATTCTCACAGTGGCACCATCATACCATTGGTCCATCTTCCCGTTCACAGCACTAGCCACGTGACTGCTCGACTTGAGCCACGGCATGGCGCAAAACCTACAACGCAGAGCCTCATGCACCACAGCCCTGGCGGTGAAATGCACGTCACGCCCATGTTGCCATTCAGCATTGTGACCAACCCCGATTTATTAACCTTGGGAATAGTGATCGAGGGTTGAAGGATGCTTTGACAGATGGACTGGACGATCAAAACTATACGTTATTCGGTAGCTATCTTTGTATTCTAGGGTATCAAAATATATAGTCATAACAGCAGAGGCAAAGGAGTATCTATATCAGAAAAGGTGAATTTATCATCGGCATTCTACCTGCCTTTCTTTGGGGTGATATGAGCAGTGGCACCTCGGCTTAGAGCGGGCGGAATGTGTATATATATCTACTTCGAGTCAGCTCCACACTTCATTCGCCCTCACGTCAGCCCGACTCCCAGAACCCCATCGGCCAATCTAGAATATATCAGAGACAAGCATCACAAACCGGCCAAAAGAACCACATTATCCCGTGGCTACGGCAAATTTTTTTCCAATGCTTCAGCAATGCAATCTCGTGGTCAGGTTGAAGGGGCCGGGATGACGTAAAAGCCTCGAATAACCGAGCGTGGGAGTGGAACGCCGAGAATACCCATGGCCAACGTCCTGATAAGGCCCCGTCCCGACAAAATTTTCCAGACTAGTGGACGCTGATATCAAACATGTGCTCCGAGACAGCTCGGCCAGGCACGGACACTGGAGTTGGGCATTGGGCATGGTTCGCGTTGATTTTCTCGGCTAGCCGAGTGGGAGGTCGGGATGAGGTAACAAGTACGATGGATGGATTGCGATTGATTCCGACAGGATGAATTGAGATACAATGTGGGATTGACCGGTAGATATACATTCAATGGAGCAGCGATGCTGAAGTGCAATAGCAGAGACTATCAGACTACAGAAAGCAACCAGAGCAACCCGACGCAGAACTAGAAGCTCTCGTGGTGGCGGGTGGCCCATGGATGGGTGCAAGCGGCAGCGGAGTCCCGCAAAGCCCTGAATCGTTGGAACCATACCGAAGTGGAAAAGAGGACCCGGGCCCTGAACCGATGCAATCCGCAAGTTTTTTTTTGCTATCCTTAATGAAGATATTGAGAGAGTCTCCATAGTAATTCGCCGCTCGGTAGCACATTGACACCCGTGCAAGATATGGGTCCAGGCAAAGGCCGAGAAGGAAGGACACAGATGGCCGTGAAAAAAAAAACTGGAATATAAACGATTGATACTTCCCACCCCCCCCCCTAAAAAGGAAATAATCACTCTTCCCAACCTATTCCAAACTATCAGTTCAGAGCGCCTTGACGTTGGCTGCCAGCCATCATGGACTCCAACTGGGATGTAGAGAAAGGCCCTCAAACGACTTCCTCCTCCACAACCCAAGTCGACACAGTTGTATATCGCTCAGATTCACTGTCTACTACAGCATCATCATCCTATCTATCATCACGAGATGAATTTGAATCTCTCTCTCAAGTGCCGACGTCACATTCCCACCGTGTCACCGGGTTAGACCTACATCCAACCACATTGGAACGCATCGCAACCCAACGAAGCCAACACAATGCCACCGTCGGTGCCAGTCATAAGAAGAAACCGGAGGAGGAAGGCCCTCTTCCAGAATTTGGAGCTGGCAAACCCTATCCACCGCCATTGCCCGACAAGGAGGAATACGTGGTCGAGTTCGCCGGTCGAGACGACCCTCTCCATCCTCAAAACTGGCCAACCAGCAAAAAGATATTGACGGCAGTGATCCTGTCGTGGACAACGCTCAATTCCACATTCACTAGCAGTATATACTCCGCTGCTATCGGCACAGTCGCACACGAGTTTGGTGTCTCCAGCGAGGTCAGCACCCTGGGATTATCCCTGTACGTCCTCGGCTTCGCAATGGGCCCTATCGTCTGGGCTCCAATCTCCGAATTGACAGGCCGACGTCTCCCCTTGCTCCTGTCAATGTTCGGCTTCACAATCTTCCAGTTCGGCGTCGCAACAGCCGAGAACCTTCAAACCATCATGCTATGCCGCTTCTTCGGCGGATTCTTCGGCGCCTGCCCTCTCGCCGTCGTCGCCGCAGTGCTCGCAGATATCTACAACAATCGAGTGCGCGGTCTAGCCATCGTGGTCTTCGCCATGACAGTCTTCACCGGACCACTCATTGCTTCAACCGTGGGCGGGTTCATCGTGCAAAGTCTCGGCTGGCGCTGGACCGAATACATTACTGGTATCATGGGTGCATCAGCCCTGGTCATCGACCTCTTCCTTCTCCACGAAACCTACCCACCCATCATCCTGGTGCATAAAGCCGCTGAACTCCGCCGCCGTACATCTAACTGGGGCATTCACGCAAAACAAGAAGAAATCGAAGTGGATCTCCGCGAACTCATCCAAAAGAATCTCCTCCGACCGATCAAGCTGCTCTTCCTGGAACCCATCGTCCTCTTCCTGAGCATTTACATGGCCTTCCTCTACGGTCTGTTATATCTCTTTCTCACGGCTTATCCGATCGTTTTCCAGCATATCCACGGCTTTGCGCCGGGTGTTGCTGGCCTCCCGTACTGGGGGTTGGTCGTTGGTGAGATTTGTGGTGGCGTGTACATCATTCTCACGCAGCCATCATATAACCGCAAGTTGGATGCGAATGATGGGGTTCCCGTGCCGGAGTGGCGTATGCCTCCTGCTATCATTGGCAGTGTCGCTTTCGCGGGGGGTTTGTTCTGGTTTGGATGGTCGGGTTTCAAGACGGAGATTCATTGGGCTGTGCCGATGGCATCTGGACTGATGATTGGTTTCGGTTTGTTCTGTATCTTCCTGGGGGCATTCAATTATATCATTGATGCTTATACGTCATTGTAAGTTTCATGTCCTATCCCAGGCAGGGAAAAGGAGACAACTTGCTAACACTCTATCTTCTCCCAGCGCCGCGTCAGCCCTCGCAGCGAACAGTATTCTCCGTTCCTCTGCCGGTGCCGGGTTCCCTCTGTTCGCTCCTGCTATGGTATGTTATATATTCCTCACCTCAATATACACGATACTGACCATGTCTACAGTTCAACTCAATGGGAGTGAATTGGGCGAGTACTCTGCTCGGCTGTGTGGCTGTTTTGATGATTCCTCTCCCAATCATCATCTACGTCTACGGTCCTGGCATTCGGGCGAAGAGCAAGTTTGCAACCGTCCACAAAGCTTTGGCTGGAGATGATGAATGAAGGAGTGAGATCGAGGATGAGGCTGAAAATGGAGATGAAGATGACGATGGATGACGAGACGATGAATTTGTTGTTTAGATTAAGATACCCCCTTTGTTCAGCATGTGATGCATCGACGTACCCCTCAAGATTATTAATTAACACTGCTTCCGAGTAATTGAGAAGAGTCCCACACTTAAACTGTAGTGACTTATTTAGTTACTTTTTCAAAGGCCAAGTACTTAACGATGACAGTCTTGTCAAATCAAGATGTGAAGAATTACAAGGCGGTAGTACCAACACAATTTAACATTCTTCCCCAGAAAAAGGTCAGCATCTTATGGAAATCTTATTTCGAGGCGTATTCTATGTCATATCCATGCAATACAAGACTTGAAACCAACTCAATAAAATGCTCCTGTCACCAGGCTCAGGGCCCAGCAAAAAAATAGTATGCATGACATTAAAACTCGTTGCTCTTCGTCTGGTGGGGTGTTTGCAAAACATCATCACAGCTCGGAGCCCCCCTTCCACGATTATTACAGCGCAATTATGAGAATATGAGCTACGCGAATATATGCAACAGAGACGAACAGAAATCAAAAAAAAAGGAAAGTGGGAACAGCGCTGGAAGGAGGACTGGAAACATAGAAGAAAAGAAAAAGGAAAGTAGAAGAGAAAAAAAAGACGTGAACCCCCCAGGATGTGCTCGTACAAATCGGGCGTGTATTTTTCCCACAGAGAGAGAATAACCCACAAGGAAAGGAAAGAAAGTATGAGGTTGGCAATGTACACGAAGAAAAAGTTGTACAGAGATGCAATGGCTTTTTGTTGCCGCCTGAATGAAATAGGGAGTCATTCGCTCCGAGGAGAATTTGAGGAGAGGAATATGCAAAGAAAGTTTTGTCGAAGTGAACGGCAATGGAAGGATGTAGGAAGGAGATAATCATATGCTGGGGGCCTCGTAGGAAGTTCCACGCTAGGGTAACAATTGAATAGAGACGAAGGAGAGAGAGAGAGAGCAAGGTATGGGGCTCGGGCGCAACGTTGCAGGATGGATTGACCAATCAACCAAAAGGTCTCATCAATGCATCTCAGACAACGCAGCCTCGAAGCCTGCAAGGTCGTCATGGGAAGGTTGGTCGAATATCCGTCGGAAAGGAGGGTCAGAGGGAAATACATTTTCCGGGCTCGAGTCAACACCTTCTGCCTTGCGGATGACCTCCTTCAACGCGCGTGTGACCACTCCAGCCCGAACAACAAGATCACGAAGTGATTGGGTATCAAAGGGAAGTTTTTGAGTGCGTGGAGATGGAGCCAGAGAAGTGTCCTCGGTCCGGCGACTGGGTTGTAGGATATCGAGGACAGATTTAGATTTCGGAAAGATTTTGGAAAGGTGACCAAGAGGAGAGGAATAGAGCTGGCTCTCATGTTGCGCGTTGTTCTGCCATGACCCACTAGGGTGATTCTCCTTGGACTGCTTGGGTGACGTGGATGGGAATTGGAGGCTCTGCTGGGGGCCTTCTTGCCAGGAATTATCACTGTTGCGCTTGGATGCACCGTTCACACCTTCATCATCCGAATCGTCGAAACTGAAAGTAAGTGAAGATGGCGATCCAGGTGGAGACCGGCGGTCATCGTCGTCATCGATGGTAGCTAGATTGACAATGCCTTCTGCTTCTTTCCATAGTTCGCTCGAAGGGCCGGTCACAAGATCCAAAACACTCGCCTGGTGACGAAGCCGTTTCAATTCTTGAACGAGGAGCGTAAGCTCCTGTACCTGTCCAAACTGGCCTCGAAGGCTTGCCTGCCGTTCGAGAATCGCCTTAGGAACCATCATGCTCTGAGGAGCAGCTTCGGGCTCGGAGCTCTTTGTGTCATTGCTAGCCGCGGGGTCCTCGCTGTCATCAAAGTCAAAGTCGCTGTCCCAGTCCTCACTCACGCCCTTGAAACCCAACCCCCACGTGCCAAATTTACCGGATGGCTGGCGAGTTTCATTTGTGGGGGGCTCTCTTGCCACCGGCACACTCTGGCTTCGAAGATGGATAGAAGAGGGCACTTTGCGACACGCTGCACGGCTTCCTCTGTCAACCACACTTTGCTTTCCATGCATCGTCCGTGGCCGGGCCTCGGTATCCGGGGCATCACGATCAGGGCGAGCCTGCTCAGACCAATCGAAAATATTCATTTTCTGACTCATGTGTGACTCGGCCACGGGGGAACCTGGCGGAGAAATCGCCGAAGAGAAAGTCGCATGCGCAACTGATGGTTGTGACAAAGAAGCAGAGAGCGGAGGCTGCACTGGAGGTCCATCCGGCTCACCAGGAAGTGCGCCAATCATGCTTGCATTCTCTTCATCACCCTCTGAGATCCAGGTATCTTCATTGAGGCGGACCTGGGCTACCGAGGAGACGAGAGAGTCCGGGAACAGGGGAAGATCTTGTTCCAAACGGGATGTGAAGGAACCACGTGGAAGAAGGTCCTCTAGAGTGGTGACTTCCTCATTTGATAGACGGGATCCCGCTTTGTCGAACATTGTCTCAATATGCAATCCCTTTAACCCACCACCGCTGGTCTCTCTTGTACGAATAGAATCCCAGTAATCGGTCATCATATCAGTTTCATACTCGTCACTGGATGTGAAGACACGAGTGTCATCAGAACCGATCACGGTGGATGGGGGATCCGAAGCTGCAATGGAATGGCGTTTTGGTTGACGACGGAGAGAGGTAAAGGTGTAATTGTCTGGACGACCAGAATGCTGCCATGCAGACAAAGCAACAGCATCGGATGTAAGTGCACGCTGACCACGCATGCCAATACTGTAGTCTTGGGAGACCGAACGCGGAGCCAGAAGGAAATCTCTACCAAACGTTGAAACAGCCAGGGCAGGTGGTGAAAGAGCGAATGGACGATGGAAGACAGAAGGATCTGTGATATTACGGTGATGAGGGGCCTGTGGAGCAGTTGGAATCACGCTGTGCAGTTTGGCAAGCTCGGCTCGAGGAATAGAGAATGTCCTGCCCTTGACCCGTTTCAATGACCCTGCACGAGCGCGTCCAGGAATTGGAGTCCCCGAAGCAGTCACTGTGTTAACAATGGCCTTCTTTGGCTCGACATCAAGTGAAAGTGAATGCTCACGGGCCGATTTCTCGGCCTGCTGTGGTGATATTAGCGTCGGGGATTCTAGTACCTGTGGCGCTTGTGATGAAGAGGGTGGAGGCATAGCAGAAGCATCTGCAGTTGTCGCTTCTGTCTGGAATGGATTACGGAACATCACTGGAGTGACAGGTGCCGATTGATCTTGTTGTGGCGAAGAAGTCCCAGGAGTGAGTGTGGTTGCCAGCACCAAAGCCGGAAGTACATCCTGCTCGGGTATAATCCGTCGCACCCCCGGAGGTTTGGAGCTTGCAGTTGTTGATATTCTTCGGGCCAATCTCTCTGGGAAGCCCTCCGATTTGGGGAGCAGGTATGGTATCCAGTCGGTTTGCAGGTGTGTTTCGAATTCTTCCATCATAGGGGATTCCATGGGGTAGTTATCCGAGAAACGGGTGCCAAAGTCCATCGTGAGAGGCGACTGCAGGCGCATCGACTCTGATCGCTGATGGCTTGTCGCGGGCCTGCGAAGGGCCGCTGCCGGAGACACCGCGGTGTTGACGAAGAGGGGATTAGCATTAGAATGTTGTGAAGATGTGCGCTTTACTAATTTATTTGGTGCGCGGCGCGAGCTGGTCGGACGAGGAAGGATTGGGCTCGCCGACCCGTTAAAGGACGGTGTGACAGGGCTATTGGTCGACGGACTCTCTGTTTGAAAGGATGCCATTGATAGCCGACGCAGCCAACTTGTCGATGGACGACGTGAGTGGGATTGTTGCGAGTTTAACGATTCGGCGGGCTCATCTTCGGGGATGCGCAAGGGCGGATTGCTTAATGTCTGTCCGCGCCGGCGACGTCTAGCTGCACCAAAGGACATGGATACTCGGCGCAGATCCGGGCCCTGCAACGCATCTCGACCCGAATCATCTTGCCCTTCAATCGCCTTTTCTGACAAGTGTGTCCAGTCTGGTCCTGCTGTGGTAGGTCGAACGGATCGCGAAGTCTTCGGTCGGCCATTGACCGGCGTAGATTGTTCGGAAGGAGTGACAGGAGCTTGATTATAGGAGTAGGTCTTTCGGCGGAAGATGCTAGACTTGGAACGTTCGACGCGACCGAGAGCCAGACCGGAGGTGGCTATTCCTACTGTGCTGAGGGCACAGAGCTAACCCATAGAGTGGCGCGTTAGTTGAGTGACCAGAGACAATACAATTTGGATCCGCACGGGTAGAGGAGAGGGTTACCGTGGATATGTGATCCATCCTCAGAGGATGCTGGGGAGCGCGTTCAGCACCCTCCAACTCAGCTCCGCAGGGTTGAGGGCTGTTGCGAAGGACATCCCATTTGGTGTGGATGAAGGGAGGGGGAAGTTTCGGGTGCGGCTGAGGCTGCTGGTTGAGAGAGGGGAGAGGTGGGAAAATAACACTGATAGTCGAGATTGAGGGTGTGAGATAAACAAAAACGGGAGAATCTGGGGCAGATCTCCTGCTGTTGGGTAATGGTGGAAGAGTTAAGACCCGAAAAGAATGAGACACCCACCAGGAATGAGGGTGAACGAGCGAAACCCTCTTTTAATTTCCTGTGGTCAACTCGGAATTTCTTCAGGGCCGTTGAAGGGAAAGAAAGAGAGTCGATGACGACTTGGAGAGAGGAGAGAGGAGGGGAGGGGGGAAAGAAGTGGAGTTTGGAGTCAACAATAACAAGGCGAGTCGGGGATTCACACGCTAAGCTCAGCTGGACTCTGGGCAAATCTCGGGGGCACACGCGAGGAGGGAATCAATAATACAGGGAAGCCAGGACTGATGATTCAATGAGCATGACAAGGGGCACCAAAGTAAGATTGGCGGGGGGAATAGTTACATCCTGATCAAGGGTGATGGGCAAGCTAATAACAAACATAAACAATGCCGACAAGACGAGACTGCGTCCAAGTCTACTACTACCACCGACTCCTGTTCTATCTTGTCTTCCACTTTTTCTCTTCTCTGGTTGAAAATCCCCCGATTTACTTCCTGCACCCTGCAGGTCTGCAACTGTAACCGCAACTGCAACCAAACAAAATCCACACGCACGATCCCTGCGGATTATTACAAAAGCAACGCGACCAGGAGAAGAATAAAAAAACAGCTGCTGCCCGGCGGCCCACCGACTCCATCCCTTGCGGCTCACATTGCAGCTCCTTCAACAGCTTTCGCGACTGACCTGCTCGTGTTCCTCCTGTCGAGCCTAGTCTTGGCGCTCATCCTGGACGACCGGGGTTGCATCATCTAGAACTCCGTGGACGGAAGACAATGGGCATCCAGATATCCACACAAACCTCGGGGGACGTTGAGATATCAGATTTTGGGATTGGTTCAACCCGGAAATGCTTCCTGCTTTACGGACAACTCCGCTCTCAGAGTGGGCGCCAAGTGGCTGAGGGTCAAAGGAAATTGGGCAAAGCCATACGATCCAGAATTCCCCACATCATCTCGTCTCGGCTGGCTGGAATCGCTTTTTTTTGGCCCCCCCTTCTTCTAGCCCAGGATCGTATTAGTCGATCGCAAGGGCCCCAGTGCGGCCGATCTGAGTCCCTCTTGAGTCCACCGGTTGGACCAACCAAGTTTCCGAGGCCCTGGTGAGCGGCTGCCCTGGTGGAGGCCGTTAGCCTGTTGGCCTTTATTCATAGGCCCCCAGTGGCCTGGATCCCTGGTCTTTCAGGTCCTCATGTCCTCGGGTCTTGTTCTGCCCTGGACAGTCAGTGGACGCTCCTGTCTGCCATGCGCCGCAACGCTGACTGGATGACACTTTGACAAGATAACTGGATGACAGATGTCAGCCATTTCTTGCTGGCTGCGTTAGTCGGCGCGGCTGCAGGACATCTGTTGTACTGAAACACTTGCTCGTCCAATCCCCAACTCTGCTGCCGGTCGTCGATTGGGACTTCCAGACACACCGCATCAGGAAGTTGCGCGAGAGGGCTCCAGATAGTTGGTATTATGATCGATGATTTCGACCCAAACAAGGCCATGTCCGTGTTCAAGAATTAGTCTTTCCGTGACCTCAAGGCTTCGAGAAGGTCTTTTTATCCACTTGATTCATTTTTCGCTCCACTGCGGTTGACGGTTTTCTGTGCTCGGGTTGTTTTGTTTTGGTTTTTCCCTTTCCCAATGATTGAAGCGGGGCACGTGTTTCAAGAGAGAAACAGGAACCACTATTGGGGACAGCCTCCCAGCCTGGAAATGCCCCCGGTATCACACAGATTCCAGACAACCTCCCGATCGAGAATATCGTCATCTCTCTCCACCTTGTAAATAATGAACCGGAAATCTCCGTGGGGCGAACGGGCAACGCAAGCGACGCCAATAATGGTGCTTCCTACCGATGCTGTGCCGGGTTCGGAGTATCTAGTCCGATGAAGGTTTAGCCTTGCGCGGTAACCAGTGTTCCTAGCCGAGACTTACGCAGTACTTGGGAACGCGAAACTGCAGCCAAAATTTTGCAACCCTGGCGCTGCACGAGTTGGACTGTGCTGCACTCCAGACGGAGGACGGAGGACGGAGTACTGAGAAATAACTCAAGGCCGATCAATGCCGCCGGGCACCGAAACCACGAACATTTGCGATCGGCGTGGCCCATCGTCCTCCTTGGGAAGGTCTATAACACTGTTTATTATAGAAAGTGCATGAGTAGGGAGTCCCTTGTTTACAAAGGAAGCTCGTGGCTGACTACCGACCTCCAATGCTGCTCTACTTGTGGTTGAGAGATTCAATTTAATGCTTGTTTATTTTCTTCGTTTCGTCATTCGTAATATTGTTTGACAACTAACCCTCAGGTTCTGGTCTAGTTCTGCTCTCTTTTGACTTGGTAGAGGCCTATCGCGGGTCTCGATAACGCTGTCGATATCCGTTGTATTAGTCCCGCCTGCATATCAACTGCAGTCTGCAACAAAATATTCCCTGCCCCGTCTCTATTCAATTTAATTCGTCCACCACTACTCTGTATATTTGAATTTGAAGACTCAATCACCTAGGCAGGAAAGCCGATGGCTACAAGATCAGAATTTTTGCCCGGGTATAGTATGAGATTTGAAAGCTAATCATATTTCCATTCTCATCCTAGAAGGACTATTCCGTGTTCCGTCTGGGGCCATATGTAGACTGATCGAAATTCTTACCAGACCGGAGATGAGGAAATAAAGACAATTTTACGCTATATGCCAGGACTGTAATTTACTTATCCTCACCCTTGTTCTTATCCTGACCAAGTTATTTGTCATTGCATCCCTAGCTTGCGCAATCGACATGAAGGTTTGAGGTTAATCCTACCTGGATTCGATCTTTATATGGCCAAATGCTAGTTTATATCGACGAGGCATTAAGATGCACAGATGCGGCATGGCCGACTCCGAAAGCCATCTGGTTATGGAAAGAGCTTCTTTGGAAGTCATTGATGCAACAAGGACGTGGAGTCAGTAATCGGATACAATTGAGCATCTCGTATTTTTTGGCTGTATCCAGAATGTTTTGAAAACTTCAGGCTAGTCTCTGATGCACCGTGAATCCGAATTTTCGTCGCGGATGTTGGCCATTATCGGCTTTAGTTTGAGGCATCTGATAAAGTAATGAGAGACCTTCAAATAAGTCCAGAGATGAGAGGTGGCAAGGAATGTAAAACAAGCGTGATATTCTTTCTAATGTTATTTCACGCTCCTTAGCCTCAAGGATTCTTCTTTTGGCTTGTGTAACGGTCGGGTGATAGGAGGCTTGTTTCCTGCAGGTCCAGCTGAAGCCAACGCTATGCTTTTATTCAGGATCTGCCCCCTGGCACCTACTATTTTTCCTACCATCATGTACCTTAGACTTGTAGGTTTCAAGATATACCTCTCTAGACCATCTGGCATACAGTACGGTACTAGATAGAAGACCTTCGGCTGGATGATTCCTTCCTTCAACGAAACAGTGGCACAATCAGCTGGCTTTTGGAGACACTATGTCGCCTGGAGAATGAAGCTATTGACAATTAGGACCGGTTTTATGGGGCACTCTACAGGTCGTATAACGTGCAAGTGACGAAACCAGAGTGTTCCTAATCGGGAAACAGGAAAGATAGCCCGAGGCACAATCACGTGGTCTTATCGATAACACACTAGAAAAACACCCCTCCGCGGTCTGCGGCCAAATTACCCCGGACCACGAGGACGTCATTAAAGGCTTCCAACACGTCGATCCAGCCCTCTGGCAGCATATATCTGACTGTTTTGAACTACGATTGATTGATTGAAGAGGAAAATGGAGGCAGAACTCCAGGCGCAGATCCCTGGCCTGGATCATGTCATCTCAGAGTACTCGGTGGTACGTTCAAGCTGCTTTATGGAAAGTAAAATCTGGCAGCGAAGCTAACAACGGAACAGGGATACCTGACTCATGCCTCGAACCTCTACGTCGAAGACTCCAACGCCCAGTCACCCTTGTCCGAAGCTGCAGAGACCGTGACGGAACTGCTGATCTCCGCCTCGGGCGATTTCTCCACCAAGAACCGCGATGCGATCAGCGGCCTGGTGGAAAAGTTCATCACATCTCTGAGCTCAGCAAATGGGGTGGGCGCCGAGAGCAGGCAGATGCCTTTGACAGCTAAGAAGCTCGACCAGGCCATCAATGTGGGCTCCCAGCGGAACATGTCCTCTACACTGGGCTTGACCGGTACAAATGTGGATCTGGAGTCTGCCAATGCCAGGAAGGTGGAGTCGCGTGTGGACAAGAAGAAGCTCGAAAAGGCTGAGCGGAAGATTCGAGCCAAGCAGGAGAAGAAGCAGATGAAGACCGTTCAGTACGAAGCCTCGCGCTTACTCAACCAGCCGGACGAGACGATGTCTTATGAGGAGTTCTTCATGGCTGTTAACCCTTTGCAGCTGGGCTCGGACTCGCAGTCGAAGAGCAAGGATATCAAGTTGGACAATATCGATATTTCTATCGGTGGTCAGCGTATCCTGACGGATGCTGCTTTGACTCTTGCTTATGGTCGGCGCTACGGTCTTGTTGGTCAGAACGGTATTGGTAAATCTACACTGCTGCGGGCTCTCAGTCGCAGAGAGGTTGCCATTCCGAATCACATCTCGATTCTTCACGTTGAGCAAGAGGTATTTCTACACAGTCTACTTTGATTTACAAGAGCTTAACTGACAGTACTTATCAGATTATGGGTGATGATACCCCGGCCATCCAAGCGGTTCTCGATGCCGACGTCTGGCGGAAGCATCTGCTGGCAGAACAAGATGTGAGCCTTCGCTCTTGGAGAGAATCGTTTATTTTTGCTGACAGTAATCTTTTTTCCAGAAAATTACTAAGCAGTTGGCCGTTCTCGAAGAAGAACGTTCCCAAATGGCCGACACTTCTAAGGATGCTGCTAGACTAGACCACGAGAGAGAGGGTCTGGATATCACTTTGACGGATATCCACTCGAAGCTCTCCGAGATGGAGTCCGACAAGGCCGAGTCCCGCGCTGCCAGTATCTTAGCTGGTCTTGGTTTCTCCCCTGAGCGACAGCAGTTTGCCACCAAGACATTCTCCGGTGGTTGGCGAATGCGTCTGGCCCTGGCTCGTGCCCTGTTCTGCGAACCTGATCTCCTGCTTCTTGACGGTTCGTAATATTCTAAAAAGTCCTTGCTGAAGTATGTTGCTAACTCAATGCAGAACCGTCCAACATGTTGGACGTTCCGTCTATTACTTTCCTGGCGAATTACCTCCAGGGTTATCCCAGTACTGTCCTCGTGGTCTCTCACGATCGTGCATTCTTGAACGAAGTCGCTACGGATATTATTCACCAGCACTCCGAGCGACTAGATTACTACAAGGGTGCTAACTTTGGTATGTATTCCTTCGTGGGAAATTTATGTGTACTGCTAACTTGTATTCTTTCCTAGAATCCTTTTACGCTACCAAGGAGGAGCGGAGAAAGAATGCCAAGCGCGAGTATGAGAAGCAAATGGCAGAGAGGGCTCATCTTCAAGGTTGGTCTCAACGTCATCACCGCATGAGTACCTACATGCTAACCTTCATAATCAGCCTTCATCGATAAGTTCCGTTACAACGCAGCCAAATCTTCAGAAGCTCAGTCCAGAATCAAGAAGCTCGAGCGTATGCCTGTCCTCGAGGCTCCAGAGAGCGAATACGTCGTGCACTTCCAGTTTCCCGAAGTCGAAAAGCTCTCGCCTCCCATTGTCCAGATGTCCGACGTGTGCTTCGGGTACTCCCCCGACAGGCCTCTTCTCAAGGATGTCGATCTCGATGTTCAACTGGATTCCCGTATTGGTATCGTAGGACCCAACGGTGCTGGTAAGACTACCGTGCTGAAGCTTCTCACCAACCAACTTGCGCCCACAAAGGGTCTGATCTCTGCCCACTCTCGACTGCGCATTGGATTCTTCGCGCAGCACCACGTGGACGCTCTGGATCTGACCACCAGCGCTGTGAGTTTCATGGCGAAGACATACCCCGGTAAGAGCGATGAAGAGTATCGGCGACACCTGGGTGCCTTTGGTATCACCGGTATGACCGGTCTCCAGCGCATGGAGCTCCTGTCCGGAGGTCAAAAGTCGCGTGTTGCATTTGCCTGCTTGTCCCTGACTAACCCTCACATCCTCGTTCTTGACGAGCCTTCTAACCACTTGGATATTGAGGGTATGGATGCGCTCTCCGAGGCTCTGCAGCGCTTTGAGGGCGGTGTGGTGATGGTTTCTCACGATGTGACCATGCTTCAGAATGTCTGCAAGAGTCTCTGGGTTTGTGATAAGGGAACGGTGACTAAGTTTGATGGTGATGTTAAGGCATACAAGAAGATGATCACCGCGCAGGCTGATGCGGCGGGTGTTGTGGCTAAGCACTAAGCTGTGGTACGGTATGGACAAGAAGTAGATCATTCAAAATGTATGCTATAATGATCAAAATGAAAACTCGGTCTATCATGAAATTCGCATGTACTATGTACCTTTGAAAAAAAGCCCAGACTCTACCTACATACAGAGAGTATATAGAAGGAGTAGAGGAATCCCATTGCTGCGTGGCTGCCGGTGGGTGATCTAGGCTATCTGATAGATTACAGTTCGAAGTATTGATCTGAGGATCAGTGAACTTGGTTTGAAGATATCAAGAGTCGTCAAGCTAACGATGAAGGCAAGAAGGAAATTTTGCGCCGCTGGGGCAATAATTGAACTGCCAATTTCACCGAATGAATTGTAGTAGAATTTGATATTCTACGTATTTGCTCTTTCTCTTCATCATCTGCCTCACCTCACTTCATTCCAAGCGGCGAGCCAAAATACCCCAATACAAAAGCTCGCTGGATTTGAGTTCCGACCTTCTTGTCTTTACCTACTCCCCTCGTTATTTCACATAATACCTCTCTATATTCCCCTAATGCGAGTGGGTTGCCTCTTTTACGAGACTCATGCACATTTCTGAACACTCCATACCCTTACGCTTACAAGTATATATGAGGTCTCCAGAACAGTGTTGATACCCGTGCATCTCGAGATGGACAGACCAATGGATAGGCAAATCGTGACGAAACGCACAAAGAGAGGACCATCAACGAAGATAGATTTGGAACTTGGTATGAGAAGGTCAATTCTCGAGCTCCCCAACGAGGTGAACAAGGATTCTATGGTGACGTGAATGTGAACCTGGCGCTCGTCAACTAACACATCTTCATCCTAGATCCTTCAATGTATCGCTGGCTTCCTACCTACAGACAAAGATATCAGAAATCTTGGTCTCGTCTGCAACGAGTTTAAAGATCGTGTGCTTGCGCCGGAATCAAATCTTTGGCGGATTCGCTTTAGCGACAAGTACGATCTTCCCTCGGAAAGAACCAACGCAGAGCTCAAAATCGAGTACCAGACTCGCGCTATCGTCCTTCCTCAGACGATCAATTTCAAGGAGGAGAACAGTGAGCACCAGACTCTTTGGCTCGAGGTTCTGCAGGGAATGCTTCTTGAGTCTCTGACCCTACCTCTGAAATCTGATACTTCCAAGACGTACGAGCGAATTCGGGAGACTCTGACGAAGAGTGATCTGCTAGAACATCCAGGGAGAGCGAATCCTTCTGAGCTATTCTGTACCGTCCAATTGGTAGGTTTACCGTCACTACAGACTCTACGATGGGAGAACCATCTGTCTAGTTACAGCTACTTATATGCTTTATAGTGCCTCACTGCTCTGACCCTCGCACTTGATTCTCCGGATGGTAAACCGGCAGTCAAGAACAAGTGCACGCGGTCTGAATATGACATCGCAGCAGTATACTCCTATGGAGACAAGCTCGATGACCCTTTCATTGACCATGATAATCTTGATCTGGGCACCTTGCTGCATATCCGAAGCTTTTGGCAACGCCATCTCTTGAACAAAGCAGAGCAGACTTACCATGAGTCTTTCGCCAGGCTAAATGAAGCAACAAGGCCGCAAGCACGCAAGGCCAGCAGCGATGCGGAGTCAATCATGAGCGTTTCCTGGCTTGGATACTACTGTATGTTATCAATTTCAGACGCCACTGAAAGAAATCTAATTTCTTCCAAACCAGCGTGTCTTCATCCAATGCCAGCTACACGCAAGGGCTTCGAAGACCAAGAGACCTGCGCCGATCTCCGAGGCGACCATCTAACCCAAGTCGAGATTATGGTACGAATCTATAATATCCACCCAATTACAATTCTGCCTAAACCCCAACGTGGTACTAACATCATTAACCAGACATTAGACATTCATATCGAACCAGACGAGCTCTTCTGGCCGGAACAATGCAAGCGAATCATCCCCCTCCACGAAGACCCAGGAACAATCCGTACACACTTCCGCGGCACCCAGTCAACCCTCAACGGTGATCCCGCCGACAACCCCGTCTTTGGATTCACCGAGACTATAGCCCATCCTTACGGTGGGTTCCCAGGATGGACGCGCATCTGTTTCGCGATCTGTGAACAATCCGATGATATCAGCGATGAACAGGATGAGATGGCAATGGTGGTTGATGCTGATGATGGGTCCGATGATAATTATCACTGGGTTCATGGCTATGAGGGTGTGATCTTGCCTGGGGGACGGGTTATGCTTGGTCGGTGGATGGATCTCAAGAATATGGATGCTAGTGGACGGGGTCCTTTTATTTTTTGGGACGTTTGAAACAGAGAAAAGGGGAAAGGGAACGGGAAAGGGAGGGGGAAATGGTGCTTATGTTGGAGAATCAAGAAGTTGTATTTAACCATTTGAGGCATACTTTTTAGCGTAGGCTTGCGATTTGCAATTTGGATATATTTCGGTGCAAGAGAGGATGTCGTTGGCTACATACTTTGCATGCATTCGACTCGACAATGTGGATGGGATGTGTTTGATGCATTCACTAACCTCTCCAGTCTTTGAAGACGCGACTCGAGTAGCTCCGAATCAAGAATAAAAAATGAACATGTACAAGGTCTGAAAGGTTGTTTGAAGTTTATAGCAATAGGAATCTTGACGTGAATTATGCGGGAATAAAAGGAATCAATGTGAGATAACCCATCTACTCCTCGATGTCCTTGACCTTCTCCCACTCGCCCTTCAAGTTCTCCTTCCACAAGCTGACCTTGTTGTCACCACCGCTGACGGCAAGAATGTTGCCGCTCAGACTCCAGCTGACGCGCCACAGAACGGTATCAAACTCGAGTGTTTGGCTGGTCCACTGGCCGGGGTTGGAAGCATCGGAGGTCCAGATACGGACAGTCTTGTCCTGGGAGGCCGAGGCAATGTACGATTTGGACAGAATGCTGGGCGACCAGGCTACATCACGGACCCAGTCTGAGTGGCCCTCCAGGGTCTGGGTGAGGTTATAGGTCTTGGACTCGGCGCTGTAGAGAAGCAGTCAGCACAGATGCCTGCTATTTGCGTCTCCCTGATCTTAGAAACATACCTGTAGTCCCAGATCTTGATGAGATTGTCGCTTCCACCGGTCACAAAGCGTCTCTGCTGACCGGGTCCGGGGTTGGAGCTGATCAAGCTGCCTGCAAAGGCCGCAGGAGCCCAGCTGATCGAGTTCACACCCATACCGTGGGCGTGGAACGTCTGGTGGGTCCAGGCATTGTCCCGGAATTCAAGAACACTGACGTGACCATCGGAAGAGGCGCAGGCAAGGAGACATCCGCTCTCGTGAGGGGCCCAAGATACCATGTTCACAGAAGCGGTGTGAAGAGAGAAATCGAAGACCTTGGTCCAGGAGCTGCCACCGGCGGGAGAGGTAGCGTTCTGTGGTTGTTCCCGCCAGATCAAGACCTTGCCATCGTATGAGGAGGAGGCCAGAATCGTGCCAAACTTAGGGTGTGCCTGGAATGAAACAATCGCAATGGTCAGTCAAGTTGCGCCGCACATTGGATATTGATTCGCGCATCCCACTCACCCATGCGACACACCACACAGCACCTTCGTGACTGTTAAGATCATTCCCATGTCAGCGATCACGCTTCGATGCCCCGGCTGACTCGTGATCCATGTCAACATGCTTACCCTTTCAGGGTCTCCACCAAGCGGTGCGATTCTCCTTCAATTTCGAAGATCTTAATCGTCTTGTCGGAGGAGCAGGTTGCCAACCTGCGGCCATAATAATCTAAGCCGGCATCGTGCTATAATTCAGTCCCGCTAATTAGTCCAATTGTATCCAGCTTAATTTAGGAGCTCCAGCGATGCCAATTGAAGCCCACCCCCGAGATGGGATCCTCCGTACGTACAATCATGTCATCGTGCCCCGAATTGGAAATCACTTGAGCGGCTGCCTAAAGAGAAAATGATGAGTACAACGGAAAAATAAGCCAGGTGAAGCAGACACAGCACACCATTTTGTCGGGACCCCGTGGGGAAGTAGAAATCGCGAAAGAGTTAGACTACTGAACAGTCGAGGGGAGCTTCGCGAGGCACGGCTCCAAACAATCTGGCCGCTTTGCTTATCTTATCGACTTTGGGTCACGTTCTGGTCACTCACGTGATGTGCCTCGGTTTGCGGAGTAAACGGGAAACCCCACGGAACTCCGCGTTCTTTTTGTCGTTGCATCTGCCTTCCTTCTCCTTTGTTGCAAACCTAGACTCATTAGTTTTTCTTCGTCATCGCTCTCCTCACATCTACTTCATCTCAAAATCCCCTAAGATCTTGTGAATCAGCTTTTGCAAAGTTGTATCTTGAGTACATTCAACGGGACACCATGGGTGATGCACTCTGCGGCCCGTCGAATGCGCTGCAGAACTTCCAGAAGAATGCAGCTGTCGATAGAACCTTGCAGCAGGATCGCTTGATTTCCAGACAATCACCAGCTCAGGTATGTTGAAGTTGTCTTGATCTATGAAAGTTGCAAAACTGATGTCATGCTTCTTAGGGATTCCGATCACAAAGTCCGCGGGATGGAATCCTGGATCCTGAATTCGCGGCATTTGAAGCCAACCACGGGGTCTCGGCAAATCTGCCAGATCTGCAGCATCCAGCTCACTTTGGGCCTTCAACACAGCATGGGCACCCAGGCCCGAATTGGACGTCGGATTTCCAAAACCTACATATCTCAGGGCCTGCGCCACCTCAGTTGCATGGCCCTTCTTTTGCGCCAGCGCAATCAGAATGGCAAAATGAGTTCATGAGCCAGCAGCAGCGTCAACAGCCAGCAGCGGCAAATCCTGTACAGGTACAGCAATCGGCAAACCGCACATTTCAGCCCGCCTTTGCGCCTAGCTATCTCATGTACAATGCCACGATGAACATGCAACAACTCCCGCAGCAAGCCCCCGTGATGAACGCTGCACCGACAGAGCAATTTGACGAGTCTGCCTTTGAGGCTGCGTTCGAGCAAGCTCGAGTCGATATGGAAAAGGCACAGGAAAAGGAGATTAACGTGGAGACCGAAAGTCTCGCCCACGAGGAAGTCACCCAGCTCGATCCTGTGGTGCAAGAGTATGAAGAAATTAGAATTGGATCCGACACCATTTCCCCTCAAGGACAGCAAGCCGAACCACTCACACAAGCCAACGACGCGGATTTGCTTGTACAGACCGCGGCGAAGCTTCTTGACAGCGTTCGCCACGAAACAGACCAGAAGTTCCAGCAGAGTAACTTCTTAGAACTGGTGCGGCGAATTCGTGATCGGGAGGTACAAGTGGAGGGAGACGAATTGCGCGAAGTCAGTAGCAACCCGTAAACGGTCTTGACTGTCAAGCGCGACAGAGATACCGGTATCTTTATCACAATCTGTGTGGGTTCATGTTCATGCTAATCTATTTCTTTGGACAGACCGCGCAATCCCTCCACCCCGGCGGCCGCTACTACCCAGGCCAGTCCCCTGAACCGATCATTTCCCCCGACAAAACTAGTAAGGAGTCTATCTTTTCCACCGTGCCAGCAACCCCTCATGCCGTCTGATTGGCCAGACCTTCCACCGGAGAATAACCTTGAGCACTTTTTGACTGCCGAAGAAGAATCGCCTCGGCTGGGAACAAACCCGAATGCACCGACTTCGCCCGGAGACAGTAATGCACTGTACGAAGGGTGGATTCACAGCCATGGGCTAGTTGACCGGCAACGTCCGACCTTTTGTTTTCGAGGAGAGCACGAGATTTGTTCATGGTGAGCCCAAGCATGAGATCAAGTAGTTTTTCATGATCTCTTCTTATTCTTCCTTGTCTGATTCCCCATGACTTCTGATCTATTCTCATGTCCCTCAACATCTATTTTTCATGGCTCCTGATCTATCTTTATGGGCTTTAAGTCTATTCTCATGTTCTCTGATCTGTTTTCGTGGCCCCTGATCTATTCTTATATCCCCTGATCTGTTCTGTTCTCATGATCCCCGATCTAGTCTTATGGCCCCCTGATCCCCTCATGATCTATCATTATTACACTCTTCTATCCTTATGGCCCTTGATCTATTTTTACGTCCCATCACATACTTAGTGGTAACCATACATCTCAAGATCTACCTCCGATATGAAATGACAGGATATCATTAAATCAACGGTTCCGATTCTGCCCTCTTCCTTCCCGGTATTACTCTCTATAAGCTTGCATCTGCGTTGCCACAAACTCTTAGTTGCCTCATGACTGAGAGCCTATGCTGACGAGTCCCGAAATCTTGTAAAAAGCCTCTACGCTATCTTGCGGCAATATCCAGTGGCCATTCGTCAGGACCAGGTACATGATTGGCTTTCCATGAACAGTGCTTTGGCCCTTTCGTGAGGGTACAACATTATCACGTGATTCTATTGATGGCCAAAACAATCGGAATGAGTACCATTCACCTCTCCTTTTGTACCAGCCCAACCTATTCCATCTATTCATTTCATTCATTCCATCGAGATGATTTTCTTTGATACTCAGTAGAGCTATGGTTTTTGACGAATTTTTTTTTTTCGGAAACTGATTGTTCTTGGTTTACTTCGCAGTATTTTTGAACCCTGTAATACCCTTATTTTCCGGTCCTTACCTCTTATAAGCATAGCTTTCTCTGGAGCAAGAGACTTCGTAGCTTCCAGTACCATCAAGTTGACTTTCTTTTCTCCATATATGTGGCTTGCCTGCTGCTATTGCTGAAACTATTCGTCCTCCTATGCATTTCCTGACGATCAAACAAATCGACTTCCCGCTCCTACCTTTGGACAACCAATCATACCTCCTATAGTTCAAGACTGTATTCAGTCAATAACTTCAAGATGATGCCTTCAGACGACCGCCAACACCGACTACTCAAATATCTTGAAGATCGAGCTAATCGAACCTCTTCGACAAGCAACACCACTACGCACACAAGAACCCCTACAGCACATCTATCCTCTCATCTGAGTAAGGAAGAACATCCACCATGAAACCGAATCAGCTTATAGTCATATTCATACATTATCTTAATGAAAAGAAGAAGAAGAACCACTGTCACCGCGCCCACCAATGTTTCCCTCCAAGAGAGAAAGAAGAAAACAACAAGGACATAACCAAATCCTGTACCCAAACAAGATCGGCCAAGGGCCTTCGGCCATTGAGGCGAAACCAAAGAGATAGAAAGAGAAGGTGAGAAAGAATACAATGTCCACTGGCTTGCGCGAAGTGGAAGTATGAGCCCAAAGGAAGTATCTCCCAGCAAACTCTTATTCTTTAATGCCGAGCAGAGCGAGCATCAAAGCTATGGATGATAGGAATCGGACTGAGGACACATGGGAAGAATGAAATAGGTAAGAATGACCAAGGCGGTATCTTTGGAACCGGGTTTTCTAACACGGCTTCTCAATATGAGATTTGCCTCGCTCAGGACGGACAAGGATATAAGCGGGATAGGAAAATGGAGGGGGACGGCTATTATTGGCCGCTGTAGGAATCGGTAGATGAAGTGGACAAGACCAAGGTTGAAACAAGAGGTGAATGCTTCGTGATGAGGACACAATTTAGTCTCGGGATATCTAGGTGAATCGGCCGACGGGGATGTCGTGGCGGTGGAGGTCCCTTGACCATTCTGGGGTGGTCTTGTCTCGCTCGTAGAGGAAACCACAGTTGTGGCAAAGAGTCTGGAAACAAAGGCAAACTGTCAGAACGTGTCGATTTACGTGTCCATGAGAATTGACTTACACGAGGGCCATCCGGTCCGTCTCGAACTGCCCAAACGGCTGTACCCCAAACCATGCAGTTGCTGCATCGCCAGCTTTGCCGTTCCCTGGTTTGACGTTAGCAGGATAATCTTCGGATTTGAAGTATTGCAACACATACCAATCTGTAAGAGTGCCACCTCCGCCACCATACCCAGCACCTGATCCTGTTTCCGGAGTGCCCCGACCACCAGGAGTGCCTCGACCTAATGGGCTCAGGCTGCGGAAGCGACGCTTTCGCTTATTTCGCTCGCCCCGGCCCAAGGGTGTCTCACTATCAACATCAAAGTAGCCACCGCTGCTCTGCCGAGAAACTTCGGGCGTGATTCCTGTCGTAGAAGAGAACCGAGCAGTCTCTCGTCGTACCCGACGGATTTCACGCTCGCGGTCACCCTCTCGCCTCTCAATCTCCTCTTTAGATAGAGTCTCCACCTGAGGCTGCCACTTATCACCCAAAGTCTCGGGATCGTATCGCCAACCAGCCTCCACGCCGTTGGCCGCTTGATTGTCAATATCGTTTCCAAGGCCACTGATGAGGCCACCGCTTTCGCAGACCTCCTTCTTGAGCTTCAAGACGGCCTCGTAGATAGCATGTGAAATCGCACTCACCCATTCTCCCCCGAGATGTAGATCGGCGCAAGTGATTTGGGCAAACTCCTCGGCCATGCCAGGAGGATGAAGCAGGGACCACTCGAACCTGTCCGTGTAGAGCTTATTTTGAAGATTAATGTTGAGGTTGATCAAACACCGGTAAGCGTCGTCCGGGTTGAGGAGACTGTCGTTCACCAGCGCCTCTTTTGTGACTGTTACGGTAGCCCCGTTACCCCTGCTATCAGGTGTATCACGGTTGGTCGCAGCCGGAGTCATGGATACGTCTCGCGAAGCATCTGTCTGTGGAGGCACGCTCGGCGCAGGAACCGAATGGCTGCTTTGGAATAGAGGATGCAACGCCACGCCGGCATACTCCTCCAGTTGTTGGCGAATCTGATTGCTGATGGTCATCGTCGTCGCTTGCGGGTTGGGAAGGTCGAGATCGCGAACAAAGCCAATAGCAAACTCTTCCGGCGTAGCAAGAGCTTCATGGAGGTTCCACAGAAAGGTGTCCTTGATTCTGAACGGCGGCAATGGCTCCGGTCGCCGGTATGCAGGAAGGGCCGGGTTGATAATCTGCTCATTGACACCACGGGGGAAGGGGAATGGCTCGAGGGGTTGATGTGCGGCAACTTCCACGTCAATTCGAATCGGAACCAGTGTCAAAGGGAGCTGCGCTTGAATCTGTAGCTGGTCCGCACATCTGCAAAATTAATATCCAATATTAGCATGGAATTCCCCCATATCACAACACAAAGACACGGCTACATACGCAGGTCGCAGCATCCGCTTGATCATCCATTCGCGAAACACGCCCTGCACCTCAACAGGCGCATGTACTTCCTTTCCCAGCTTCTCCGACGTCGCCATCATACCACCGGTTGACTCCTCGCGCCGCAGACTCCTTAGCCCAGTTGGGCGGCGAGGCCCATCACTCTCATCAAAATCATCATCATCATAACCGTCCTCGGCATAATTGATCGCCGTTGTACCGCGCTTTGTCGTCCGAGGCGTCGGACCCGTCTGCACCGGGTAGACAGGCGTTAACAACGCGTTTCCATACTGGCGCACGCGTGGCGGGTATGACGTGATGTAGCCTCTGAGAGGGGACATGTTGGCGATTTATTTCGACTAACACATGCCCCTTCGCGGGGATTGAGGGCGCAAAGAGAGGGTTCGGGTGTTTGACGTGCGATTGAAGGGCTGACCAGACTCGGGGAAGTCAGGAATGACTTGTAGAAGGATGTTGGAGCAGAGGAAAAGGTTCGAAAGTAAGATGGCAAACTCGAAAAGTCCCCCGAAGATGTGTAGTGCTCCTCAAGACAGGATTGAACAATAATTCACCTAACTTGGGATTCTTTTGCGCCCGTCGCGTTTTCCCCAATCGAGCGAGACGGGTCCATTCCAAGGTCACGTGAGTCTGTAAAATTGCCTGAGGCCCCTGGGGCCCTGGAATCTCCTTGGAAGGTTGGCTCCTCGATTAGTTGTCTGCAGAATTGAATATATGATCGTCATTGAAAAGATGAACCGGATGCAGATTCGGACTTGATATTTTCTTCCTTGTATGATAGGCTCAAGTCTTGCAGTATAAGTGGGCGGTGGATTGCAGTGTACAAACAAATATACACGAGAACTACTGGAACATCAAGACCAAAATGCGAACAAAACCAATTCTGCTGCAAGTGAATACAAGACTAAAAATATACTCGAAGAATAATCACTGTCGTATTTCAAGATTGTTGGGAGAGTAAGGGGTGACAAAAACAAATTGGCGACGAGCCAGTGGATCTGGGTATAAGTACAGATACAGCAGAAAGCAAGAAATAAAGTAGGAAACGTAAAGAAAAAAAAGAATTGCAAAGTAGTGATGAGATCACCGCAGGCCAATGACGCTCTACCAAGAAAAAGTTAGCCATCTGAGCGCCCACGTTCATTTCAAGGAAGAGTCTTACCATTTCGAGTGTCCAAACCCTGCGAATCCAGACCTTGACCTGACCATCAACACCCTCAACGTTGTCAAGATCCACTCCCTCCCACCAGCAGCGACGAGCAGGCTTCCGCCAGAATAGCAGAAGTTTTTGAGCCATGCCGACAGCATTGTTGTTGGAAAGATCACCACGGATGTCGGTACGAAGCTTGGCCAGAGCCAGACTGCAGATCACCGCCTTGTTTGGCTCTGGGGCGCGATGGCCCCAGTGATCCTCACGATCAAAACCACTGGCCCTTATTAGTAACAATTCATGTATGGCACGATGGGCAGGCAGTAAACATACCCTGCTGTCAGCATCTCGATGAGGTGCTGTTCAGTTGAGCCAACCTCCTCGCTCTTGCGCAGACCGGAGAAAATGCCATTCTGCTTTAACAGAGCTCGGCCAGCAGCACGCTTGACCTCGAGCATTTCTTCATGGCCGATTTCCGGACGAGGTGGGATGACATAGAAATCCAAATCCTCACGAAGCACAATAATCCCAGCACGATCTTGGAGCATGTCCCGTGCGGGGTTTTGCATGACGTCGGGAACGTCTAGGTCAGGGGATGTCGACGCAGAGGGCAGTGACGACGGAATTGACTGCGCAACCGATCGGAAGAAGTCTAGCATGAATTGAAGAGAGGCCGGGTCATACTGCAAGCTGTTAGATATGTTCTCGGATATCCGGCCTGCTTATGACGATGCGCGTGCGCTTACATCAACTGGGTAGATATCACCCTCGTGGAAACCACCCATGTGACCATCTGGAAGAAGACCATTCGGGAACAGAGACAGCAAGACGAATTCCGGTAGCGTCAACAGCTCATCTCGTGACAGTGTGAACCGGGTACCCCTGTACATATCATCAGTATCACGTCCATTGCGGAGATAGTCAACAACTAAGAGGGAACAGGAGGCGCGTACCGGAGATCTAGCGTGATGTGTTCATCGCCACCAATATCTGTATGCAAAGAGACAAATTAGTCTACGGCATTGTCGCACAACTCCGCACGCCAGAGTGGCACTTACCTCCGAGAGTGTTGATGGGTGGTCCGCCAGTCTGCTGGACCTGAGTGATGATGCTGGAAGCGCCTCCTGCCGCAGCCATGGTGTATGCAAACGACTCAAGTGGACTATAACCTTCAGTGTACGGCGGCGGTGGTTCCCCGTCGTCGGTACTCTTGCCAAGCCCGTCCCCCTTAGGATCGGAGAAGGATGCTTTGGTGTCTGCGACAACGGCCGACGAAGGGGCCGAATCGAGAGGCTCCTCGACAGGTGGCGGCGGCGCGAAAGCTGGAAGAGAAGCGGGACCGGGGGACTCGGTGAGCTTAGGGCGACTGGACTCGGTGGGAGCGAAGAGGGAGGAGAAAGGTGGAGGGCTGACAGATGCGGAGCTCGAGGCAGATGCTTGAGGGGAGTGCGGCGGGGGAGCTATGAAGTTGTCGTCCTCCACAAGGGAGTCCGTTGGGAAAGGCGGGCGCGCCGTGGTTGATGAGTCCTGAGAATGAGTATGGTCCGACACAGTGTGGCTGTTCAGATCAGACCCAATCGCGACTAAGGCGGCTGGTCTGATGGCTTCCGGACTTGCGTCCTAAGGATCCGCTTTGTTGTCGATCAGGAGAGTCACGATCTCCGGGATAAAAGCCCGCGCGCGTTGGCAGTTATATATGAGAGACAATTTGAGCAAGGTGGTCAATGATGATAGTTTAGACACTGCAGTGATGCTTTGGTGGCGAGCTGGTAATCGGAGGAGTTGACTAGTTGAGAAGAGGAGGTGAAGACGGGCTGGGCGCTTAAGTAGACTACTTGATCACGTCGGCGGTAAGTCCAGCAGACTAAGAGGCCGGAACTTGGGTTTTCTTCTACCATAACTGCGCAATTAGTATTTTCTTTCTGTTTACTGATTAAGGCACAGTACGTATTTATGAGAGTGTTAATGTGAAACAGTAGGCCTGACCTGTGTCGTTGATGGGTATTTAATGTTGTGATATGCTAGCCATGTTCTCCAAATAGCGTTACTCTTTAGCCTCGGTGGTCGATGCTTTAGACCTTGCGATCCACGAAACTCTGGATCATACCCTCCAAAGTCGGCTCATACTCCTTCAAAGTCACCTTGTCTCCATCCAAAATAGTGTTGGCCTGAACAAACACTTTGCGAGGAACCTTGTTCTTGAGAACAACCTCCCGGACCTGCGATCCCCACCAGCTGTCAACCGAGGTGATCTCGTCATACAGGCCCTTACCAGCCTCGACATCGGCAGTGCTCTTATAAACGTGTAGCTTCTGCAGGTATTTCTCAACAGCAGGCCGACCGTGGCTCAGGATCTTGGATCGGTCCAAGAGGATCTCCAGATCCGACAGATCTTCCTTGGTGTAAGACAGCTTGACAAAGTCGTCACCAGCACCAAGGAATGTGCGCAGAATACTGTATCGAGCCTGCATGTGAGCCTGTCCCCACTTCTGGGTCTTGGGATCCCAGAACTCTAGAGCAACTAGACCGGCACGGGCCATCTGAAGGTAAGCAGCATAGAGAACATCACCGGCCTCATTGGACATGTCCTCTTTACCATCGCCAAACCCAAAGATCTTGAGAATTTCAAAGTCACAGCCCAGAACCATAGCGACACACTCGGCACGACATTCCTCATATGAAGAGGCGATGGCGCCAAAGACCGAGCTCCAAGTTTGACCAGGCTTGTACCAGGTAGACACAGGCTTGCCAGTCACGGGGCTGATAGGAGGGTTGGAGATATCAAAGTTGTATTCTCCCGGGGCAGTTTCCTGCAGAAGCTTGCCAGTACCGTGGCCAAGCAGCTCATGGATACCGACCTGGACTTCAAAGGCGGGGTCACGGCAGCGGCGGAAGACCTCCTGGTCCTTCTCAGCGATGAAAGGAATGAGCTCATTGGGAGCCTTTGCGCTCAGAACGTTGCCAAGGGAAACATTCTTAAAGCCCAGGTTCTGGCGAATATCGTCGTAGTTGGGAAGGTTGATGCCAGCAGGAAGACCAGAGCAAGCGAAGCTGAGGACTTCTAGGGAGGTGAAATCAGGGCTGAGGAATTTGTCCTTCTCGAAGTCAGTTCCCCAGGGGAGCTTAGGTATCATGCTCTCGGCACTGTCCACTAGAGCGCCAAACGCCCGAGTTCGCTCCAGGTTCACCTGTAACACAAAAGCAAGTCAGCTGCTGGGAATCAATTAAACACTGAGGAATGCGGTCATCCTACCAGAGCAACAAAGCCTTCCCACTCTCCACGCACACCATGGGGATCACGGTAAGTCTCGACGAAACCCAAGTTCGTCTCCAGAGCAGGCTTCTGGTCCTTGACCCAAATGCGCTGGCTCTCCTTGAAGGCCTCAATAGATCCAGCACCGAATGAAAGAGCATACGCGTCCAACATTTTCTTCTGGTTATCATTGGCCGCATTCCGCTCAGCCAGCTTAATGTTGTGCGCGATCTTAGCCATCTCCTCCTGGTAATCTCCAAAGACCAGACGCAGGGTCTTGCCTTTGAGAGCTCCCTCAAGCTCAAAAGTATCAGCCTCGCCGAGATCACGATCTCTCACCGGCGGGTTGGAAACTCCGGACGCAATCAAAAGTTCAAAATTCCCAGAGGCCGTCTTGCGAATTCTAGTATTTTCCAAAGCCAGGCCCTTCTTCTCCATCAAGTCACCGACAGCCGTGATTTCGTCCTTGGTAATTGTTGGCGAATCCGGATAGTAGGTAGTCATATGACCACTGGTAGGGTAACCCAGGTGCATCATCGATTGCTCGCTGGTCTCGTAGATACCACCACCGGTGCTGTTTGCCTTCTGGAACGCCTCCTTGGTCTCTGGAGTGCTCGATGATAGAGCCTCAAGGGCAGAGGCGGGGATCCGAGGAATAAACTTGGAGTCACCAAAGCCCTTGTAGTTACCGCAGTTACCCAGGAATTGAGCGGCGTATTCGAGGAAAAAACGAAGATGTTCATCGCTGACCTGAGTCTTCTGGGCCAGACTGTTCCAGTCGCCGTTGCAGGCTTTGTGAAGGGCGAGAATAAGATCGTAAATGGGCTCCGACTCGGGCGAGACCTGGCGCAAGGTCACACGAGTTCCTTCAAAGGCGGCCCTATACACATCAGACCCTTACAGTTAGTTCAATGTTGCGGGCCCCAATCCAACACACGCGGGGAGCACTCTACCTGCTCATGTAGTGGGCATATCTTCGAAGACTCTCATCTTTCAGAGTGTCAAAGTGCGACTTGATTTCCAGACGGACTACGCTGGGTGGCGAGTCGGCCAGATAGTGCTGTTTGACATTTTCATCCATGATGGGTGTTCGGTGGGAGTGGGAGATGGAGAAGGGAGAGCGAAGCGCGGGCAATTGGTGTGCAAGACGATGATTGAGGGGTAGCGGAGGTAATACGGAGCTCCGGGTAAGCAAACGCGGCGCAATGCCACGCAATGAGTGCATGGAGGGTATGAGGGGTCCAGGTAACTAGCTAATAGCTATGACAATGACATCGAGAACGGGCCTGGGTTTGCCAATCATTAAAGGTTCCGCCCGCCAGCCGACGCTACGCGGCCCAGGCCCATTGCTCCACAGCTCCATATCGCTTGGCCCTGGGTAGCTGTCGCGGGTGGAATGGTTCGGTCATACACAATTGAGTTACACAGTATGAATTACCGTCAATAGATTGACAGACTTAGAGGAACTAGTTTTGGAAAAAAGATTGCTATGTTGCTCCCTTTCAGAGTGTTTCTTTATTTACTCAGCTTCGCTAGCAAATTGCACAAATGGGGTATAAACAAGAAGTAGCCATATCAGGTTATCGTCACAAACATGCACGCGACAACTTTCCCTCACAAAAGACTCTCATACTTGGCTAATCCTTGTTTCTGAGGCGTCTGAGGCTGGCCTTGTGCTTGGGGTTGGTTTGCGAATGGTGCGGGTGCGATGTTCATGTTCAATGATGGTGATCTCATGGAATTGGTCGCACCCATACCACTTGGTGGAGGCGGGATTGAGAAGGCAGAATAGTTGGAAGCCTGCTGTGGCCTTGACATGGAACCATTGGCAGCTAAGCCAGACAGAGATGCCAAAGATGGGCTAGATCTGTTTGCTCCCTGGGGCTGAGCACCCCAAGTTGGGGAAGATGGTTGCATAGTTGGGAACGATGGAATCGCAGGAGAGGTTTGTCGTGCAGGCTCCAGAGATGGGAAGGAACCAAGTTTCTGATCTGGCGTAATGGATCGAAAACCGACTTGGCCAGATAACAATTGACTGGATCCGGTGGCATTGTTCATGGACCATGAGACAGCTGACGACATGTTCGGTGCTTTCATCGCAGCGGGCTCAGCATCCGTGCCACCCCAAAGATCAATATCATTGCCATTAGTGGATGCAGCATTCTTTCCAAGCACAAGTCGCTCAAAATTGTTTCTAGCACCGTTCGTATCAGGGGAATTTGGATCGATGGCCGAAGTTGTGAGACTGTTGGCAGCAGTTTGAAATTCGCCCGAGTTTCCACCGGAGGAAAGCTCTTGAAGCTTTCTTGTCTGTTCCTTTTCGATTTTGGCCGAGAGAGATTTGATCAGAGTCATAAATTCATTAAATTGTTGAAGATTTAACAAAGGGCCGAGACTGAAGCCCCAAAGAGCAGGCAAGACTTCAAGAGCAAGAAAGTCTGTGTCTGCAACCTTTCCAACTTGTCGGAAGACTTTCAAGGCTGCCATCATGACTGAAGGTTCCTTTGTTTTGATGGCTTTGAGAGACGGCACAATCTTCTCTTGAATAGTGTACTTGTCCAAAATAGATGATTTGGGGGTTTGTTTTGGTTGAACGGTACCGTTGAGGTCATCGTCCAGCCCGTCAGACTCGTTGGGAGAGCCGCCACAGAGAATAGTGAATGCCTCCAACCCACGAACTTTGATAGCAAGGCTGCTAGTGCGGCTGAACGTGGTAGCAATAGGCGGGAACACCTCGTTTTTCACGGTGCTAAAGTCAAGCACGGGAAGCATGATCGGAAGGCATTTGAGAGAGGAATCAACCAAGGAATGGGTAGGTGAGTCCATGCCTAGGCGAATCAAAGGGAGTATGTCTAGGGCGTACAGATTAGCGATATTAAGTCAACATCCTTGGCGATGTCTTACCATCTTTAAACTCTACGCCAGAGCAGTTATCGGCAATGAGCTTCATATTGTCCAATACAACCATGAGACCTGCATCTTTCTTAGAATCCCGTTCCTGAGATCCTTGTTTGCTTGCTCCCGTTCCGAATACCTCTTTGAGACGGGGAATTATCTTCTCGGATAAGGCACGACGCCCATTAGCAATACGTCGCAGGATTCCAAAGACATTCTGTAGGATAAGCGGGAGAAGTTCACGATCTTTCATCTCATCCAGCAGGGCCCCCAAGAGTTTTCTTTCCAACACCGACGCCGGAAAGTCTGGGAGGACACGCTGTAGCCCACGAAGGAATTGAGACTTTTCGTTCGCATTTTTAGTCGGCAAAGCCTCCAAAAATCGAATGGTGGACACCAGAACATTATCAAAATACTGAGATTGCTGGAACTCCCGAGCATTCATGCGCTGCGCGGGTCTTCGGGTAATTAATCGGGGTAGGACATGAGACAAAACATCACGAGGGATGGTTTGAGAGCAAAGGTAGTTGTTGCTCTGAGAGGGAGTTGTCGATGGAGAGCTCAATAGCTTCTTGTATGTCGTCAAGTTTCCATGTGTTTGAAGGGGAGAAACATGGGGTGAATTATAGAGAGCAATGATTATCAGACCCAACGAAAAGAGATCTGCAGCCGATGACACGTTCGAATCCAAAGCAAAATCTGGGGAGGTGTAATCCATGTTCAATTGTACGGAAGCGGGCATTCTGGGATCCTGATAAAGAACCTCGGAGACAGCCAACGGGGGGAGCGTTGACTTGGTCTCTGAGGAATCAGGAGGACCGGCAAACCCAAGGCCGGAGATCTTCCAGTCGGACTTGGAGTTGATATAGATGGCGTCGGGATTCAAGTTGCCATGCACCAAGCCGGCAGACTCATGAAGAAACTCCAGACCCTTTGCGACCTGTAGCAAGCCCTTTTGAATCTCTAATTCGTCGATTTCCAGGTCCCGCCGTCTTCTCGTACCATCAGCCTCCTGAACCATGTAGCGACTGGGTCGCGAACCGGAGCCCGACGTGCCCTCTTGCTCATTCTTATCCAGAAGCAGGCCCGATAATGAAGCGGTCAAATGCTCCGTTGCGAACATTAGACCACCATTGCGCGTCTCCTCCACCGGTTCCAGCACCTGGAGAATAGACGGGTGTCTGAGACGGGCCAGGTTACTGGCCTCCCGCTTGAGCCGCTCAATGACATCGTCCTGCAATTTCTTCGAAGACGACCCCGATCTCCCAAATCCGCCAGACCGCGGCTCCAGAGCTTTGCGATCGAAGATGAACACGGATGCCGCGGTGCCCGTGGACTTTTTCTTCGCATCGTGGATTTTCCACGGGCCCGAGTAGACGGTGGGATGTGGAGAGATCTGGTAATTCGCAGAGATATTGGAACTGAACGATTTCAGCGCGTTGGAGAACATTTTGGGCGTAAGTGTGCGGAGGGGGTGTCGGTCATCTAAGACCGAGCCGCGTCAGGCAACGTTGAAGCGATTCACGACGAGATGATTGGTCGAGTGACGGCACAAGGCATGACTTGGTCTATACCCGTATGTGATGTGGTTAAGGGGGAGAATATGATTCTATCTGGCGCCAATTGAAGCTCTGCAGCTGCAGCAAGCACTTAATGGGCGACCGCGGGACAATGGCGCCTCCGATTGCCTCGAAGCTCTAACGGAGCTGCGATAACAATGTTCCTATCGTGGGTGGGGTCACGTGTCGTCATCGCCAGGGTGCTCACACGCTTAGAGAACTTCAAGTGCCTGGCTCCAAAAAGGGACCAGACAAACCGTGACAAAATGATTTCCGGTCAGCTGATTCCTGCGGTTTGCGTCGGCCACATTGATTGCAGACTGAAAATTTAGGCCAACAATGGGTCCGAAATCGGCGGGGCCGTCCCATTGGATACTTCTGATTGGTTCATCCGGATACACGGCGCATCTGAGTCATCACTTATCAGCTGCAGCCACCATCAAAGACCGGGCGGTGAAGCGGAAACGCGCTGGAGGGCGTGCCGGGGAGTTATGCCAGTCCTCCGCAAAAAAGTGCCGTGCGGAGTAGAGTCATTGCGCATTTAAAATCCGTCAGTGTCGCCATTACCATCCCCCTCAAATCACCACATTGGGTTGACACTCTTCATCCAGAAATGAAGTCACTTCAGCAATTGACCCGCCGGAAGGCATTGACTGGCCTTGCGACCCCTCGCCTGGCTTCACAGGTTCCCGCATCCAACAGGTTATGGCAAAGAAACTTCGGTGTGACGGCCGCGTCCCAGCTTGCTGCCCTCGATGCCTCCAAGCTGTCCATCACCAAGACCACAACTCCTAAGGAGCTGACTCCTCCCAAGGACCTGGTCTTTGGCAAGACCTTCACCGGTAGGATTTCACCTTTCAATGCTATTCACGTCCGATCGCTAATTGACTCGCGGTTCAGATCATATGCTCACCGTCGAGTGGACCGCTGCTGATGGCTGGCACTCTCCTCAAATCGTCCCATACCAGAACCTCAGCCTGGACCCCTCCACATGCGTCTTCCACTACGCTTTCGAATGTTTCGAGGGAATGAAGGCATACAAGGACAAGAAGGGAGGAATCCGGTTGTTCCGTCCCAACAAGAACATGGAACGCCTGAACAAGTCTTCCGCGCGCATTGCTCTTCCGACTTTCGATGGCGAGGCTCTGACCAAGCTGATTGGAGAGTTTGTGAAGCTGGACAATCGTTTCATCCCAGAGTGAGCAACATATTTTTTTTGTTCTACCTCGGATCCAGAACCAGAAACATCCTGACTAATTGTGATCTGACAGTGCTCGTGGCTACTCATTGTACCTGCGCCCTACTATGATCGGTACTCAGAAGACACTGGGCGTCGGTCCTCCAGGATCCGCCCTGTTGTTCGTCATTGCTAGCCCCGTCGGCCCTTACTACCCCACTGGATTCAAGGCCATCTCTCTCGAGGCCACTGACTACGCCGTGCGTGCCTGGCCCGGTGGTGTTGGTGACAAGAAACTCGGCGCCAACTATGCGCCTTGCATCCTGCCTCAGCTCGAGGCTGCCTCTCGTGGCTTCCAGCAGAATCTGTGGCTCTTCGGCGAGGAGGAGTACGTGACTGAGGTCGGCACCATGAACCTCTTCATTGCCATCAAGAACAAGGAGACTGGCAAGAACGAGCTGATCACTGCTCCTCTTGATGGTACCATCTTGGAGGGTGTTACCCGTGACTCCGTGCTTGCCCTCGCCCGGGAGCGTCTCGCGCCCAAGGGCTGGGAGATCTCCGAGCGCAAGATCCGCATGGCGGATGTCGCCCAGGCCGCTGAGGAGGGTCGCCTGATTGAGGTCTTCGGTGCTGGCACCGCAGCCATCGTCAGCCCTGTGCGCAGCATTAGCTACCGTGGCAAGCTCGTGGACTGCGGTCTGAAGAAGGACGAGGAGGCGGGTGAGATTGCTCTCCAGATGAAGAACTGGATTGAGGGTATCCAGTACGGCGATGAGCCGCACGCTTGGAGGTAAGTTGAATTCCCAGCAGTCACGTCAATAACTTTTATGGATGCTAATGAACCCAACAGTTACGAGATCTAATTGTAAATGGCGTACATTTATAGAGACGAAGACTGGGCGTCCACACTTGGTGATATTTTTGATACCGCTCTAGGAGCCTTGCCCAGATTCGAGGCATTTCAATCGCATTTCATGTTGCTCGAGCATTGATGTTATGATTTTATTCAAAAGCTTTGAGCTCTTAGGCATATATCTGCTGTTTCGGCTTTTCTGTTGACGTCTACCGGGTCTAGATTGCATCAAGCGTATTGTGACGAACGTCATTGCCTTCTTATGTCGGAAAGTATTGAGATGCTCTTTCAACACGAAAGAGCCAGCTACATGAATGGAAACCCCCTAGACCAATACGAATGCGTGGTGTATCCCATCATGTAAACATGAGCTTCGATCCTTGAGGCCGCAGCCACGGGCATGCCTCTCCCCTGCTCACTCGAGATGACTACGGGGTCGAACTTCTTACTAAGCTTGGTGATTCCCCAGGGGCGAATGGTGTTGATTGCCTGTCCATACGTTTGGAGAAACGAGTCACCACTAGACTAAATTTTTTAACAGTGGCTTCTGAGGGCCGGTTTGCCCAGTAGCAACGATGATTTCTCCAGTGTAGGACGGTACTGCCAGATGGAGGAATAGTTGTGATTCTATAATGCAGGCGGAACAGTTCATCTCCGGACCTGCTGCCCTTCCATAGGACTTGGGTGTTATGCAGTAGGCGTTACGATATTTTATCTTTGCTCGCTCTTCGTGATGGCTCGCTCGGGTTTGTCCATGGAAGGGGGGATTTAAAGTCTGAATGTGCAGACCAGAGATGGTGCAACCGTATACCCTTGTTTTTATTCTTTCCAAATGAGATTATGGACATCGTTCGAGCCCTCTTCCTTGATGACCGGGGTATCATTTCTTGACTGTCTTTTAACGTGTGGCATGTGGGTTGACTGGTGGAATCTAAACATGAGAGAACTCAGATCAAAAGAGTTTTGATCGGTGATCTGCATTGCGCGACATAAAGTCTTCCTACACAGTACCTCATTCATAGCATAACAGCCTAAAAAAAGCACGACATACATCAAGATACCATATCAATAATTCGTTTCCACCCGTACCTCCTCTCTAATGCGAATCCCCCGCCCATTATTAACATTCTGCCCAACAAGAACTTCTTCATCGCTACAGTAATTCCGAGAGATATACAACTCGGTAGTGCCTTCTTCTTTGACCCGGAATGCTGAATTATTCTTGGCCAAATTTTGCATCTGAATGTGCGACGATGGGTCGCGGTTATTATGCTTGATGTATCCACCCTCCGAGTCCTCCAAGTTGGATCCATGGACGAGGACACGATAGAGTGGGCGGACGGTGGGGATGCCGACGCAGATCAGGGTGACGGCGAGTTCAACTGCTGACCAAATGATCAAGTCGACGGTGTCCTCTTAAGTTCACATGAAAAATTAGTGAATCCTCTGTAAGATGATGCAAGTAGGGTGGTGATTTACCGGTATAGTTTGAGCTGGATAGTCCACCTAGGTCAATGGTTCTGATAATTCCACAAATACAGGCTCTTTGGAAGGAGATTAGTCCCACGGCGACGGAGAAATACAGAGTCATTCAACATACATAAAGCCTAGACTTAGACTGATCGCAATCGACATCTTTTCCTTGAACTTCATGTTGAGCTTCCAGATGAAGATCCATGGAAGCAACGCAAAGTAAAAGTCCACGGCAGCGCACCAGGCTGGCAAATCGAGTGTCAGATAAACTGTGATTAACAGTGCAAATTACTCTGCAAGACAGGGAGAGGAAGACCTACATCCAAGCAAAATAGAAAACGGCGTCACACTCACAACAAGCCGCCCTGGGATCCGAGGATCATAGATCGACTCGGAAGGGAGCTTCTGGATCCAAAACAAAATTGCAGTCATGACCGACACAATGGCAAGACTGACCATGGATATCCATATGGAGATCCGATGCCACTGCTTGACAACGATACGGAGCAGAAATATTCCGAGAGACAGCTTTGCAATAGCCATGCCCAACACCGCGAAGGTCTGTGCGACCATCTCGTAGTAGACGGCCTTGACAGCCAGATCCATCTCGAGGGATCTTATGGACTGACCGAATCCATAAACACCTGAAATTGTCATGAAGATCGTGTATAGAAGTAAAAACACCTGGTGGTATCCCTGTGAGCCTGGCTTCTTTGCACGTAATACATGATTCATTAAGGAATTCCTGTCAATCTGAACTTACCCATGCGAGATTGAACACATGATCATCCAGGCCAAGTGCCTTGACGATGTAGACTCGCGTATAGAGTCGAAGTGGAACCAAAATGAAGGATAAGACGGTCATTACCCACATCACCGCAACAGCACGAATACCTTTACCAGCCAACATGTTCGAAGAATGATATGGAGTACTGAGGATTGCCAGTTTATAGAGCTTGCTGTATGACTTGCTAGCAATCTATGAGTGTCGGAAAATGGGTCTCACCAGGCTACAAATACTGAATGAAGTTGTCAAAAGAACCTCTCAAAAGCCAGCCATAATGATTTATTCCCAGTCAAAGCCGTTGTGAGCTATCGCAGGTCGTATTCCGACTTTTCACAACAAGCGCAAGCGAGCACGATGATGAAACCGGGGGAACATGGAGTGTGTCTTGAGAGAGACGGCAAGGATAAGAATAACGATCTCCAAGTCTTACACGTCGGGCCTCTCTAATTCCAGTACTCCGTACAGTACTTTATATCGCTCAGTTTAGCATTGACCAAGAACAACTCAATGAAGCCACCGTTCCCTGTTGCACTAGACTCTTTGTAGCAGCTTTAGCTTGGTTGGGCGTCATTCGCGGCACGCTCGTACAATTGTTCAGTGGGTAATCTAGTCTGTGCATTCGACAGATCAACTGTCAAACAGGGACCACCAGCGGGGAACTAGTCGCGGTGTGCCGAAGATGCATATTGCAGGGCCCCTGAAAATAGATTCTGATCTTTCAATTGGTCCGATCGACTTGCGATCAATTTGAGAATTTGACGGATAGACAAATGGGGACGTAGTGTACTTTTGGATCCTGGCCGACTCCACCCAAGCCCGAAGAAGCAAGCACCTCGGGATGGTTGAGGGTTGCATTCTCCCAAATGATCTGGCCTTGGCCTGTGATTTGAGTCTGAATGATCGACAGTGTCAGGAGGAGGGGGAAAATTTGATCGCACGAGCTGTCAAATTTTGGCGTGTCGAGCTGCCAAATGTACCTGTGAGGCGTCGAATACTCGTGTTCGTCTCCTGATTGCATTGTTGAAGAAGAATGGCTTTATATTCAAATATATCCGAATACGACAGCTTCATCTGGACTTGCACTCAGATAGTCATGCAACAAGTAGGAAAGCCATATTAAAGAGGAAAATAATGTCCATCATGCCTGGACGCAGAATACGAGAGCCTTGTGGGGTCGTAAATGAGCATGAAGTCTAGAATCCAACAGACTTGCTAATCCCAACAGCATGATCGCACCAGTGTTGATCAACGGAGATATATCAAATGATATGCAAGTAACAAACGATACTCTACACAAGGGACAATGCAAGTCCGAAGCTAAACACGAAACACGAAACACAGCGCGAATGAATACCCGAGCACCATCGCAAATGCCAACATACATGCATCCCCATTGAGTTTCACTTTGTCCCTTCTCGGGGGTGATGACACTCTTTCGTGTGAAAATCATGTCTTGTCAACCAAGTGCGCAAAAACATACCGGAAAATCTCCCGACTCTTGTACAAATTCTCCACACGCATGCGCTCATTGTCTAAATGCGCGTTATCACTAGCCTGTCCACAGGGCAGATTTGCCGCTGGCGCTGAGAACTCTTTTTCCAGGAACCGGATGGTGGGGATGGAGCCACCCTCCCGGATGAAGATGGGTTTAACGGGGGTGGCAGCTGAGGATGATGATGCAGCCTGGGTCTCTTGTTTGGTAGCCGAGGACGATGGCGATAGAGAGTCAGATATGATTCGGATGGGAAGTGAGCTGGAATCTAGGGAGGGAGTAGAGGCTGATTTGGCGAGCGTGTTGGATGTTGGAACTGGTGCTGTGCCTTGCGATGAGCGCTTACGAGCGGCGGCTCTGCCGGAAGAAGTTGTAGTCGATGTAATTACACGGTCGACATGCGAGGCGAGACTGTCGGAGGATTCCTTGCGGAGAAGTTGACTGGGTGGGCCGGTGGGTTTGGGGGTTGGGGTTGCGCGGCCCGGGATCAGGTTCGGGACTGGGTACTGATGTTTCGAAGTTTGCTGATCGGGGGTCCACGCGGCAGTAATGGCTTCGGAGAGCGTGGCAAAGATCTCGTTGCTTGGGTCTCCTAGCCAGGCGTCAGACTTGCCGGTGATCTCAACGGTCAGTTCGTTCTGCGAGTCGAGGAGGTCGAATTGCTCCTGCGCAAAGGCTGTCAGGTTGGCCGCGACCTCGTCTGCTTGTTGATCGGGCACGATGCGAATGGACAGGCTCGCCTTGGCTTTACGGGCAATAGTCGTGGTGCCGCTCTTGCTACCGGGGACTTCCACTGAGTGAACAGTCAGGGATGGCTCCCGCCAGCGGTACATGAGCGATTTGATGAGAGCTTGGCTATCGGGGATCTCGGGATGTTGGGGTAGCAGGACATCCGAGATAGCCTCGTAGCGTTTCTGCTCAGCCTCGCTCAGGGGTCGAACCAGATCGTGGAAACCAGGGAGGTTGATCTTGCCCTTGCGCCCGACCAAGGTCGACACGAGAATAGAAAGATCCTTCACTGGCTCGTCGAGCAAGGCACTGCCGTCGATACCGGAGTGAAGATCGGGATGGTCACTCGTCACGACTAGATTGGCATGCACCACACCGCGTAGTCCATAAGTAAGGCAGGGATTATGATCATCCAGCCAGTAACTGTTAGCCAACAAAATCCAGTCGACGGGCCCGATCTCGGCCTTGTGTTCCCGCACTGTCTCGTGGAAGCCCTGCGAGCCAGACTCTTCTTCACCCTCAATGAGGAATACGACATTGCAGCGGAGAGACTTGGTGCGGGCAAGATCAGCCGCAGCATACAGAGATGCCAGAATGGGTCCCTTGTTATCCGACACACCACGACCGTAGAGGAAACCATTGATCGAAGTGAGTTGGTAGGGGTCCGACTTCCATTTCGGACGATTCGTGTCCGCTCCGACCACATCGTAATGTCCATAGAAAAGAATTGTCTTGTCAACCTTCTCGGTTGATGTCGCGTTGAATCGGGCAAAGACAATGGGATTCGTGTCTTCACCAGTCGTCAACAGCTTTGTCTTGGCACCGAGATAGTTGCAGTGCCGACGGAGGAATGCAGCACCTTGATTGCATTCTCCTGTGAATTTCGGGCTCGCAGAGATGGTCTTGAAAGAAACGAATTTGGCGAGACTGTTCACCATTTCATCTGTATGTATAGAGTTAGTCAGGTGTTCCATGCAAAAGAAAAGAACAAATCATTTTACCGTTGCTAATAGGCGGTAGCTCTTCCTGGCCGAGGAAGAATTCCGTCAAGTCCCAAATGCCCACACTGTTGTCGTTTCCACCGGTGGCATAGATTTGACGATCCTTGACCCGGCCCACTGCAGAGGCAAGCATGGTTCCCTGGTGTGCGGTCCAGCCACCCACTTCTTCAAATCGAGAGTTGAATTTCTAGGATCCGGTCAGCAACGGGAAATCACTACAAAAAGCCCACGAATAAGTTTTTACCTTGACTGTTCCCGTCGAGTCACCACAGATAGCAACGCCCTGGATAACATGCACCGCCCACAGATCACCAGTATGCCGGGCAATCCGCTTCACAAGCTGCTGAGAGTCGAGATTCCAAATGTTGAGAGCACCACCTGCCAGACCACAGTAAAGTAGCGATCCCTCCACGGCAATCGAAAGCACCGGGTCGCCATTCTGCAATTTCGAAATCTGCGTCGGCGCGGCGCCGGGCTCCTGGCCGAGACGCCACAACTTGACGACGCCATCTCCGGCACCAGTCAACAGGGCCTCCTCAGACGGGGCAGATTCAATCAGGCCTTTGACGAGAAGCATCGAGTAGACATAGCCATGATGGGCGAACAGCTTGTGGTGGTCGCGCTTGAACGTGAGCACGCGACCACCTTCTGAAACGGCATTGGCGCCGTCTGATGAGCGTGGAGCGCGGGTTCCATCTGGGCCACGAGAATCAAAAAAGCGATGGGTACGCTTGGAAGGATGAGCAGCGGCGGTTTGATTCAGCGCGCCTTCCTCTGACAAGTTGCACCACTGGTAATAGAGGTTAGGCATTGAGAGAGTAATTATGGAGAGGAGGACACCTTACTTGAAGGCTAGTGTTCTGAGCACCGCAGTAAAGGGTTTGGTTGCTTGAAGAATAGACTACGGAGAAAATATCACCCACGTCATGGTGAGAGTAGATAGAGTAAAGGCGCTCAAAGGTCCTCGTAGACCAGACCTATTCGGGGACATTAGTTTTGTTCTTTACATTTCCAAGGGGAAAACGACTTACGTTGACTACAGAGTCACCACCACTGGAGAAAAGAAGGTTGCCATCATTCGATAGATAAAGACCCAGCACACTCTCTTCGTGAGCATGCACCGAGAGAATCAAATCATAGGTATCCAAAGACCAGGCCTAGGCAGTGAATCAGACTAAATGCGCAAAAACAACATTCAAGAACACTAAATCTTGAAGAAGTTCCGAATGAGAAAGATCAAATGAACATCCAACTTACCACAATATCTCCACCTTGCAAGCCCGCAAAGACGCACTCTTCGTCAATGACCAGAGCCAGAACGGAGCGACTGGCCAACACACGATGGCCAATTCCGCAGTCACTTTGAGGATGAACACTGCTCGCATCATCTGCGCCTTGCGGAGCGATAGTACGAGCATCCGAACCCCACGTCTTGGACTGGTCCTCGACCTCCGAGGCGCTCCCCGAGTCGACTGTGTCCATTGCGAGAAGAACCGTTAGCCAAGGGGGGGCCTCTCAATGAAATGAAACGAATGCAGAAAGTGGATGAAAGATGCAATTCCCACTCCGAGCTCCAAGTGATTCTATCGAATCCCGTCTTGGATCAATTGCATGGAGTGCCCGCGAATTGTGGTGAGGAAACCGAGTTTCCAGACCGGAACCGAAATGAATCATCGAAGTGGCGGTGCGGGAACGGGATCGGGAGAACCAACTTCCCCCGGTACATGAGAAACAATAAACATTGCACCATCGATCAAGTATTCGACTCACCACCCCTGGCTTGGTTTTGATCGTTCCCCTGGTAGACAGGTCTAAAAGGGGGAAAGGAATTTGAGTCAGCACGTGTAATTCAAATATCAGCTTCCCATCTGTCTCAGGCGCAGTCTCCGAGATCGGTTGCAATCATTTCATTTATCGATTCTGGCTTCTGGACCGGTGAGTGTATACGCCAGGGGCCATATGCCATGAATTGCATCCGGTCGCATACACCTTGCCAGATCATATCTCCCCGTGTGATGTTGCTACTGGAGACTGAGGAAACCGATCGGCCATGTTGGAGTGGTAGTTAGGCGATTGATTGGCTAAAGAATCTTAAAGAGAGTAAGTTAACTCACGTTGGCTCCCAGAGTAGTCGGGTCACTGGTAGATGACGGGTGTAATGGGTGCTTGTAATAGACATCGTGGATGGAGGTTTAATTTAGGATGAAGGAGATGAGAGAGGTATAAGTGAGAGCATTGCTGTTCTTTGGAATAAAATGGTAATGATACTGAGGATATATAAAGGTGAGAATGTTTCAAAGAATTAGGAGATTGAAAGATGGCAGACAAAAAGTTCCGTCGCTAGAGGTCATGGGGAGAGGACGAGACAGGACAGATACACCGACATATTATTGATGGATGATCATTGATCGATGAGACACAGGGGCATTTTCGGAGAGATAAGGAGAAGTCACTGAACGGAACTGGGGCTGTGGTGCCACCCCCCTGGGTGTTACAAAGATCTATGAGCAGCTAGCATATTACGTACTCCTTTTCTATGGTTGGAAAATCTATAAGGGGTCAGTACCTAGTGACTGAGTAGCATTTATTCACACGGTCATCGAGCTGCAGTCATTGGGTCTTGATTGGCGACGACGTTTCAGGCTCTCATCAGCCTGCAGGCGTCCTGTCTATGCTATGTATATGCCAAGAAGGAACTTGCCTGATAAAGGGAGTGGTACAGCAGGGATGGCATCATCTCACATCAGGGTCTTTATCGGGAATGTGTAATGGTGTAGGCTATAGCCTTTTCCTGTGGTGGTTCTCTCCGTGCTATGGGCTTGAGAACTGAGATCAACGGTACTTCTTGATCGTGCAGAGTACTCTCGAAGTACATGTTGCGAAGGTTCTTCCTATCCAGCTGATGGCAGCACCGCCACAATGCTGGGGTGTTCACGAGGTGTGGCTGGTGCAAAGTGCCGATCTATTCTGCCGGTCCGATTGTATACCGCTCTAGCGGTCAGTGCACCAGCCACAGTGGCGGTAAATGGAGTCTACCAATCAGCGCTTGGGAGTCACCGCTTCTTTTGCTGGAGACTCACGGTGGGGAGTTGGATACCAGGTCAGTCCAGTCATATTCTCTCATTTCATGAACTCCGTGGGACGGGAGAGTGGTGCTGGACCCATTGTCCCGTTCTCTTCAAGATCCATCCATACTCATTGATATCCAGTTTCTGCTCGCCTATACTCCCGGACTCGACAGAGTGCTCCGTTTAGTTTTTCCTTTCCAATGAACATTCTATTAATGTGCCCCAGCCATTGAAATAGCCGCTGGACTCTTCCGTGGCTTTGACATTTGACCTATGACCGGTGAACCTGTTAGCTGTCCGCTTGTTTCCCTCGTACTCTGTACCCATCTTCCGATAGGATTCTTCCTGGACTCCCTAGTCCAAGCTACAGCTAATCACCCGAGGCCAAGTCAGCTCCTCTTCCCCACACACCAATAATCGACTCTGTCACTCTTTGACTCTCTGACTTTTTCGCGCCCAATGCCCATCCTGATCTCGATGTGAGCTTCCAATCGATCCTCGCCGAGTCTTGATTTGTTGCTGCCTTCGCTTCACTATCAACCCAACCAGTCTACCTGTTCTGTGACTTCTGCCCTACGGAGACCCTGTCACTGACTCGCCCCCCTCCGTTCGCTGCTGTGCCCAACTGCTGCACTTCCCATGCACGTTGATGCCATCGACCCCAGCCTCCTTTGATTGTGGCATCACGTTTCTCCTTCTTATAACTACACCCATACTACTCGAATCAGGTTCTTTACTTTCACTCCGATCGGATATTACCGCCGATCTTGCTATCTGTGGTTAAACTTCCCGAATCAATCTTCTTGGAGGCTTTCGGTCTTGCCTGGGCCTGGTCTTTTTTCAAATAAAGCCCCCCGGTCACTTAAATTTCTCTAATACAGTGGCTGCAGCTGCTCCCCCTGAATTATCCTCTCTACTTTGTCTTCCCTCTCGAAACCCCATATCTCATATCAACTTGTACAACCTTGCCCGATTATCAACCGGCTTACCTTGGGGAATTTCCTCCGAGCAGCGGACCCTTGTTGAATAGCGCTTTCCACCGCTTTTTCGCCTCCGCTGTCGATCGCAAGCTCTCTGATGAGTGATCTCCTTGTACCGACAGTCGTCTGCGACTATTGCTAGTGATGGCACCGCTCGGCCAGACGATCGCCGTGATTGATAAGTCCGGTAAGGTCGTCAGCACGGTAAGCTTCTCCCGTGCCCACCAGTCCAGATTGAGATCGCTGGTCACACTCTTCTTCGAATGACCAGAAAGTACACCTTGTCATCTAACCCTTCATCCTCAGAGTAAACAATTATTTGGAGTATTCAACCAAGCCAAGGCCGCTTATCAAGAGCGCAAGGCCCAACTGAACTCGGAGCGCAATGCCAAGATTGCAGAGCAGCAGGCTCTGCAGGCCCTGGCAACGTACAAGATCGATGACTCGCCATCGGTAGCCTCTCGGCGTAGTCACCGCAGCAGATCGCGGCATGCTTCGAGTCGCAGTCACCATGGCCAGAGCAGGTCACGCTATGAGCAGGACTTACACTCTGCGGCGGGAAGACCCGAGTCGCATTACGAACCTGGCGAAGGTCTCCCTCGCCGGCATACACACCATGATCTTACCGTTCGGGATGCTGCTCGTCCAATGACGGCCCGATCTAAATCAGACGCCCATATCGACATGGACTTGGCCTATGGCGAAGCTCATCCCGCTGCACTGTCGAGGTACAGTCCACCAGCACCCAACGTCGATGACCAAAAGCAGCTTGATGGCCTGGTAAGCCGTGCCCAGTGGCTGCTAGAGGAGGCACACTGTGTGCAGCACAGTGCTACCGCGACCATCTCCCACCTCCAAAAGAATCCAGACGCCATGGCCGCGGTCGCCCTCACCTTGGCGGAAATTAGTAATTTGGCTGGCAAGATGGGCCCCGCAGCCCTTTCGGCTTTCAAATCTGCCGCGCCGACCGTCTTCGCCCTTTTATCTAGTCCGCAGTTCCTTATTGCCGCCGGACTTGGGCTGGGCGTGACCATAGTCATGTTCGGCGGCTACAAGATCATCAAGAAGATCCAGTCCGGCAACGCAGAGAGAGGGGAAGTGGAAGAAGAGTCCATCGAAGTGGAAGAAATGATGGAACTCAACATGGAATCGGAGAGCCGGGTTGAAATGTGGCGGCGCGGTGTCGCCGACGTCGAAGCCGAAAGTCTCGGTACTTCGGTCGACGGCGAGTTCATCACTCCTCGAGCTGCAGCTATGTCGGGTATTGATATTACGACCGCGCGCGCGACACGAGATCCTCGTTTCAAGTTCGATGACGATGGTTCCGTCGCCTCATCCCGTCGCTCACGCCGATCGCGCACTTCACGTGCTCATACCATGGCCGAGTCGCGCAGTGGTCGCACCATGAGAGAGACTGAGCCGGTTCCTGCATCTAAAGCTCCATCTGGCTTTTTCGTGCGATCCAAGGCTCCGTCAAAAGCCCCGTCAAAAGCTCCTTCGAATGCACCCAGTCGTGCGCCGCATCGAGCATCAAGCAAGGCACCCAGCAAAACACCTTCTAAGGCTGGTTCGCGTACCTCTGAAAAGGAGGTGCGGCCCAAGGAGAAAAAGAAGAAGGGCCCGAGTCGCTTGCGACTCATGTTCACCGCATAATCACCATCTGACCGACAGTTCACACATCACACCGACGCTTTACCTGAAACGAAATGAAAAAAATGACTTTATCACGCTTCTCACACCACGCCTCGCGAATACATCGGCTGCCCGGCGCATGTGTATATATCGCCCGTCCACTCTGTAAATTTCCAGCAGACCACAATGTCTGGGATGAATGCTCTACTCTTTAATGTCCCTGCGAAATTTGACGACAACGAAATGACCATCACGCCTCCACTTGGAAATTTCGCTCTGATGTCTACTATCTTGAACCACTTTTGGAAATATTTTTGTCTTGCGTCTGTGTTGGATGAAGCATGTTTCGGCGTTACTCTAGCATTGCTCTTTTCTGCTTTGATCACCAGGGCGTTATGGGAACGTTTGCATTTGATTATACTTATCCTCTCTAGATCCAGAAAAAAAAAACACAAGAATCATCAGATCTTTTTCTACTCATTCATTCATTCGATTCAATCGTGTATTCCTCTTGCATGTCTTCAGCACTACGCGAACTCCCCTAAAGGAAAACTGAAATCTATGCCTTAACACGATGCTGTGTTGCGCCTTTCGCGTTGGCAGCATCGACTCTGGCCGCCTCCCGAATCACAGTCTGATATATGACTTGAGCTGCAAGCCGGCATCGTCAAGCAATGAAGCTGCATGAGACATCACTAGTAGAAGTTTCACCCCAAATGACGTCTTTGCAGCTCTGCGATCCTTCATATAGCTCTCATATTCTGTTTGAAATGATGGAAAATGAAGGATTCGGAAGCATGATTCAAAAGAATCGAAGTATAATTGCACTAGTTGGCTCATCACTGCCGGATTGGGGAAGGTCTGATGAATGCCGGCGGGTAGTGGACCTCGACTAGGGCGTTGTGATTTGATGTCCCGAGCGAGCTTTTTACAACTCATTAAGACGTCAGAGATCCCAGGAATTGAGCCGTCACTTGTTTGTTGGAGTGTCGAGGGTTCGATCCTCGTTGTGGGGTTCAAGGTTGGCAGTCTTTCCGCCTATTTCCATCAGTAAGGGAAAGGGGAACAATATCAAGCAAAGGGAAAGTCTACGTGCTAAAGGAAATGTGCCCATCCAATGGCCATGACCAAAGATTCCTGTCTTCGATCAAGTACCCAACATACGACCAGATGCAGATGAATTTTGTGGAGATTCCGTCCTTGTGTTGCTTTTGGGAAAGGTATTGTGCGGCTGGTGAGAGCCGGAGGCTCTCGCAGCCAAGCCCGTTCCAGCCGCAATTGCGTTGTCTCCAGGAACCCGTTGGCCGTCGGTTTTATCAGGAGACTGGATTTGGTTTAAGATGCTCTTGTCTTTTCTACCAATTTCATTCGCAACATCAAAGCGAGGCCTTGGACTTACCTGCTCGTTTTGTGCTGTCCAGCCATTTTCGGTGTAGGTACACGAGGCCGAGTGACGTTGTGTAATATTATGCCCCGCAATTCCCCGATATCATCTTTGGCCCCATTTATCTCCGAAGAATAGGGCGATGGTCAGTCTGGATAGACCTTTTCAGTTGTGTCGGGCCGGTCACGGCGGGCTTCGGCTTCGGCTTGAGTCTCCGATCATCTTTAATTTCCCGAGTGGTTGTCCGAGCCTGCAAATTTCCGCTCAGTGAAATATGGAATATGAAAAGCAAGTTCGTCTGATGCCACTTGTGGTGATGCGCAAATAGTGCTTTCCCTCCATCCCAGCCGCCGTACTTGTGTTACCTTTCAATTGCCTTGGAACTGGACCGATACCATGCAGACCCCAGCACATGATTGTGAGAATGAGGCTTCCAAGGAAGGCAGCCTTGGTAGCAAGCAAGAAGCCAAAGCAGACCAGCCACAAGTCGCCTTCCCAGAAGGTGGACTGCGTGCATGGAGTGTTGTTGCTGGAGCTTTCTGCATCTCCTTTTGCACCTTTGGCTACCTAAATGCATATGGGTGAGTGTCATCTATGGAGCGACTAGTAGAAGCATCACTAATTGCCCGTCGATACAGAGTCTACCAGAACTACTACTCAACGCATCAGCTTATGGACAAGTCTGCATCAACAATCGCATGGATAGGATCTGTGCAGACATGCCTTCTGCTGGGTGGGGGCATAGTGGGAGGCCCTTTATTTGACAGATATGGTGCAAAGGTGATTTTTGTCCCCCGCTTTAAGAGAGAGAGAGAGAGAGAGAGAGAGAGAGAGAGAGAGAGAGAGAGAGAGAGAGAGTCTATTGAACCCACAAGCTAACCATCCCGAACAAACCACAGGTCATCTGGCCCGCCGCTCTCGCGTTCATATTTTCTGTCATGATGACATCCCTTTGCAAGGAATATTATCAATTCATGCTGGCACAGGGCATTCTTGGCGGACTGACCGACGGCATCATGTTTTCGCCTGCAATGGCGGCAGTGAGCCACTATTTCCATGCGAAGAGAGGTGCTGCACTTGGCATGACTGTCACCGGCTCGTCGTTGGGGGGAGTGATCTTCCCAATCGCTCTGAGTAAAATGTTTGAGAAAGAGTCATTAGGCTTCGGCTGGACCGTGCGGATCATTGGATTCATCATGCTAGCAATGCTATCCGTATCGCTAGCCACTGTTCAACCACGTTTGCCCCCACGAAAAGACAAGATTTTGATGCCTTCCGCCTTCAAGCAAGTGGCGTATTCCTTGTTTCTGGCCGCACTGTTCCTCATGCTTTGGGGCGTGTTCACACCCTTCTTCTATCTGACAGAATATGCCATCGCGCATGGAATGAGCGCCAACTTGTCTTCCTACATTCTCTCTATCCTCAACGCCGCTTCGGTCTTCGGTCGACTACTGCCTGGCGTGTTGGCGGACAAAGTGGGTCGTTTCAACACAATCTGCTTTTCTGGTTTCTCAACGGGCGTCCTCCTCCTTTGCTGGATTGCGGCCAAGTCGAACGCCGCTATTATTGTTTTTGCAGCCCTTTACGGGTTCTTCTCGGGAGCCATCGTCTCCCTCATGTCGCCCTGCATCGCGCATCTTTCACCCACGCCCAGTCACATCGGTACTTATCTTGGCATGGGAATGGCTGTCATTTCACTGGCCGGTCTAACTGGGACACCGATTACCGGTGCTCTCATAGACCACTATAAGAGTTACACGCAGGCTGCCATCTTTAGCGGAGTGTCTGTTCTGGTTGGTGCGTCATTAGTTATGGTGACAAAGCTGACAATAGACAAGGATCCGTTCGCTCGGATTTAAAACCGAAAAACAGTCTAGACATACCACAATGGGTGTTGTCAGGTCAAAAACTACCGCACATATACATGTTTTTTTTTCATTGATGAATAGTCATAGCCTTTCTACGGAAGCAGATCCAAGAAAGCTCGGGTATGCAGAACGGAAAATGTTAGTTATAGCCACAGACGCGTTGACTAGTACTCGGCCACCTTCGTATCTGCGGGGTCTAGTTGTTCTGATAGATCAAAGATGCTCAACTGAATACATAGAATAAAGGAGTTGCCAGATCAATTAAATTAGGAAGTTAAGGAAAAATCAAGTCACAGAGCAGATGCTGAATATAATGAACCCCTAGTGGGATTGTAAGGTCGACAAAAAGATAATTCCCTGCCTGAGCCTCACTCGGGCCTGAAAACTTTTACAATATTGTTTAGAACCAGCACTGCGTTAGATTCACATGGTGAACGACCTCATGTCCAATTGAGATGATAATGAGTTTCCGCTCAAAAGCGAACGGCGATTGAACAGAGCAAGACTCTAGATTCCAATCATCAACAGCCCTAAGGCCACATCCCGAATGTCCTATCCCCGAGAAATACTCGGATCTCCGAGTCTTTTCAAAACGCCGACACAAGCCGCACCGGGATTAGTCTCAGATCTTGTTTTCCCCTTAACCGACGGGTTATTTATCGGACATGATTTCAATACGTTAGAGGCATTGGCCCTACATGTGTTCGTCGGCTGTAACGACGGAGAAAAGAGTCGGGCTTAAAAACCAAGTTACCTACCCATTTATATAGAGCAACCAGATCCCGACCTCAAGGCCGCGATGTGACAATATCAAATTATTCTATCATTCCAAGTGAACGAGCGTGCCTATAACTTATCCACTGCCTGTTTTTTTGCTATGGCACCTCTGAAAATCCTCATTTGCGGGGCAGGTATTGCTGGCCCTGCCCTCGCCTTCTGGCTTTCGAAGCTGGGACACGATGTGACTGTCGTCGAACGATTCCCCAGTCTACGTGTCAGTGGGCAACAGATAGATCTACGTGGCCCCGGTATTCCAGTCATGAAGCGCATGGGTCTCGAGGACCTTTTTCGCGCGCAAGGAATCAATGAGGCCGGCATACAGTTTGTCGATGACCACGGAAAGCGCAAGGCTTTCTATCCGGTCAATACGTCAGGCAAGGGATTGCAGAGTTTCACAACGGAGTACGAGATAATGAGAGGAGACCTCTGTCGCATGTTGTACAATCTTGGGAAGGAACGTGTCAAGTACGTGTTCGGTGTACATGTTGAGAGTTTTGAGCAGGATGCCGACTCTGTCAGTGTAAAATTCTCTGATGGCAAGGAGGATCAATTCCACCTTTTAGTTGGTGCAGACGGGCAAGGATCGCGGACCCGGAGGATGATGCTCGAGCCAAACGCCCCCGATCCATTCCACTTTCTCAATTTTTACATCGCATATTTCACAATTCCACGGGAGGAAGGGGATGAATATATGAGCACCCTTTATAACGTCCCCGGAAAACGTCTTGTTTTCACAAGAAGACATGCCCCAGACACAATTCAGGCATATCTCGGGTACTGCGCTGCGTCGGATAAATTGGACAATGTCAAGAAGAGAGGGGTGGACGAGCAAAAGAAAGCCTGGGCCGAACTCTTCGCGGACGCTGCCTGGAAGACACCCCGAATCATACGTGATATGCAGAATGACGAGGTGGCGAACGACTTCTACTCCCAGGAAGTGGGACAGGTGAAGCTGGACTCATGGTCTCGTGGTCGGGTTGTCCTTCTTGGGGATGCTGCCTATTGCCCCTCTCCAGCCACAGGGATGGGTACTACATCAAGCCTGACTGGTGCCTATGTCCTGGCAGGAGAAATTGGCAAGTACTGCAATCATCCTGAACATTCTGATAGTCTTGGTGACCCTCTGTTCGTTGCATTGAGCGAGTACGACAGGAAATTCCGACCCTTTATGACAGAGGTACAGAAGCTGGGACCCGGTATGCCAAATATAATTGCCCCAGAAACCAAATGGGGCATTTCTGTGATGCACTTTATCTTGTGGCTGGCTGCGTTACTAGGCATTGATGCAGTTTCTCAGTGGTTTCTGCGCGAACAGAATTCATGGAGACTGCCCTACTATGAGGAGCTAGCTATTCATACACAAGGAAGACCTGAGACAGCTGATGCTAAAAAGACTCGCTAAGTCAGAGTGAAAGAAACTGGTGGACCTGACAACAACTACTCGAACACTAGAAAGGGGTGTTTCACGAGGGTGTTGGATTCTCCTGCGCATGATGTTTTTGGATACTTTTCTACAAATTGAGCAATCGGTCTTGTTTTGACAATGTATTATCCAGAGAACAGTTAAATACAAGACTTGAAAACCAATCAAAAGAAAGACAGAATGTATTGAGCAAGAAAAGGCTTTCGATAGATATCGAAAGCGTCAAGCCTCATAAAAGTGTGACAGTAATCGATTGCGGAAAATATTGATAATCAGTTTTGGAAAGAAGCTTCATGCTGTTGCACTCAAATCCTTGGAGGAGCACGGTGTCCGGATCGCAGCGTGCCTGTATGGACTAGTAAACCACAAGATTATCATAGCAACCACCAGTTGAACGGTATTGGTGCTATGGAGAACTATGACTTGTAAGAGATTTAGAAAGATTTTTGAGATAAGAGTTGTCTAAACATCTCTTGCTGGTCCGGTTGTAGACTCGGAATTTCGTACAGCAAAAGGATATCCAGGACAACTATCCGGATATCCTTACACGAGAAGGTACATTTGATTCGCTCAACTCCGAATAGATGTGTATCGTCATTTTGACAATTCCCCTTATCAATGCAATTCATCTTCTTGTGCAGCCAGAAGCTAGGAATAGATCGGGTTTGTGGCTGGGGAAATATACAGAATGTTGGGTACTTACGGGTAGTACCCCCGCAAACCCCGCAAAAGGAGGGATCTGGGGCTACGGGGGCCCCACCCAGCACGGCCTGGAGACATCGTTTTTAGACTCAATAGATTATTCCAAAGAGCTTCGCGAGAAATCTTTGATGAAGCGGAATCTAGTAAAGTAAATGAGGTGACATGATAAAGGAGACTTCGGGAGATTCATGTCTAATTGACTTCGAGTGTAGAGATTGACTATATCCTGAAACCAGGGCAGGATTATAAACACATCACGACCTGAACCAAATCTATCGACGCGGCTTATCCATTGTGTTTCAATAGCAACTCTGTGTGGGGCCTCCGCCCTCGCTGCACAGACTCTGCATCCGACAAATGCATTCACCAAAAATCCCATGGGGCTATAGAGAATCCCTCCAATTGAGACTACAGATCATGCCCCACGAGCACCTTCATCCAGTGTCAGCACTGATATTCCGACAGCGGGGGTGGAGCTAGCACATCTAGTACCTTTTATCTGCTGTATCATGGGATTTTCCATTAAATCGCCTCTTATTCCTTATATGTAGGTCGTGAATGCGCGGGGCCCACCCACTTTTCGAAGCCGCTGGACGTGACAGAATCCCCAACATCCGTTGCTGGTGTCCCTCAACCAACAAAATGATTATCGAAAAGTTAGAAGAGCTATTGGCTCTTGTTTCAGCTCAACGTATCCTCAGTCATCCAGCATGGAGCAAGCTGAGCATGACTACAATATTACCACCTATCCTCATAGCCTTGGGGCTGACTCTGATGGTTGATTACGGCTACATGCTATATCTACACTTCAAGATGGTACGCAGCAGAAGCCAGATTTCATAAAACCTCTTAAATTCTAACCACCTCTCTAGCCCCCAGGCCCCCTTCCACTCCCCCTAATAGGAAACACACACCTCCTCCCTGACACCAAACCCTGGATCTACTTCGAAAAACTATCAAAACAATACCAATCCCCTATCATCACTTTTTGGACAGGCCGACGTCCAACTATCTGGATCTGCGATGCCTGGACCGCAAACGAACTCCTCGACAAACGCGCCGCAATCTACGCCTCCCGCCCACGTATGGTCGTTTTCAGTGAACTTGGTGCCGGCCAATCTAATCTAGTCAACATGTACTACGGTGATAGATGGCGACTACACCGGAAACTGACCCATATGGGTGTTGGTTTGCAGCAGGTGCGGAATTACCGAGGCTTTCAGAATGATGAGAGCAAGGTTGTTGCGTTTGATTTGTTGAGGGAGCCAAAAGAATATGTCAGTCACTTTGAGAGGTATGCGACGAGTGTGGTGTCCATAATTGGGTTTGGGAGACGCGTGGCGAAGTATACGGATCCGATTATTACGGAGGTTATTGCCCTAATGCAGAGGGCGGCGGAGCTGAATGTTCCTGGGAAGACATTTCCCATGTTGATGGAGTCGTTTCCTCGTAAGTTAAACGAGAAAAGAAAAGAGAGAAAGAGAGTTAAATATATGGGGATTATTTTTACCAAAGGCTGACCCATGACAGTACTTGCAAAATTTCCCACTTGGATGGCACCCTGGAAACAAGGGTTAGGCAAAGGGCAAGGCCGAGGACGACCATTCTTCTACGCTCTCGCTGAAGAAGCAGCTCGAAATCCCGACACGGACTCTTGTTATGCAACGAAACTTTTTGAAGAAAGACCGAAGCACAATCTCTCGCGCATGGAAATTTCCTCGCTAGCAGGAAACCTTTTCGGGGCGGGGAGTGATACCTCCAGCTCGACGTTGGTTACTTTCGTCCTTGCCTGTTGTGCCTTCCCTGACGCACTGCCTAAAGCTTGGGAGGAACTTGATCGAGTCGTAGGACCGCATCGGAGCCCAACATTTGAGGATGAGCCGAATTTGCCGTACGTGAAGGCGTTTGTGAAAGAGGTGCTACGGTGGAGGTCCGTTGCGATTATTGGAGGACAGCCGCATGCGCCTATCCAGGATGATTATTATAAGGTATGATAAAGTAATAGCATGGCGGTGACATTGCTCTCTCTATTTATGAACGATGTACTATTAGTTCTGGACATGCTAAAATATGTCTATCCAGGGCTGGTTCATCCCCAAAGGAACCTGGGTGCAAGGCAACGTTTGGGCCATTCATCATCATGAACGCGAGTTCCCCGAGCCAGACCGCTTCAATCCAGATCGATATTTACAAGATAGCCCCTATCACCGGCCATTCCCCGGTGAAAAGGGTTATATGACCTTTGGATGGGGCCGACGTGTATGCAGTGGCCAAGGACTCGCGGAACAAGGGACATTTATCACGGTTGCGCGGCTACTTTGGGGCTTCAGAATTGAAAAAGCACTGGATGGGCAAGGGAATGAGATTCCCGTGGATATTTTCGACTTTACGTAAGTTCCTTCCCCTACGGATAATATCACTTTCTACCACGCAAGGGAACTCTGTGAGAATTGAATTGTGCCGTGCTAACCGCCGGGATTTTCCTTGCTCTTCGCAGAAATGGTCTCAACATGCGACCCAATCCATTCGAATGCCGAATCACGCCTCGCAGCCCGGAAATCCGAGCCGCTATTGACAGAGAGGGTCGGCAGGCATTGCAAGATCTGTCTCGTTTTGATAGTGAGACTCAATACCGGATGAGCACGTACTATGCCGCGGAGAACCTGTCATAGGTCTGGATGGCCACGGTTATCAAGCGGGAAAGCGCCACAATGGGTAACATGGCTGTCGTCTATCGTGGTCAGCAATGCAAGGCTGCCAGACTATCTCACATTCAGGAACCTTCTTGTTGTGTACGCCGGCAATGCGAGCATTCATGAGCAGCCGAACACAGTGTTATTGCGAGGAATTCCATGTCGATGTTCATGTGTGCGTGGGGGGCCCAGACTAAGATTGTGGAGTCCACGCATTGTCGATGCGCACTGGCGCAGTGAACGATAGTATCACTAGTCCCGATATGATATTCCTACTTCGGACTCGAAAGCATTCAATGACGCCTTTACGCTACTTTGAATACCTCACCCTTCACTACTAAAGCTGCCCTTTGTCCAAATTCTACACAACCGAAGAGTGAGAATAGCCAGAAATGAGAAGCGTCCCCGTGCCAATTCGGGCAATCTGCGGCTGAGACGGAAGTTCTCGTCATGACAAGGATTCAGATAGCGTGAGCCTGAAGGATCCGAACTTCCTAAATAGCCGTACTTTAAGCATATCCTGCATGCGGAAGCATCTTTACTAGCGAGGTACAGTAGCATCCATCTTAGTTTCAATCACAATCTTCCCCTGTCCATCAATACTACATCGTATCATATCATGTAACCGGCAATGATCCAAGTCCATATTTGCCGTGATAAGACGGTGCAAGCAAGCTAAGATACATCACAGGATCAAACTCGGGGAGGAGACTGAGCGCGAGGTCGTGGGTCGCGGGCGCAACAAGATGGGGCATGCAGAGACATGGCGTCACGACGAAAGTTGGGGGCAAGAAGCCTCGCTGACGGATTCAGGGATTTTGGACTTACAATCATATGGGAAGACATTGGCCTGTCTGGGTGAGGTTCGGCAGATATTTGACCCCGAAACAGCCGGATGGCCAGCGTTAGAATCCCCGAGGAAAGAGCGAATTAGTTGAAGAGCCAATGGCCCAAGTGGTTGTGGAGCCTCCCCGATCGCCCGCGTTGCCGAGCTCGATGCCTTTCCGTATGCGCCACATTGAAATATTGCTGCAAGAGGTAAGCAAAGTGTCCTTGCATGATTTGTATGTTGACAGTCAGCATTAGGAAAGTAGATTTTTTTACGTGGAAGAGTTGCTGCTGAGGTGGTCTTCGATAGTCAATGCTGATATGCAAAAAGCCCATCTGTCAATCCCGGGTAATCTCCCCCTGGTCGATTGCCGGTGGCTCCCAAATTTCGGGGCTAATATGGATAAGGTACGGAGATAATGAGTCTCAATCAATGAAACGGAGACGATCAAGACAACAAGGTCCCATCTCTTTCCCCAGTCTGTGGAGAAAGAACACGGGGGCGACATTTGCCGATCAGCGTGTGCAGGGGAAAGAGGAGCCCGCAATTCTATAGGAAAAAACGGTCAACTGGGCTCCGTAATGAATGGAAAAAGATGGAGGTATTCCGGAGTAGAGTCTGGCACGGGTGGGCCGGCAAACCTTCGGACAGCTCTGCTCGGGCAAGGGAGAGGGGGGGCGATTTTCTTGAAATAGCCTGCTTGTCCGGGGCAAAGAGAACCTATCTTGACACAAATTGTGATCCCATTCTTTTTTGATGTGTCTCTTCTAGAATTGTTGTCTATTCTGCATCCTTTTGTTCACTATTCGCATTTTCACATCATGGACGTACCTCGGGCTAATGTGTCGCTGGACGTGGTTGTAGTTGGGTAAGTTGGGATTCTGACATTCTTGTGTGAGCGCAGAGCCGCGGACTAACGCTGAACAGGGCTGGTATGTGAAAATTTCTGCCTGATATCATGGATTGATGTTTTTCCCAAGGGCGCAATTGACAGAAATGATTTTGCAGGCATTGGCGGTATGGCCGCAGCCCTGACGCTGGGACTAAGAGGCCATCGTGTCGTTGTTCTCGAGGCCGCTCCAAAAGTAAGTGGCGTGATCGATATCATCCCGAGACCATGAACAGGTGTTAAAATGCAGCCCTTTTATAGTTGATGGAGGTTGGAGCTGGAATCCAAGTTTCACCAAACATGCTGAGACTTTTTGAACGTATGTCAATTTTTCAAATGCCTCGTCTCAGACCGAGCCGACGTGACTGACCTCCAATTAGGATGGGGTGTTGCGGACTTGATTCATGCCCAAGACGTCGCACTGGAGCATATCCACGTACGACGATGGCAAGATGGCCAGCTCCTGGCCACGATGCCGGTCAACAAGACTTTCGGCCAACAGACAGTGATCCACCGCGCAGACCTGCACAATGCCCTCATTGAAAAGGCCCTTGCACTGCCCAACGTAGAACTGCGGGTGAACTCGCTCGTCACGAACGTCGAATTCAGCCCAGCATCTGTCACACTCGCCAATGGAGCCATCGTCCGTGGCGACGTTGTCATCGGCGGTGACGGTATCAAGTCCACCATCCGGGGACACCTGCTAGAAGACCCATCCCTGAAGGCCATCGCCACGGGCGACGCCGCATACCGCATCATGCTCCCCCGCAGCATGATGGAACAAGACCCCGAGTTGAAGAGCCTGATCGATGAGCCGCAGGCAACTCGTTGGCTCGGTCCTGGACGCCATATCATCGCATACCCCGTCCGCAACCACCAACTGTATAACGTCGTCTTGCTGCACCCCGACCGAAAAGAAGTCGAGGAGTCATGGACGACTAAGGGTTCGAAGCAAGAAATGGTCGATAATTATGCTGGGTGGGACCCGAAGATCACAAAGCTGATCGATATGGTCGCCGACGATGAAGTCCTGGAGTGGAAGTTGTGCCTGCATCGCCCGCTGAAGACGTGGATTCGGGGCTCAGTGGCTTTGATTGGTGATGCGTGTCACCCGATGCTGTACGTTCTCACCGTCCCCGGAGTTGATTGTTCTTTGTGCGACCCCGCTAACCATACACAGCCCGTACGTCGCACAAGGTGCGGCGCAGGCCGTCGAAGATGCGGCAGCTCTGGGTATCCTTCTATCGACTATCACGTCTCGCCATGATATTCCTCGGGCGCTTCAAGCATATGAGAAGTCCCGTAAGCAGCGTGCGGAGACGGTGCAGCAATCTGGATCCGATAACCGTATCACTCTGCATCTGCCGGATGGACCTGAGCAGGTTGCCCGTGACGAGCAATTCCGGGCTTCGACGACAGGATCCAACCCGGACAAGTGGGCTGATCGTGAGACGCAGCAGATTCTGTGGGGTTGGGATGCCGAAAAGGCCGCGCTGGATACTTGGATCGGTAAGAGTTGCGTGCCCGAGTGTCATTGATGGGATTGCTAATCGTTGTGTGTTTATCTTAGAATCGACCACTGAGGGTAAGCTCAACGCCAGCTTGTAGTGGTCACACACTACTTTATTACATTATATTCAACATAAGGCACCATGGTGCACATTCTGCGATATCACATTCGACCCACTCCGAGATCGGATGATATCTTTCCATATTCGTCTCTCCTCGACTCGGCCTGCTGGCCCTGGTGCGTATGCATGGGGAGGACTTGTAAATACTATTCAACTACGACCAATAGACATAGAACGCACATTCAGAATACTTACGGACTACTCAACGAACAATGAGAGAAGAGTTTGATCCCGCATAGTTAAACTTTTTTATTTCATTATACAATCATTCAACCCGAGTAACCCAATCCACTATCTAGCAGGACATGATAAGCATGAACAGGGAGATCCTCAGCCTTTTTGGGTCCGTGAAAAGCCAGTGACGCTCAGCATATGGCTTTCCAGTTTGTTACTGGGAGAAAAGAGAAAATAATTACAACTTCTCGCCAGCAGCAGCCTTCATCTGGCCGTACTTCTTGAGACGGATGGCGGACACGTTGATGAAGCCAGTGGTCTCGGCGGGAGAGAAGTCACCGATCTCATCCATGGAGGACTCGGTCATGTCGTACAGCTTCTCGGTCTCGGAGTAACGGCCGAGAACGGACATGTTGCCCTTGTAGGCACGGCAGCGGACAACACCGTTGACGGTCTTCTGGGAGGCGGTGATGGAGGCCTCGAGGAACTCACGCTCGGGGGAGAAGTACATGCCGTTGTACAGGAGCTTGGAGTAGTTGAAAGTGACGAAAGAGTCACGCAGGGCGCGCACCTCACGGTCCATCACAAGACCCTCAAGGTCGCTGTGGAAAGTCAGCGAATTGTCGGGCAAGTAGATTGTACCAACAGCAGGACAGAGAAACTCACATGTGGGCAGCGCGCAGGCAGGTAAGACCGGGGGTCTCGTAGCAGCCACGGGACTTGATACCGATGAAACGGTTCTCGACCTAGGTAGCTGTTAGCGGGATTTGTCTGACAAGCTCTGTAAATACACAAAAAACTCACGATATCGATACGACCAACACCGTTGCGGCGGGCAATGGCGTTGGCGGTCAGGAAGAGCTCAACGGAGTCGGTGACAGTCTTCTGCTGGCCCTTCTCAGTATACTCCAACTTGACGGGAATACCCTTCTCGAAGGTGAGGGTGAAGTCCTCGGGCTGGTCGGGGGCAGTGAGGGGGTCCTGGGTCAACTTCCACATGTCGGCGGGGGGAGTGATGTTGGGGTCCTCCAGGATACCGGCCTCGTAGGAGCAGTGGGCCAGGTTCTCGTCCATGGACCAGGGCTTGGACTTGGTGGAGGTGACGGGGATGCCCTTCTCGGCAGCGTAGGCGAGGAGATCGTTACGGCCGACGAAGCGCTCGTAGAAGACGGGGTCACGCCACGGGGCAATGACCTTGATGTTGGGCTGGAGAGCGTAGAAGGCAAGCTCGAAGCGAACCTGGTCGTTACCCTTGCCGGTGCAGCCGTGGGAGACAGCGAAGCAGCCTTCGCGCTGGATAGTAATAAAATCGCACGATCAGTAGGCGTCCCCACTATGGGAGAGACAGTGAGTGTAGGAAACATACCTGGGCGACGGCAATCTGGGCACGAGCAATGACGGGGCGAGCGAGAGAAGTACCTAGAGACTTAATTAGCGGAGGAATCCTGGTGTAGTACTCAATTGGAGTTTGGACATACCGAGCAGGTACACATTCTCGTAGACGGCATTGCAAGCGATGGCGGGGAAGCAGAGCTCCTCGATGAACTCGCGGCGGATGTCGACAATCTCGCACTTGAGGGCACCGATCTTCAGGGCTTTCTCACGGGCAGCCTCGAAGTCCTCCTCCTGACCAACATCGGCCACTGCAGGTAGCATTAGTATCTACCTTCGAGACTATTTCAAGACCTTTTTTTCTTGTTTCGCAGTAGGGCATTGCTACTTACTGAAGCAAACGACCTCGTAGCCATCCTCAATCAGGTACTTGACTGTTTCCGCGCATCAGCGACTGCCATTGACGAAGCTATTGTTCTTTGGGGGGTTATATCGTACGGATACAGCTAGTATCGAGGCCACCGGAGTAGGCAAGGCAAACCTGTCGAGGCAATGGGGTCAGCTCGGTCGGGAACGCGGGAATTGAAGTGTAGGAAGTGTGATGGATGAACTGGCGGTCTGGAAGTAGACAATGCGTGTATCCCAGCGGCGACGGGGCAATTGAGTGCACCTACCTTTCCCTTGGACATTGTGAGTGATGTGAAATGTATAGTAATGGAGCTAAGCAAAAAAAAAGTCGAAGCACTGAGTTGAAATAGGTCAAAAGAGTTGAGTCACCGGGAAAAAAAGGCGGATTCTGGTGGGGGCCGGGGGAGTCACACTTCTTGGCGCCGACACCGGCTGAGATGATAAGCCCTTTTCCTTCTCGATAAGCTGATAAGCGCGATCTCACCGCTCGGGAAACTCTTCGATCGGTTGAGCTAAGCCGTACTCCGTAGTAGCTAGCTTAGTTATCCTAGTGTAGGAGATCATAGTGAGAGTTCTAGTGGTGCATCTAGAAATAACGATTAATCGTCAGGCTAAGTCTTTATAAGAGCGCTGTCCTGGAGTTCGGCCCGAGAGCCATCCCAAGCAATGACAAGGGCTTCCATGTTTCCCGTTTCCCGCAAATATTCGTGACTAAATACCATTGCTCAACACAGCAGGGTAAACGAGTTCCTGGGACTCTGTAAACGCTACACAATCCTTAGCACCCAAAAGAAAGGAAAACACGACCATCTCATCGATAGCTATGCTCCAAGTGCTTATTAAGGTCCCATAATAACAAAAGCCGGGGGACTCGGGGACTGCTGAGCTAACCCACCCTTCCAACCGCCTCCAGGCCCCCATGTGACCCGAGCGCGCTGCCGTCATAACAAGCGGTTTGGCGTGTTTGCATCTGCGGTTATTCACGGCGTATCCCCGCAATTCCATCCCCCAGAAAACCGTCAGAGGGGATTCCCGTTTTTAAGGAAAGGATAGGGGAGATGTAGGAATTTTCTTATTTCTCTGCTCCCTGGTACATATTTCAACTCATACCACTTCTCAAAGATGTCGTTATCTCGACCTTCGCGCAGCCTGGTTCCGCGAGTGGCCCGCCGATGCTACTCGAGTGCTCCCTCGCCTCGGGCGAAGCTCAACCTACCTATTGATTACAAGTCTACACCAATTCTACACCATACGCCCTCCTCTCTATCCAGTGTGCCCGATTTTCCGGCCGCAGCTACGAGCAAGCGCCTAAATTATTTTCAAGCGATCAACTCTGCCTTACGGACTGCCCTATCCACTTCGGACAAGGTCATGCTCTTCGGCGAAGATGTAGCGTTCGGTGGTGTCTTTCGGTGCTCGATGGATCTTCAAACAGAGTTCGGCTCGGAGCGGGTTTTCAACACGCCTTTGACTGAGCAAGGAATTGCTGGTTTCGCCATCGGTGCTGCTGCCGAGGGCATGAAACCTGTAGCAGAGATTCAGTTTGCCGATTACGTCTTTCCAGCCTTTGATCAGATCGTCAATGAGGCTGCGAAGTTCCGATACCGAGAAGGTGGTACTGGAATCAATGTTGGGGGTTTAGTGATTCGTATGCCCTGTGGTGCGGTGGGACACGGTGCACTGTATGTCTCGCTGGTGTTGTCTGAACTTGGCAAACCACATTGATTTCGATGCTAACATGCATTCTGGCTAGATACCATTCCCAGTCACCCGAGTCCCTTTTTGCACACGTTCCCGGCGTCCGAGTGGTCATGCCACGATCACCAGCCCAGGCCAAGGGTCTCCTCCTCTCTTCCATCTTCGAGCACAATGACCCCGTGATTTTCATGGAGCCCAAAATTCTCTACCGAGCTGCCGTGGAGCACGTCCCTAATGAATACTACACGATACCCCTGAGCAAAGCTGAGGTTATTAAGCCGGGCAAGGACTTGACGATCGTCTCCTACGGTCAACCACTCTACCTGTGCTCTTCTGCCATCTCCGCCATTGAAAAGACCATGAAGGGCGTCAGCATTGAGTTGATTGATCTTCGGACAATCTACCCCTGGGATCGTCAGACCGTCCTTGAAAGCGTCCGCAAGACGGGACGAGCCGTCGTTGTCCACGAAAGCATGATTAACTATGGCGTTGGTGCCGAGGTGGCTGCCACACTACAAGAGGGTGCTTTCCTGCGATTGGAAGCCCCTGTCAAGCGCGTCGCTGGCTGGAGCACCCACACCGGTCTATCCTACGAACAATTCATTCTCCCCGATGTTGCCAGTAAGTTTCCCGACCGTTTTTTCCGCGGGTACTCTCTTTGCTAATTGAGACGGCCGATAGGAATTTACGACGCAATCAAACAGACCCTAGAATACTGAGCGCGGGGCCCCTGGGTTGTTATTATAGACTAAAGCCTTCTGCACATAAATAGCATGTAATGCACCTTAGCATTATGAGGTCCACTAGAATCAATCCCCACGTGAATGTTTTGCATATATCTTGTTTAATTTCGTACGATTTAGTCCCTCGGGTGAAGGGCTTAGAGCCGCAGCGCTCGGGGCTGGCATTTACTTGTGAGCTCTTCCCCCGGCAGTGACCTCCCAAAATATATTATCCGCGGCCCACTCCATATATTCCAACTCCACTTTGAGGCACACGTAATATTGAGGAGTCCTTCAAATGGGACAAGGATATTTGTTTGTGTCCAATCTTCTACGTCACTGCAAAATAGTCGTCTACGACTAAAAATGGGTTATCAGAAAGAGCCCAAGATAATAGAAAATGGCGGGCAGCCTCCCGCCGTGTCTGTTTACGACTATAGAACTACAGCATACCCCGAGGCTAGAGCCTTAATTAAACTTTAGTCTTCAAGTCCCAGGACCAGGCATCTCGAAATAAGAATAACAAATCTAAAACAAAATTGCCGAGACCCCTGCGCATCCCAGGCTTGGCATTGGCTGGAAACCTTGTTCCATGGCATGACTGCCGCAGGTCCCCACCCGGCCCGCGAACCTTAAATTTTATAGCCGAACGATATTCGAACAATCATAGGACATAAATTGTTGGCCCAACTTGTTCTAAAATGTGAAGGAAATCTTATTCAGAATTGATGAATCTTTATCATGATTTGAGATTTAATTTGGCAAAGACTCAGTTGAAATTGGCCAAATATCAACTGAGTTGTCGCATATTACATTTTGCTGATTTGCTGGCAGGAACATGGAATCGACATTTCAGACTATAACTCGTCTTCATGCAGCACCATACTACTAGAAAGCACAGGATGGAAATTTTCGACGATGGAGCCTTATATTAAATCTATCAATCTAGAATTTCGAGAGACAATATTGCTGGGTAGGATTGTACGGATATCAGATCGCAAATGCCCAGGTGGCATGTCCTGAAATAGCGACAGATCTTTCAGACAGCACTGAATGGGGTCTTTTCTTGACTCTGTAGCCTTGTATCTGTAGCCTTGTATAGCTACGCGTTGGAAGCAACATTTCGAGTTCTTGCTAGGCAGCAGGGTAAGGAAGGCAGACAGGAAGGGGATGGGAGACAAACAAAATGGGAAGGCACTAGGCATTGCAACTCCTCAATCTGGGAGGAGCATGCAGCGCTAGCAATTTACCAAATCGGGCAAAAGTTTTTAAAAGCTCCCCTTCCATCCCCAAATTTTCTTTCTTTCTCCCCTCTCCTCTCCAACGATTCTTCCCACTTGTCCGAAACCCATTTTCCGCTGCGCTTTGCTACTTCGGTAGCATCAAGAATTTCGTTTCTTCGTGCTGGACGTTCGTCTGAACGTTCTTCGAACCCTCCTCTACGCGCGAACAGCTCCCGCCATGAGCTGGTTCAACAACATCGTTTTCCCCGCAGTGGCCTTCACCCTGATGGGTGTCGTTCGACTGCTGGTGACTCTGATTGTCCTCGTGGCGGTTGGCATCACCTCGGTCGTTCGACCCCTTGGGGTCGAACCTGTGTTCCTCGTCCGCTCTTCGGTCACAAAGAGGTAAGTTAATGCGCTCTCCTACGACCTACCAATCCCCTCTTTCCTGCGACGCTTCGCCCAACTCAGCATAATCCAACCCAAGCCCGTCATAGTTCCCCCTCTTTTGGGACAAAGTAGTTGTGCTGACAATATCTCACCAGCGATAAAAGCAACAATAAGGAGACACTGTCAGGTGTTGAATTGGCAACGACGACAATCGCCCACCGACCCGGACCTGGGGAACTTCTCTACCTAGCTTCGCCAATCACTCCTCGGCTGATGGATGAACGGCAGTCTGATCTCGAAGAACGTGAAATTCGCGTGCAGAAACTCAATGATAAGCTCAAGAAGGAGCGGATCAAGTTCCAGCGAGAGGTCACGAAAAGACTGGAATTCATCAGCGAGCAGGAAACTAGGCTCAAGTTGTTCCGCGAGGATCTGCGCAAACGTAGCGACATTGCTCTCAGACACAGTCTTCAGTGGGAGTACGACGAGCGCAAACGTCTGCAGGATCGTATCGCTCAGCTCGAGATCGAAAAGGCTCAGCTGAAGAAGGAACCGAGGGCGGCTGACGAGCGGAATTCCGTTTGCGAGCGACGTTTGACCGAGCAAAAGCGGGAGAACGCCAAGATCATTGCCAATGAGGTTGAAAAGGAATGGACACGGAGAGAGCCTGAGCTACTTCGTCATGCCCAAGAGGAAAAGGATTCTGCAATCCGCACAGCCAAAGAACTCGAGGGCCAGCTGGCTGGAGCCATCTCCACCATTTCCGATTTCAGGGAAAAAGCGAAGATCGCCATCAAGCGTCATGACGAGCTGAAGGAGAACTGGGACAAGTACCGCCAGGACCAACGCGCGGTTGCTCAAAGCCTGCAGTGGGGCACATGTCTCGACGCGGATAATGATTCCCCCATTCGCGGAGCCCACGATGACCCTAAAGCTTCGCACGTGGCCGCCCTGAGAGAAATTGATCGGCTGCACGGTGTGCTACAAAACCGGCGTGACACGCAATATACCCAGATGCAGATTCTGAGGGAGAAAAATATGGTTCTCCGCAAGGAGGTCGCGCGTCTGGTTTGCGGGAAATTCGTGAAGAATCCGGAATTTTCCACCATCAGTCGCAATCTCTCCAAACTCACCCTGACAAAGAACGATACCACCATCCAGATCGATGCCGCCAGCCAAGCTGACACTTCCGCAGAAGAGGAACCTTATCTTCTGGCCGACGGGAGTGTCCTTTGGTCGGCTGAAAGATTCCAAGCGGCCAAGACCGAGTACGAGGAGTACCAAAAGCTGCGCGCAGCTTTTCCCTGGCTCCAGGAGCAGTTGGAACAGGTGGAGGTAGCCAAGGCCTCGGAACAAGCTCGCTTCGAAAGTCTTGATAAGGAGCGCGCCCAGCAACTCGAGGAACTTAAGCTCGCCCGAACGAAGTATCTGAAAGCCCTGGAACACATCCAAGGCCTTCATTTTTCTGCTCAAGCGCTCCAAGAGACGGCGGATGACGCGAATACGGCGTTTGAGGAAGTCATGAAGACCTACCAAGATCCTAGCAGGTACATGCAGCTCGTCACGCTGCTCGCCCCGGGTTGCAAACTTGAGGTAAACTTGGGACAACTTCAGATTTCTGCCGATATAGTCGTGGATGGACTGGAGCAGGCCGATGATGGGATGGAGTTCGCCAATGAACTGGCCGCGGTTCGTCAGTTGTTGGGTCCCCAGCATTAAAAGCCCTTTGACGAGAGCTCTGGGGGCATAACGATTTAAACAGACCGCGCGCAAGTCTTCTAGACTACCCTTTTGCGAGGGTCCTGGCGCTCAAATGACTTCAATAGACCGAGGCCATTGTGCGGACACGACTGCCAAATTCGCGTTAGGCAAGAGAGAATGGGACCAACTAAACTGTTGATGGACAAGGCGCCGATATCCGAAACTCGGCTGTGAGTGTGGATACAGCCCTGAACCTGCCAGATTGATCCGGCCATTGCTTGCCGGGTATGGGACCCACGGTGGAGCGGGCTTCAGAGCCTAGTTTCCCAGGTGTCGACGACCACACGGGACTGGCCCTTGCGTTCATTCGTCATCTGTTACGCTCAAAACCCAATTCCGCTTCGTCTCGATCAGCCTCCCACCAGCGTACGCCCCTGGTGGCCCAGCCCGATCCACCCCGTTTCGCAGCGCAATTTTTTCCTCCGAATCACAGTGTGGTACCCCTCTCCCTCTTCATGGTTCTTCTTCGTCTCTTTGTTGACTTTTCTTCAGCAATCCCCCGCCCCTCACCTCACCTCTCCTCTCCCATTCCTTTCCGCCCCCAAGCTGTGTCTGGTCACCACCGGTTTGCGCTTAGTGATGTCCCAACAGTGACCGTTCCAATCGCGATCGTGCAGCTTGCTTTTCCCTCTCATTGGGAGCATTGAGATAGAACAGTGGTGACGAGCCCAATTCCTTTCATCGGAAAGACAGACGACTTTCAGATAAGGATGGCGCCCCACGCCACGCATCTGCTCGCCGCTCGGCCCATTGTGCTGAGTCTGGCCAAAGTCATCTTCTTCACCTTCTCTCACCTTCCATTGGCGGCAGCAGCACCCATGCTGTCATCCTATCACATCTCAGCACATCACGACATCGAACCTCCAAAGGAAGCCGACGACCCGAGTTTATGGCTGTACCTGGGCATTTCGGCAGCCTTGGTTTTGAGCGGCGGAGCGTTCGCGGGACTTACAATTGCATTGATGGGCCAGGACGAAGTCTATCTACAAGTGATCCAGACGTCTGGCGAAGAATCAGAGAAGAAAAATGCCGCTAGTGTCTTGAACCTGCTCAAGCGGGGAAAGCACTGGGTGCTTGTCACTCTACTCCTCAGCAACGTGATCACTAATGAGACCTTACCTATCGTCCTGGACCGGACCCTCGGAGGTGGATGGCCAGCTGTGCTGGGAAGTACGGCATTGATTGTCATATTTGGCGAGATCGTTCCTCAGTCGATATGTGTTCGATACGGTCTACCTATCGGGGCATGGATGGCACCGTGTGTGCTGGTTCTGATGTACGTCATGTCTCCGGTAGCCTGGCCCGTGGCCAAGTTGCTCGACAAGCTCCTTGGCGAAGATCACGGGACCATTTACAAGAAGGCCGGACTGAAGACCCTCGTTACCCTTCATAAGACGTTGGGCGAGGCCGGAGAGCAGCTTAATTCCGACGAAGTGACAATCATATCTGCTGTACTTGATTTGAAAGAGAAGTCCGTGGGCTCAATCATGACGCCGATGGAAGATGTGTTCACTATGTCCGCGGACACTGTCCTCGATGAACGCACCATGGACCTGATTTTGTCTCAAGGATATTCTCGCATTCCCATCCACGCACCCGAAAATCCCATGAACTTCGTGGGTATGCTGCTGGTGAAGATGCTCATTACTTACGATCCCGAAGATTGCAAACGTGTCCGAGAATTTGCACTGGCGACGCTGCCAGAGACGCGCCCGGAAACAAGTTGTCTGGACATAGTGAACTTTTTCCAAGAAGGCAAATCGCATATGGTACTCGTCTCCGAGTATCCAAGCGAGGATCGTGGAGCCCTTGGAGTAGTTACCCTGGAAGATGTCATTGAAGAGCTGATCGGCGAGTCAGTCTATCCTTCCCCTGCCTTATCTTTACCTTGCCTTATAAGTTCCATGTATTGACAATTTTTACAGAGAAATCATTGACGAATCGGATGTTTTCATTGATGTCCACAAAGCCATTCGTCGTATGGCACCAGCACCCAAAAGTCGCGTGCCCAAGGGGAAAATTGTTGAGGAACCTCCAATGGCACCTTCGCTGACAGATGGCGAGTTTGATGGGACATCCAAGCCCTCACCCGCCCTGACACAAATTTCTTCAGAATACCTTCGCCGCCGCAGCTCCGTGGAAGCCCCTCCTCCACGCTTTCAAATCCGCCGACAAAATGTCGATCAGCCTTCAGACTCTCATGATAATTGGTTCACCCAGAGAGGCGCTACAGACGAGATCCGGGAGCACCTGAAACACCTCGGCCCCTCCAACCTTGCCAGCCGCCCACGTCAAACACGCTACACCTCCGTGAAAATAAAGCGCAGCGGCAACTCGCCTTCTCGCTCTGCGCAGACAGACTTAGAGTCCGGACATAGCGCTTCTGAATCACAACGTGTTTCGACGTCGACCGGCCTTCAAGGAGGGATCGGGGAAGGCCTTGTGAGCTCGGGTGCCGATGCCAAGGATGGTGCCCATGCTCTCAAACTCGGATATGGTACGATTGCCGCCCACGACCATGTCACGAAAGGCACAAACGCCCAACAATACAAGGACCTGCCAAATGTGTCTATCCCTGAAGCTGTCCGCGAAGAGCGCGAAGGTCTCAATCGCTCTGCTTCTACCCACAAGAGCAACAGCCACAGCAGCAGCGGTACAGGAAGTATCCGGTCGACGGATTCAAAGTCCGCTGAATTTGTCTACCACCATCGAGGTCCGACCCGCAGCGGCAGCATCACAGAGCAAATTGTGGACGTGAATGGCATTCGCAAAGTTGTCCTTCACGCCAATTGCAGCAGCTCTTCTGAAGGGGAAACTGGGGCATCCAGTCGTCAAACGGGCAACTCCTCTCCTGTCACCAAGGACACCGCCACAAATACAACCGACCTGCAGACCTCGGCACACGAGTCTGAACCCAAGAAGCGCCGCCGCAAGAAGAAACACGGCAAACACCACAAATCTACAGACGGTGATGGCGCTGGAGAGACTCAGCCTCTTCTGCATTAATTATCGCCATTGCAGCCACTCCTCGCTTAACTAGATCCTCCGGCTTCTATTCCCGGAAGCGAGTGATATTGCGGAGCACAGCATCTGCTCTGCCTCTACATGCAATGATGCTTTGCCCACACATCCACTAGCATCCAGCAATGAAAGCACTGGAGACGGAGCTTGTAGAGGACCAATCTTCTTTCCTACGCTGGCGACAATCATGATGGCCGTTTAGGTATGATCTGACCGCCCATCCATTATTCACAAATTTTCGCAGTCAAGAATGTCCAAGCTCACAAATTGCAATCCTCAAGACCACCACAAAGTCCATCACCGAAGATACCGGTCGTTGGGTCTCCGCTCATGCCGAAAAACCACAAAAAACCTATTTCAGTACCCAAAGCTACCACGATACTGAAGAGAAAGCAAAGGGCAACAACCAAGACAATTCAAATGACAGCCAGACAAGATCATCTACCAAGAACCGCAACGAGACTGAAGAGATCGTGACACCAATTGTTGAGTCTCTTGCTCATGCAACAGGGCCAACGAAAGTTCACGGTTCGCAAAGCCAGCAGGATCATTCATCAAATCAAATGTCTTTCTCTCTCAGAATGAGAGCCCGGACCACTAAGTCCAGCACATGAATTGTCGAATTCCTTGTGACGTGTTGTAACAACACAACTTCTCGGGGTTGTTACACATGTCCTGATATCGTTTCTAGCCTTCTCAAGATCTTGTTAGCTCCTCTCCTTCCAGTCTCATCTTATCTTTCCTGAACATTGTTACGCCCTGTCATACTCTTTTCCTCCGCCCTCTGTCCTAATATTGCCATTCTCAGTCGTAACACATTACATCTGCAGTGTTTGCATTTCTTATATCCATTTGCAACTTCTCGCGTGCTGTGCATAGCCTCCTTCTTTCTGTGCACATGGTACTTTCCAGATAGAGGCTTAGGCCCTCTCAATCAATTTTCTTTCTCATCCGCAATTCATTTAAAGAAGTGGAGACTGGGGGATTCGAGTAGAGTCCAGATTTGAAACAGAGAATATGTCTCATGTCAGTCCTTCACAGAACTCCAGTGAGATAGACTTCAGGAGTCGTGAATTGCCATCTACCAACCTGTTTTATGGATGTTCTCTGAAGATAGTACGGTGTCATCACTGTCCGCACTCAATGCTAACTAGTTATAGCAAAACACAGGAACACAATGATTGTGGGTACAGTCAGCATTTCTGAAACTGAAATGTTCAAAAGTCTTGGACGTCTGTTTCGTGTCAGCTTCACGGCAGATTGAACATTCCTTCAGCGAGACTTGGCTCCACCAGAAGGCTTCGTATAGCTTGGGCAATTCTTATGATTGCCGTGCCCAAAACCAGGATACGGCTGAACCACCAAAGGCTAAAGGCAAACAAGCCAGCGAGGATGTGTGGGGGAGTCTGGTATGACCCTTGAGGTGAGTTCCTTCAGAGTATTGCTGACCATCCATCATTCACTTCGCGGTCTTGCATATATCATAATTCGGGAGTGTCTGTAAGTGACATTCAAAAGAGGATTGAAAAGAGGATTGAAGGGACAATTCGACATATAATCAAGACTGGTAATATGGCTGACTGTGGAGCCGCTACAGCAGGTTTTGCATGCAACTGTCAGATCGAACAATGCTTCTACTGAGGATAAGAATGTAGCTGTTGGTGCGTGGTGTCTGTTCGGTAAACGTGGACGCTCGGAGAATATTTGACTGGGACGCTATATATACAATGTGCATTCCCTGCCCTGCATACCTCACATCAATTGATGAATAGACCGTGGCCTGGGCGAATCTGTTCAAGAGCCGGTTTCAGAACATTGCTCGCGTAAGCCACATTCTCGTCGCAATTTCCTCCGATAGGGATATTCGCATCAACCAAGCCACATCTGATTTCACGTTTCCCATCTGCGCGTTCGTTTCTCCGACAGCCCCGGGAATCAGGACCAATCCCTCTAACCCACGATTCCACCCTGGTCTGGTCTCCTGGGAAAGGTTGCACGTGTAAGAACGTATCCACCCGCCAGGATGTAACATTCTCTCGGATGTTGACAGTCCAACCAGCACTGGACTATGTGATCTGGCGGTAATATGGGAGGCCCTGGGGGACTTGGGCACCCCCCTTGATTTTGCATTGCCTGGTACCGTTGTGTCGAGGATTCAGCGGCTGGATAGGTCGATGTACTCATGAAAACCAATGCACCTGGCCGCATGGACGTTACATCCCGTCCATATTCGAGATGCAGCGGGTCTCTTGAAATGAGGAATTTAACCAGATCTGGGGATGTTGCCAAGTGGATTGAGATATGGTGCAGATGGACTGGTATAAAGCCTCCAGTCTCTCGGACTTGAACCTACGGATCTTTGTTTTTCTCCATCTCCATAAAGAGCTGAAAGCGATAGTACTAGCTATTCATTCATCTCTGCAGTCACGATGAAATTCTCCAGTGCGCTCCATTTGATATGCCTCGCCAGCTTCACCCTCGCCCAGCCGACCAACCTGGAGCAGAACGATGGCCTACCCTATCGCATCACCCCAGTTCCTGCTTCCTCGTCGGTCTCCCTCTCTCCAAGCGCGACACCCACACCAGCATCCACCGCCGCCCACCACGGCCATGCGTTCATCGCCAATCACTGCACGTTCCCCGTCTATATCTGGTCCGTCGGCACAGTCACCCGTGATCGCGCGACGCTTCTCCCTGGCCATCGCTATAGCGAAACCTTTCGTCACGACCATAAAGCGGGCGGTATTGCAATCAAGATTAGCACTGAGCAGAACGGGCTATACGAAAGTGCCCCGTTGACTATTTTTGCATACAACATCGATGATCAAAATGTGTGGTATGATCTGTCGGATGTGTTTGGAGATCCGTTCAAGGGTTACCCTGTGAGCCTGTCGCCGGCCGAGCCAGCAATTGGCTGGGCGGATGGAGTCCCGCCATCTGGAAGTCAAGTTCGTGTACAGGATGTGTCGGAGAATCTGATGTTGACTTTGTGTTAAACGCGGGAAGTTATCAGGAATATGATCTGGATCAGAGGCAGTCGGGGAGGGGCGGCAAATTGTACACCAAAACAGCCAGCGGGACATGTATGAACGAACTTGATTTTAATTATTAGTTGGCAAAAGATGCTCGGAATACTTAGAATAATGAAAAGAAGCATGAATCGCAAAGATTCTCCAATTTGGAGTCCCCCTTCGCTGATACTTCGTCGAAGTGGATGTCATTCACAAGTGGATGTCATTCACAGATGGACCTGCCACTTCCTGTAGTTGGACCTCGGCTGAAAGACGTGTGGAGGTCTTCGCAAAGCCACCAAGTCAGTCCAACCAGCCCACAGCAGCCAGTAACAAGAGACAGTTCGTGCTGACAAGTCAGATCTGTAGTCTGATCTCGATCCACACCATCGAATTCCCCAACACTTGACCCGTGTTGCTCTGGTAATTCCGGTGCTCTCCAATCTCGGCGAGAAGACCGACTCGGCCCAACCCACGAATCCCCCGCATTTTCTCCATTTCCCCAACTCCCACATTCCACCACCTCAGCATCAGCCTGACTTTCCCTCCCCTATCATCCTCGTCTGCCCCCTCAGACGAGCTTTCTCTCCTTCAAAGCTATCATAGCTATCATAGGAATCAGCAGCAGATATGACCGCGCCAGCAGTCCGAGTGGCCCGTACGGCCGCCACCCGTGCTCGCAGCCTTTTGGCGACTGTGCAATACTCGCACCCGCCCAATTGCCCCTGCCATTCCAATCCCAATCACCATCATCACCATCAGACCCCCTCGCTGATGAACCATGCCCGGCGGCACCTGGCGACGCCGAAGGACCCGTTGCGCGAGAAAGAGTATGCCTTTGAAATGGCAGCCTCGAGCATCCGATTCGGTCCTGGTTCCACAAAGGAGGTCGGCATGGACTTTAAGAACATGGGAGCCAAGCGCGTGTGCATCGTGACCGATTCGACGGTCGCCAAGTTGAATGCCATGAAGCAGGCCGTCGAAGCATTGACTCGCGAGGGTATTGAGTTTACTATCTACGACAAGGTCCGCGTAGAGCCAAAGGATAGTTCTGTGAAAGAAGCCATTGCATTTGCTAAACCGTACAACCCGGACGCTTTCCTTGCCGTTGGTACGTTGTGAATACATATCTTCCTCCTCTATTGCTATGATTTAACGTACTTCTTCCAGGTGGTGGCTCCGTCATCGACACGGCCAAATTGATGAATCTGTACACCGTCTACCCAGAAGCTGACTTCCTCGACTTCGTCAACGCTCCCCTGGGCAAGGGTCTCCCCGTCGCGAGACCCCTCCGCCCGCTCGTTGCTGTTCCAACCACAGCAGGCACTGGCTCTGAAACCACCGGAACCGCCATCTTCGACCTTGTCTCCAAAAAGGCCAAAACAGGTATTGCCCACCGCAACCTCAAGCCTACACTCGGCATCTGCGACCCGCTGAACACGCGCACCATGCCATCTGCCGTACATGCATCCTCGGGTCTAGACGTGCTCTGCCACTCTCTTGAATCTTGGACCGCAATCCCTTACAACGAGCGCACTCCCCGTCCGACAAACCCAATCAATCGACCAGCCTACCAAGGCGCCAACCCAATCTCCGATATCTTCTCCCTGCAGGCGCTTCGGAGCACGGTCCAGTACCTCCCTCGCGCGGTGCGCGATCCAGATGATCACGAGGCCCAGTCTAACATGCTTCTCGCCGCTACGCTGGCTGGTGTTGGCTTCGGTAATGCAGGTGTCCACCTGTGCCACGGTATGAGTTATCCCATCTCTAGCCAGAACCCGGGCTATAAGCACGCTGGTTATAACGTCGACCATCCGATTATCCCACATGGTGTATCGGTGGCCGTTACTGCGCCCGCCGTGTTCCGCTTCACGGCGGCGTCAAACCCGGAGCGCCATTTGGCAGCCGCCGAGGCATTCGGAGTGGACATTTCGAATGTCAAGCGCGAGAGCGCGGGAGAAGTACTGGGTGAAGCGATTGCGAACTTCCTAGTGAAATTAGGAGATCAGCCGCGCGGCTTGAAGGATCTGGGCTTCAAGGCTGCTGACGTGGAGGGACTGGTTGAGGGAACGATTCCGCAGAAGCGGGTCTTGATGCTTGCGCCGAACCTGAGTGAGGAGTTAGAAGCGGAGAAGGGGGAGTTGAGAAAGTTGTTGGAGGAGTCATTGGAGTACTAAAATTGGGAGGCAAAATGATGGGCAATTAAGGGGTTGGACTTGGTACGCTCTACTTACGAGATTTGATGTGAAAATCTCGAAGAATGATTGGTGATAGGTGTCTTTGAACAAGAGTGCTTGTATATATACATGTATATGTGAATGATATCAGATGACGCCGAAGAAAGTGGATATCTCGAAGTTCAAAATGCATGGGAAGTACCAGAATCATATGGCGAGGAGGGCGAAGTCAGATTCCAAGAAACCTGCTCGGGTGGGTATAAAACGAGCCAAACTGATATTGTCAACCATTAGGTGAGTGTAGAAGCATCCGGCCATGTTTCTTCTTTGACAAAGCCCACGTGTGGACTCTGTTCAATAATCCTTGTACCTAGCATGCCCATCGACGACGCAACACGATCCAGCCAGATCACTGCATGTGGATCATTCTGATCAGATGTCTGCGAAGGACCGCGTCCCAGCTCCGAGGAGATCCGAAACGGCAAGGTGAATGTCTTTGGCCGGGTAAGTTTCGCTGTGGGAGATTCCGAAGTCGTACTCCCTTCGCTGGGTGGTGTCTCTGCGACAGATTCGGGCGAGAGTTCTTCGATCATACGACAGCGAATCTTTTCCTCTAGACGCTCGCGTAAATGACAAAGTGTTCCTAGGCAAGTCTCCGCGCCCCGAAGGAGAAGCGACGGCCCCGTTTCAGGGAATATTTCTGGTACAGGGCCGACGAATGTACTGGGGCGACGGACAATACCCTGTTGTCTTTGGCTGTGAGCGCTGATGCAGACGCGCAATTCCGCGCTGAGAGTTTGCAATTGAATGGTGGTTTCTTGAATGCGTTGCAGCAAAGCCTCAACAGTGTCGGGCTCTGTTCGAACCTGGTCAGACAGAATGTCTCGAGTCTCGCTGATATACCGGGGACATTTGGCAATCTCCATAAAGACCGTGTCCGAGATAAAGGCATAAGCAGACCACTCTCCGGGCTTTTGAGCATCTTCGGCCATGATTCGCATCGTGTAACGCTGCCATTCCTCTTGATCCAGAAAGCACGGCTTCCCCTCATAAACGGCCGTTGCAATATGAAACCCCCGAAAGGCGATCCAACACGATCGCCCAAAACCCGAGTTATGAAGCGCCGGACCACGACTTTCCATGAGCCGTCTGACGGCGTCGGAATGCACGACCCATGCATCGTGGCTGGTTCGAGCATACATCTCGTATACACTCAGCATCATAGCCGTGCAAACCATATTATCCGACAAAGCATGCTCATGCTTCGAAAGAGCACGAATCACCTCGCTCAGCGAAAGACCGTACATCCGCCGGCTCGTGCGTAGCAACACCGGATCCTGCGTGAGATGCGCCAAATACACTGAACTCAAGCAGCAAATGGCCGTATCTAGATACGCATCTTGACCGAAATTCAAGACAATGTACTCCGCGAAGCCCGGCTCGTTGCCCGCGCGAAACTGGTTATGAAAGTACAATGTTGGAAACGACGCGCTGATAAAATCCAAGAATAATTGCGGTTGCGCCGCCCGAAATGTTTTCCGAACCAGTGATGGCGACACATTCTCGTCGAGTGTGACCGTTGACGAGTGCCGACGCATCAAGGCGATGGCATTGGTGCGGACGACGGCTGCAGCACCGCCAAGCTCGGACTGGCCATGTGGCTCGATGCGCGGCGTGGTTGTGCCGGCAGTGCTGGGGGTGCTTGGGCCCGTTGGAGCCCCGCGACCTCGCCCGCGCGTGGTGGAGCGATGACGGCGCTTTAAACTTGGACCCTCGTCTTGGAAGCGAAAGATGCGGCGATACCCCGGACAGCTGCGGCCGTAGCGCTGGCATTGAGTGCATTCGGGGACTGCTTCGTCGCACTTTGGTAATGCGTTAACAGGATGATTGGCATCTCGTGACGGTGGACGGTGTCTTTGATGGTTGGGGCACTACTGGCCGACGGTCGATTTGACTCACCTTGATATGTCTTTCGCGACACAATGCACAGCCAGTACTGTGCGGGACCCCCACCATGATGCGCGCAATGATGAGAAGTCAGTATCTCATGGCGCTCGCGCAGGAGGGGGTGACGAAGGGGGCTTTATGGCATCGCCGGCAATGCGGGTTCGCGTCCTTAATTAACGTGTTTTGTTGGGCGAGGGCGTTCCTAGCTAGCGAGCAGGACCTGGCCTCGTTCTTGACCAATCTGGATTGACCAGACAGAATAGAATCCGAGACTATTCAGATCGTGGCATAAAAATAGTCTGCGAGAACCGCAAGATCGCGAGCTGACAGGCGCGACCCGGGGAAATGCGAACAAAATAACCGGGAAACGAGCGTAAGATTATGGGGAAGATAAGCCCCCAGGCAGTGCGAGCTAAGATCGAAAGAGAGGGACCGTTCACTTCCAAGAAGCAGGTCTATTTCGTCAAGGTCCGGGAGTCTTGAATCCTGTCCGGAATGCCAACCGACAGGCCTCGGTGGAGATGAGGAAATGAGGTCCAAGTTGCGCCAAGGGACGCGGCGCACGCAAGAGGTCCCCACCGTAAGCCGTTAGAGCGAACAAGCGTGGTGACATCGGTGGTCAGTGAATTGAGTTGATGCTGGAATACTCGGTAGATGAGCACAGGCTAACCCACTGGTATGGGGTAACTCGTTCTGTGTTTCAGCTAATCTGCACGGTGATGCAACAGGGTCCAACCGACCACCGTTGGGGGTAGGCCAACAAAGCGAGTAAGCCTCATTTGCGATTGGACTCTGTCGCATCCACCTTCACGATATGATGATGATCAAGATTTTCCCATCGAGACTAGGACACTCGGGGAACTCGTGGAAACTTGAGATTAGGCCCCGACAGCCGCATCACTTGGCGGGTGGATTGCCCAGGAATACGGGGAGATCCGCACATCGCGATCGTATCTTTCTGGGGCTCGCTCTATCTCGGATGTAAGCAATCATTCTCTACCCGCATCCAGGATACGAGGCGACGATCTGTGTCATTGGAACAGACAATTAATACTGCTGAGACAGGCAAGAGGGAGGCGAAGTTGATACGCTCAGAGCGAAGAGGATTTGACTCGCGAGAATGTAACGAGGTAACCAGTGAGCACAAGAATAAACGTTCGTTTAACAAAGTCTGTGACCCGTAGTGGGCGATGAGAATGCTAAATTAGGCACACAAATCAGGAGGCTCTGCTGGATGCAAAATGTTCACCTTGGCTTTGAATTTCATTTATTTCAATTCTAGATTGGCTTGATTACCCATCACATATGGTCATGGTCGAAAAGGCCATCGCTGGTTCAACGCCCTTAAGTTGCTCTTTATATATTTCGCCGTAAGACTCTGACGTACAGGGCGAAAGCAAACCACTTCCAGACAAAAATTGCAATATGATGCGCCTCTGGAGAACCTTTCCTTAATATGTCGGCATAATTTCTAATATAATATTCTCCTTGTAAAAATTATCCAGCGAATGACACTGACGAGTGAGTTTCTCTGGCGAGTCTGAATGCGAACAATCTTCCACCTTTCAAGCGTAGGAGGGTAAGTATAGAGCGTGAAATTTAAGTCAGAAGCTCTTGACCTGAGTATACGTAGAATTCCTGCGATATCTCGTGGTTGTTCCTGACGACCCTACAGCTCTAAATCTCGGTCGAATTGTGCTTTAGAAACCCCGTCCGAATCTCAAGCATACCAGATTGTAAATCTCTCAACAATCCATCCATAGAAGAACCAATAAATCTAATATGGAAAAAAAGACTTCCTTCTGAAGGCATTTCGCTCATTCATCTTTCTCCAGAGTGTCTTGTGGATCGAACCCTCTAATTTCCGCGGCAGTATCATGCCCAAATTCGATCAATACTAATGTAGCTTCCTCGATCTGATCTTCATCAGAGTCGTTTGTTCTGTCTATTGGGGACATCACTTTGATGATTCGCGGTTGTTTGGGGATAGGAAATCCGAGGATCTCCTGGTAGGACAAGGAGCTCTAGCGTCGAGGCTCTTCCAGGTCTGGTAGGGCCACATTTCGCAGGCTCTTTCAGCAAATAGAGGCAACTTGAGATTTGGCGCATGCCATGGAAAACTACAGCTAGCGCTGGTTAATAAAAGACATTGTCATGAAGGTTTGACGAGAAGCACGATCAATGGAAGCATAAAAGAACGGTGGTATCCTCAACTCGATAGCTGGCAAGTAGCTGACACAAGGAATGCATAAGGAGGCCAGCTTATCTGGCAATTGACTATTCCTAATTCATCAAGGACTTCAATTTGATCAGAAAACCAAAATCATGGGTTCAATGACTCCAATTTAGCAGTGCAATTCACTGACTTGGTTAGAGTATACTCCATATTAAGATAGACTGCGAGACATAGTGGAGACAGTTTCTTCATACCAGTAAATTCTCATCGATTGACCATGATCCATCTCTTCTTTTCTTCATACACTCTGACTCGATCATCTACCAGAGAGGTATCCAACGCACAATGCTTTTTCCTGGAGCCGAAACCGCAGGTGGAATCTCCAATCAACGGCGCCACTGATGCTACCCCGCGTTTTTGTGTCGCCACGACGCAACGGACTGATTAGCTCCAGGGTAGAAGTCACTTCGTTTGGGGCCCTTCGAAGTACCTTGAAAAGTCTTTGCAGTGACTTTATTGGGTCGATGCACTTGACTTGGGCTACCGTTTTTACTGCGAGGTCGCTGGGCGCGCCTGCCGCGAAGAAACAAAGCTGCTCCTCTGTTTCCTGTCCAGGTTCAGGCTCTTTTCCTTTTTTCTTTTAAGATCACTGATTCCCCTTCTACAGATGTAATTTGAGCTCTCTCTCTCGAAAAAAAATTCTATGTGAATTGTGGAATTGATTGCTCGTTACGTCTTGTTACAACATGCCTCTCTTCAAAGAAGCTCGGCCCAAGGTCCTGGTGCCTGAGAAGCTGTCCGCCGATGGCCTGGCTCTACTCCGAGGCTCGCTCGATGTGGACGAGCGGAAGGGCCTGACTGCAGAGGAGCTCTTGGAGATCATTCCTCACTATGATGCCCTCCTTGTTCGCTCGGAAACCAAAGTCACTGCGACCGTGCTGCAGGCAGCCCGGCGCTTGAAGGTGGTTGCTCGTGCTGGCGTTGGGGTTGACAATGTTGGTCAGTAATCTTGCAGAACGACTCAAACGAAAGAAAGAGAAAAGAGTTGCGGCTGACCCGTCTCTTGTAGATGTCGCGGAGGCCACTAAACTGGGCATTGTCGTTGTCAATTCTCCTTCCGGCAACATTGGAGCTGCGGCAGAACATACCATTGCATTGATGATGTCTCTGGCACGAAAGATCCCTGAGGGCTGTGCCAGCCTCAAAGGTGGAAAATGGGAACGGAGCAAGTTTGTCGGTGTCGAAGTCAAGGGAAAGGTTTTGGGAATCATTGGACTCGGAAAGGGTAAGTTGCCTCGGCCTGTCCCTGCATGAAGCGCTCTGACAATCATTCCCAGTGGGCTTGACGGTAGCTCGTCTGGCCAAGGGACTCGGTATGACTGTCAATGCGTTGGATCCATATGCATCGCCAGCTGTGGCTGCTTCAGCCTCTGTGACTCTGGTCACCTCTTTGCCTGAGCTTCTGAAATCAGCCGATTTCCTCACGATCCATACTCCCTTGATTGCATCGACTCGAGGAATGATTGGTGAGGCTGAATTGTCTCAGATGAAGCCAGGCTCGCGGATCCTCAATGTTGCGCGTGGTGGCACCATCGATGAAGCCGCTCTGCTTGCGTCGCTGGAATCTGGACATTTGGCCGGCGCGGCGGTGGATGTCTTTACTTCGGAACCCCCAGTTGCCGACTCCACAGCATTGAAGCTGATTGCGCATCCACGAGCTGTCGTGACACCCCATCTCGGCGCATCCACTGTGGAAGCGCAGGAAAATGTCTCCGTCGATGTATGTGAGCAAGTACTGGATATTCTACACGGATCGCTGCCTCGAAGTGCTGTCAATGCCCCTCTCATTCTCCCTGAAGAGTACCAAAAGCTGCAACCATTCGTGCGCCTCGTCGAGAAGATTGGGAGTCTCTATACTCAGCACTACGCCGCTCTCCCTGGAGGATCCCCGGCCAGAAACACATTCGATTTGATCTATCAAGGCGAAGTCGCCAGCATCAACAACACAAAGCCACTCTTTGCCGCTCTCATCAAGGGCCTTCTGACACCCATTAGTGGCTCCGAGGGCATCAACATTAACATCGTAAATGCTGAGCTCGTTGCTCGTGAGCGTGGCATTTTCGTGAACGAGCAGCACTCTCGTGATCCTGCTGATACGTCGTCTTACTCTTCTCTCGTTACGCTTGTCGCACGTCCACCATCACGAGCTTCATCTCGTGCTCCTGCTTCTGCTGACCCATCTGGTGCTGGCGCTCAAGTACCACACCAGCGAATCATTTCGGGCACTTGCTCCGGTGATCAGCCACTCATTACACGTCTGGGTCGATTCGAAGCATCGTTCGAACCCAAAGGCACCCTTCTTATCTGCGAAAACTACGACTCACCCGGCAAGATCGGTGTGGTTGGTAGTCTGCTTGGCCAGGAGGGCGTCAACATCAACTTCATGACTGTTTCTCCCGTCTCGCCAAAGCTAGCGACGGGTACTGACCAGATTGAGAGTATTCCTAGCAAGGATGGCAGTGCGGGCGTCATGATCAAGGAAGACCTGCATGTCTCGAAGGAGGCACTTATGATTCTGGGTATAGATCGCGGCGTGTCGGCAAGGGTTACCGAGGGTTTGGTCAAGGAGGGCGGTGTTTTGAGCGCTTGTGCTGTTACCCTTTGAATTGCTCTGATTGGCACCCGGAGGATACGAAGGTGTTGATGGAGGTGCTCCATGTCTCGGTATGTTGTTGCGCAATATTGCTGTGGCTGCCTTTCAACTATGGTAGTCTTATGCCGGGGTTTGCTAGTATTACGGTGACTATTACTTCAGAATATGACATTATTACCAAATGGAAGAATAAGAATCTCCATTCGCTATTGATTCCGGTAATTCAATCAAGCAAGTCAAGAGCTGGGTTCATTGACTCAGCAGCACAATCAAATCAATCATTCCTAGACTGGGGGTTTTTCAAATTGCTCGTCAAATTCATCAAGTAATCGAATGCACTGTGACACTCAAACTCCCAAGGCCATGCTCGAAACTGATGTACCAGTAAAACTTGGCAACAACAAAAGGCAGAAACGCCAGGGTATCGCATAGAAACCAAGATCGAATTTCCCAAAAGATCAAATGAAATCAAAACATCGAACTCCGCTTTTTATCCAACCGGTTCCTCTGCCTCTCCCCTTCCTCCTCTTTGTTTCGGAGGAATCCGAAGAAACTACTCTTCTTCGGAGCCAGAGTTTGCTGTGGCCGCGGTCCAGCTGCAGGCCCAGGCGCTAGACCACCACTTGCAGCTTGGTAAAAGCCCACCGTCGATTGTGGTCGTACTTGCTGTGGCCGAGGCTGGATAAGGTGCGCCGTGGATTGAACACGAGGATCGAGACGGCCTCCCGCTGAGCCGTGCACGTATGGGCTTCCCGCGAAAGTGGGCCGCGCAGCGTTGGGTGGGCGGAAGTGTGGCTGTGGTTGTTGTGGTGGAAGGTGGGAGTAGGATTGCGAGTAGTGATGAGAGTACGGGCTTGCTGGTCCCGTGTGACGAGGGGGCAGGTGCGGGCGTGATGAAGGGGTGGGAGCTGGTTTATTTGCAGCTGCTTGTGCGCTGGCGCGGACCTGCTGTTCCTCGTGGCCGTATAATTTCTGGAGACGTTTGGTTTCGGCGTCAATTTCGGATTGACGTTGGCGCTGGGCTTTTTCTTGCGCGCGTTTCTCGGCGGCGAGGAGTTCTTGCGTGCGTTGAGCTTCTTGCTTTGCCTGAGCGTTTTGACGGGGGTGGGTTTGTTGCGTTGGTGCTGGGGCTTGATTCTGAGGGATGGTGAGGCGGGGTGGAGAGGGTTTGCGGTTTGCGACTGCGACAGTTGGTGGTTGAGACTGGGTAACTGGGGTTTTTCGGCCTGGGGTTGCTCCAACTTGGGGTTTGCTAGTGCCGGTCGAAGGAGCACCGGCGACGATGTGAAAAGCCTCCTTGGCAAGCCCAAAGAAAATATCCCGGATGGCGACTGCTGCGAGCAAAAGCACGACTTCTAGACCCTTGAAGTCTTCCATTTCCACCCGATAGAGGTTCGGCTCGTAGAGTGTAAGCTCGCGTAGGCCCTGGAACAGCGCCACGGTGATATCCGGCTCCCGAGTCTTGGTGCGTGTGTCTGGGATCGTAGTGGATTTGCCATGCAAGAGGCAGGACAGATCTTTGGATAGTTTTCCGTCTTTGCGCCAGCTGAATCGCAGCTTGGGGGTTATATCCGCCGCCGCCGGGTCACTCTGTGTTCGATCGAGGGTCGATGCAGACGGTACCCTGAATGTACGCTGTGGCATTTCGAATTCCCATCGTGCGGGCTTGTTCCATGATTTCGGTTTGTGCTTGATCACGACCTGCTGGTCCGGATTGTAGAGGTGAATGGAGAATTCGGATGGGAGGATGGGCTCTGGAGGAGGAGCAGTGCCCCCGTTGGCACGAATCGTCTCAGCCGACAGAGTCGGTTGTGTCCATTCTGGGATCACGGCGACCTCGCCGTATACAACGTCCGGCACGTAAGGATCGTAGAGGGCGACGCCATAGCGATTCTGCGACGTAGGCAGGGTGGGGTCCAAGTAGCGCAGGTTGTAGGCGGGCTCCGGCTCATTGCCATGTTGACGGTGATAAATGGTGCTCTGATTTGTGGCTGAGGAGTTGTTCTTGAGGAAGAACGCTAGGAGAGACAAAAAATTTAGCGATCGGGGTCCGCAAAGACGCCTCACGCATGGAGGGGAGTTGGGTCACGGGTAAAGGCAATGACGTCGTCCGGGAAGGAATGAACGACGGACCGACCCAGGGAACTGTCAGGAGGATAAGCTTACTCGGCAGGTTTTCATCAATCATCTTCGGCCCGTCAACTTGGTGCTGGACGAGAAGACAGAGCAGGGTAGGGGAATTATATTGAAGCGCATCGGATTCGGATTGACAGGCAGCTGTGGTTACAGGAACTAACAGGAACTAATTACCCTGCGCCACGGGACTGGGGGGTCCGCCCCGATCGGCACCTAAAAATAGGGTGTCCACTCACATACTGTATTATGATTTGCACCCTCGTTTCTGAGGCACTGTGGGGGTTAATCTGCTAGCAGTATACTCACTGGTGCTCATAAAGAAGCTACTTGTCATAGAAGGCACCAAGATTCCGGGGAGTATCCACCTACACGGCTATGCTCTCTTCTTTCTTTCTGAAGGCCCCCTGATTCTGATTTGTTGCGTAGACGCTGAACATATAATGCATGTTGCAGGTACCCGAAATCTCGCTGCCTACCACATTCGCATCATTGACCAGATCCATGTCAATCTGGGCTCTTACCTACATCAAAATCCCCCGAGACCTGTTCCATGACAGCTATTTGATTCGCTCGAGTGGCTTGTGGTGAACAAGGTGGTCCTAGATCCAAATCATCCTCGGCATACACTCCTTAGTCAGTATCTGCAACACAGGCAGAATGAGCGATGAGGGATAAACTTGAAACTTACTTGCATATTGGGGGCTCTAAGCCACCATCCTCCACTACCCGGCCCCGCGCCTCGACCCTGACAGACCGCGATAATACTCGATACAAGATACTTCCTATTTGCATCAGCCACCACGAAAAAGAGATGGGCATGAACTTACCTCACATTGAACAGAGAGACTATTGGTTTCGACAAACCTAATCAGAAGCATTCTGTTAGCTTTCAGCGATATGAGGGGAAGACTTACCTGGGGGTGGCGGGAAACAATCGCGTCCATGGATCCTGCTTGTCAACGTCCCTAAGGAACTCAATTCATCAGCCAAGACACGTCAGCGCTGGGGGGCCTACCTATCAAGAAAAGTCGTTATGGAGCGGCATCCGGGAATTACCTAAAATCATGGTCAGCATAGAGGGTGAGGGAGATGGACTGACCTGGGGAGATGTTCATCAGTACAAGCTACCTTGATGAGATCTGATGGCCTGAGCCACATATGAATTCATGAAGATCCTAAAATGGGTCAGTCAAAGAACAGGAGAAGAAAAGACTGACCTGTTGGATCGAATACGCTACTCGAGCATTGTTTCATCTTGTGTTTCATCGAACAATGACTCAGGAGGCCTGTGACTCGATGTTAGTAAACCCTATGATGTTCAAAGCAAAGGAACAATGATAGAGAAAGATGCCCTATCTTGATCTAGTTTCAATTAATCAAGACCAAAGAACGTATACTTTCTGATGAGTTTTGGCTCTTGGTTTCCGCATCTGAGTAACCTAGAATCTGTCGTTGATAATAGACACGGCCTTAAGAAGGGACCTACCGGAACCATCACAACAACAGAATCAACTGAGGAATCGGGCCAGTTCTCGAGAAATGGTCATCAGTGCGCGTAGTCTGACATTCGGGGCTGGACCCATCGGGTCATGAGGAGTGTATGCACAGCATGTCCATGACCAATTTTCTAAATAGAGTCAGAAGCGTATATATCCGTGGGGAAGACTCACCTGTTCACGAGGTGAACATCCACCTATATGATCTGCACAGCCAGTAACCTAGAAGCAATCACTAGTTACTTCAACACTCCGGACAGGGACTCACCATATGCTTCATGTTGAGAGTATGTGTGTTACTCTGTACGAAGCCCGAGAGATTGCCTATAAGATCACAAGTGAGTAATTTGGGGAGACAGTGAAACTTACCCTGTTGGTGAATGTGCTTGTATCCTGAAGACGAACTCCATGAGGACTCACTCCCATTAAATAACCTCCGCGGCCAACATGAACAGAGCGTGAGGCTCTTTGACCCGTTGTATAGACCCCTGTCGAGGCTTTATCATATTGTTGAAGGCTCAAAAAGAGGATCATTGTCAAGTTTGTCTCTCAAAGCCCAACCAGGGAGTTCCGAAGCGAGACACCCTGACGACCTGAAGAACAGCCTTGTTGGATCTTTGTTCTACGGTGACCTCAAGGCTGACGTTCAAAGCGACAAGAATAGACTAATTATAGAGTTAAAGAGATGATACCAGAATTGCCTTCAACAATGAGTTACCTAATCCATATTTGGTCACCTGTCTTCTATGTGTATTCAATCAATATTAAAATTCTATCCACATCATGTCGATATATGTGCCAGCGGCTTGGTCTCCCAAAGAGAACAATGCCAATGTGCGAGATCATCCAAAAATACAAAATCCACTTTCTTTGACGACCTCTGCTCTATACACGAACACCATCAACCTCCTTACCGCTGGGAACCTTGGCAGCATCCCGCTCGGCCGTGCTCATCTGCAACCCCTGGTCGTCCCAGCCCTGTGTGCCGAGCTTGTACAATGTCTTCTGCTGCTCACGACCAGGCATAGGACCGGCCTTGCCGCGCCGCTGCCGGGACTCCAGAGTCTCAGTCAAAGTGGCATTGTCACCGTCCAAGGGGTGGCCTTCCAAATCCTCATTGTGCGCCTCGTCCGTGAAGGTGTAGGTCCGGTACTCAGTATTGACCCAGCCAGTGCCTGCAGAAAGATGGCATGTCAGTTATTTTCTGTGCTCCTTCTACCGCGGTCGCCAGTTCACGTACCTTGGTACTGGCTGCTATCCTCCCAGTCCTCGGTGAAGTAGTGTAAGAAACCGCCGTGGGTAACGAGGACAATCTCCTTCTCGGGCCTGGCCTTGAGCCAACGGCGCGCAGCACGCGCCCGCTCCTTCAGTGCCCGGTTCGTAGGTGCATAGCGACCTTCCTATTCACGGAACCCTGCATTAATAATGTGAGGCTCGAGGTGGTCACGGGTCACAACACACCTTGTTATTCCACCCCTTGTGCACTAGCTCCAAGTCAACAGGCTTTCCGGCAAACTCTTCCCGCAGAGCCTCGGGCTCACTGCCCGTATCGCACGGCACATCGGAGGTCTCTTGGGTGTCCGGCAGGGCAATCAACTTCATGTCCGGGTGGGAGTCGAAGACAGGCCCGAAGCTCTCGAGGGCTGTGTAAATGGTTCGGCGGAGCGGAGACGCAGTGACCAGATCGATCTGAGAGTGGTTGGGAAAGGTATTTTGCAACTTAGCACATTGCTCGTGGCCGAGATCTGTGAGGAGGGGGTCGGGGATGACGTGGTTGGCGGTGCAAAGGTTGTGAACTCCCTGGAAGAGACCATTATTAGTATCGTGGATACGTACAAAGAGTTGCTAGCTAGTAATTGGCCTTAGGGCGGCGTATTCCGGAGATTGAAGGCGAAAATGGGCAAAGCCTTTGCGCAAAGCTCTTGCGTCTCGAGGTATTCATGACGTACCTGGGCGTGGCGAACGGCGTGGATGATAGGCGCCATTATGAAATGAGGTTCGAGATTGAATCGGGACACTACTGGTTGTGAATCCTGTTAGTCTCAACGAACGAAGCTTCAATCTCGAAAGTACTTGCGATGACGGTGATCGAGGAACGTGGGGCAGCGGGGTGAGGGACGCACCGACAGCAGCGTGAGAAGTGACCGATTTGATTAACAGTATACAGTGTCAGGCTAGCGGTATAGGCCGAAGCGAGCGAAGACTCAGAGGAAGGAAAGTCGCTAATGAACAACTCAAGCACTGGTGAAGAGTCAGAAGCGGAGTCCTGCTCTCCGCCTGTTGAATCATTTGGGGATCGCCACCTGCTCGCGCCGCAAGAACGAACCACACGGCCAAACTGGAGCTGCGGGAATTCCACTTTCATCTGATTCGCCTGGCGAGTCGATTACTAGACCCCACGTGTTCTACTGCGATCGAGGAGCTGATAAAACGGAGCAGACGGTAGTTGGTTTTATTTAACAATTGCGCCTGACGATGAGGACAAGCAACCATGGTATCCCGCAAGAACCAGCTTTTATTCATTCATGAGACTACATATTGAACAGGGAAATGGGTATGTATAGATCAACTCAGTTGATCCAGATCAAAAACAAAAGCTCCTATGCAAAGCCGAATCCCCGTGCGTTTTCGAGAGCCTTGTCCAGTTTCTCCTCCAGGGCCTTCTTCGATGAATACTCGGGCAACAGCAGGCGACCGAAACAGGTCAGGCTGGTTGGAAGGCGCTAAAAGTCAAGAATTAGCGATGAGTGCAGGTGGTGAGATCGAGATAATCCATGAGTGGACATGAGTAGGAAATGACAAATGCTTACCAAATCTCCAACGCCGTTCTTCTGGATCACGAACATGATGCTCGAGATACCGTTGACGGGAACTCGGTCGCTAGCGGTGACGAATTCCAGTAGCTGCGCCTTCTTCTCAGCGGAATAATTTCGGACCACGCTCCAGAAATCCCGAATGACTCGGTGATGAGGACCGAATCCGCCTTCATACCGAGTATGATGCTCTAGTTCTGTCACGTCAATGTCTTGGAATCCTTCGACGACAGTTTTGAGTGCCTCCGGCGTAAAGATGGACAGCGCTGAGCGATCGAGGCAGGTGTGGAAGCCTCGAAGGAATGCTTCAAACTGCGGCCGGATAGATTTGTCCGTAAGCCAGAAGATGTAATCCTTGACAAATTGTGTTCGATTTTGGTTGGTCACAAGAGGCGCTTCAAGTGTTGGAGTTGAAGGAGGGGTGGAGGTGCGATCGGACGCCTCTGCTGCCATTGAATGAACGCTGTCTGGGACAAAACAACGAGACGAGTCAGACCACGCGACGTCGGTATCCGCACTTGGCGCTTTCGATGCCGGCCATGCTTCGTCACGGCCAACTTTTTGCATGTCAACAGTCTCTACCCTGCCCGCGGACTCAAAACTGAATTCGTATGTGCGCATGAAAACATCACCCACATCGCCATCCGTCCAAGTGAGGAGGGAGTCCAGACCCTGAGCGAGTTCAGGCCAGCCGTCACGGATATGATCAAGGTGCTTTACCTTGAGTCCCAACAGCTTGCGGTAGAATGCCACAGGAAAGTTGATGGGAAGCGTCAGACCATTGTACACGGCTATGGACATCAGCAACCCAATAAGCTCAAATTTGTAGACCGGTTCCCACGAGCAGGGCTGGAACCAAGAAACACGATGTCGGCTGTCCATCGTGAACATGCCGTAGGAGGGATCCAGAGCTTCACCCATGAGCACACGGAAAAACTCTTGTTGGACACCACCATGATCCAATCCTTCCTCGCCCTCATCCATGCCCATCTGAACCTTGAGTGGGCGCATGAGCTCTCGTTTTTCTCGTCGCCATAGCTGGTTGAGGGCATCGGTCAAGACACTATCTCGCCGAACCACCAGAACCAAATATGTGGACATGGAGATCTTCATACGAGCCAGAAGCGCGGCGTCGTCCGCAATCGAGATACTGCCAAAGGCAGTCTGTGTGACATGTCGAGTGGTGGTCATTGCAGCCTCGTAATATTTAGACATGACTGAGTAGTTGAGAGCTCTGAAGTAAATGACCAGTGACGACGGAGGGAACATAAACGGATAGGAGAGGAGGTGGATTGTGCGGTTATTTGAGAGGTTGCCCAGCCAGGCAATGGGCATCTCGAGAGGGTCCAGCCGCTCAGCGAGGATAGGGGTGTGGAAGTCTTCGGGGGACAGACCCAGCCGATTCCGCTCTTTGTACATCAAAGCCAAGATCTGCACAGCGCCGCCAGCAGCGCCACTACGAGCCATCTCCGGGTTACCGTCCCACTCGCGTAGAAAGAGCGTTCGGAGCCACTCAAGAATAAGAGGGGTTGGTCCAGTGGGTTGAGAAGATGCGCTTTCGGTTTCCGATGATCTGTGAGGGTGTTGCTCACTGAGATGATCCATAATGCGATCGAGTACATTTATTTTTCGTTGCTTGGGTAGATCAAGGCTGTACACCTGGCGAGCTTTGGATATCTCATGATAGGCAAGTCTGGCAGCGAGGGCACGGACAAGACGATTGATCAAGCGGAGGCCTAATTCATGTTCAAGTCGGTCGGTGGCTTCCACGGCTTGCTGAGCATACTCAGGAGACAGCTTCTGCATATCAGCAGAAGAAGCTATAGTTCCAGCTGCCCGCATCCGTAAAATACCACGCCACGTCTCGAGATCGAGGACAGGCACTGAGCTGACCAAGACAAAAAAGGCGATAGTCGCGATATAAGCGGCATCTGCGTCAGACAAGTGATCATTGTTGGCTGACTCTGAAAGTCGCCGTACCACAGGAGGAGCAGAACTGGTCATTGTGGAACTCCGAGATGAACGACGAGAAGGTCGACCAGAGGAGGCTAACTCGTCTGGCGGCACAAAAAGCTTGTCCAGCGAACTCCATAAACTATGCAAGGCAATATCCCATGGGCAGATAGTAAAAAGGCGCTGCAGCGATCCTTGAAGCCTAGAAACATCCAGGCGTTTATTCATCTTGTTGGCTGTTGTGTCTAGCTCCGGAGCATCTTTCCCAAAGGATCGTAGTATCTGCCCAGTGCTGCTAAAGACATAATACGCGCTTTGTGCGACAAATGGGAAGACCTGGCGCTGCCGAGGCGTTGCAAGCGTCCAGTCAGGGTTGTCAAAGCTTCCCATAGACTGTATACGATCAAGTTCTTCTCGCCAAATCTCTGCATCTTCCTCAGAAGGAATCATGACTTGGCTGAGACCATCAATAATCTCTGGGGTAAAATGAGAGATCGTCTGAGCTAGCGGGGCCACACTTGACGTGCGACGCATGGAACTCAACTTTGGCTTGCGAGTTGTTGGGGTGTTATCCATGTCCACCTGAGGAAGGGGTGGTTGGGTATGTTCGTGTCCCTCATCGACGGCTGCCCCCGTCAGTAGCTTCTCACTGTCCCAAGATACGCGGCGCTGATTCTTGACACGATCTTGCTTATCCCCCACCCTTCCTCGATGTTTCTGAGGACGATGTTTCAAGGCCGGCGGGGAAGGCATGGCGGCAAACTCACCCGAGGGAAGATGCGCGTTCATGGTGAACTTATGCCCTTTATAGTCTTGTCGCTTCTTCTCATCTATACTGGATCGGGTTGACTGCCGCCAACTATCCACTTCAGGAATAGACAGCCGCTTGACATTTTGGTTTTGAAACGTGAGCTCCACGGCCGAGGATTGTGTTCCGGAAGGCCTGGAAGAAGGGGTACGCGGTAGAGGATGTCTTGCATGCGAAGGAGTCATTTGACTAATTTCCGGTTTCGATTTATCTGCTTCTCTGTCTTGTCGTTTGTGGTAGATTGGCCTCTCGTTGTTTTCAGGGTGAATATGTGCTTGGCTTTTAAGTGGGTTTAAGTTTTCCGTTGTGCGCCGTAATGGAAGCCACTCTACCATGCGTAAGGATAGTGTGTCAAAGAGATTTTGGGTAAAGGATTTCGGATCTTTGAGAGGTTGTTCGGGGGCGAAGTCGAGGTCTTGGAAATTAAAGGTATTTGGCTGCGTGGCATTGAGTGTCGGTTCTGTGAAATCGCCTGTGGTGTTTGCTGTTCCTTGTTCCTCGAACTTATCTGCTCGTTCTTCGAGATTGGGGTCGTCTGCTGGTTCTGTTGCAGCTGAGGGGCCTCGGTGATCTTCCTGGGTAGGGGCAGCGGTGGCATGCGCTTGAAATGCTCGGGATCGCTGTAGAGAGATACGGTGGTAATCATGAATTGTCATCTCAGATGTGTACCGGGGGTTGTTGCAGCAAAGTCCGCTCTCCGCGTCGTCTTGGCTGGCAAGGTAACAGGCTAAAGTTCGCGCGCTCAGTTCTGTGTAACGGCGATACGGACCTTCGCTGACTCTTCGACGTTGACTGGCACATGTTGGGGTTCGGCATCCTGGATCATCACATCCATGTAGAAGCTGGTTCTTGTATCTATGAAGAGAACATGAGTCGGCAAAAGTGACGGGGCGTGGAGGGACGACGGCCACCAGCCGTGTCAACATTAGGTTCCGGCCAGCACGTACCTTCGCACCAGTATATTAAATCGCCTCCGGCGCTCATCCCGATACCATGGTAGAACCCGAGATGGGTCTGTAACTTCGACGGTGTTCTCGACAATAACTTCCGGCACGTTTGACGGGAGCTTGGACCGACAGTACTGCGATCGCTCGCTGCCAGCGGTGCCGTCAAAAGAAGCTCCGCGGAGCCTTGTCATTGTAGAATCGACCGGCGCATAACCGGGCCAAATATTATCAAAAATCGACCAGGATCGCTGGGTGCTTGCTAAGGATTTTTGGCTGAAAGATGCATAACAAGAGTTAGAGGCTCAATTCACCTGATATCATCAAGGCGACCAGCGATACCGCCGGAGCCATCTTAAACCGGATCCACCTTTATCCGATTGTCACGTGTCTTGATAGATTGGCATCCAAATCGGGGTTAGCGTGGTCCTTTGTGGAAAAGCGTCATCTTTCCCTCTGTGTGGTTGATAAGCGTTTGCTTGCAAATCAGGGCCAAACTTTCAGCACACATCTGGTTGGTCTCGATTCTTTCGCACGACTCAGAGATTGTCATTCTATAAATCCTTGTTCTGTTCGCTTCCAACGCTTTTTTCTCAGAAAAAATTCCTTGATTAAGCGAGAAATCGACTTGTGACAGAACTTTCATCATACCCCGCCTGCGATAAAAACTTCGCTCCACATTTACATTTTTCCCACTAACAGGCCGACCTGTCGACTCTACACGATATCCAACAAAGTATCGTCATCATGTCGACGGCCACTCAGCAGAATGGAGCGTCTGCTACCAACCTTCCTTACACTTGCAATACTTGCCTGGTCGCCTTTCACCGCAGTGATGCGCAGAGAGACCATATGCGAAAGGACTGGCAGTAAGTGGCGATACTCGACAGCTGCATCGAATAAAGTGTTTGACTAACTTTTTTCCCCCTCCGTAGCTTGTATAATATGAAGCGCCGTATCGCATCTCTTCCGCCAGTGTCCCTCGAGGTTTTCAACGAGAAGGTTCTTGCCGCCAAAGCGAACTCGACCGAGGCCGCCGCCAAAGCCTCGTTCGAAACGACCTGCCACCCTTGCCAGAAGACTTTCTACAGCGAGAACTCATACCAAAACCACATCAAGAGCTCCAAGCACAAGCAGCGCGAAACTCGACTGAGGAAGGAGGGCGATGATGCGTCAGTCCTGAGCTCTGCGTTCTCCCTGGGAGAACCAGTCAGTAAATCGAACGAGAATGAGATCGCCAAGGTCACCGATGGTCTGAAGGCCGCCACAATTCAGGAAGAAGACGAAGATGTCGAGATTCAAAACGACAAGACTGAGTTCTCTGTCTCCCGCTGTCTGTTCTGTCTGGCCGACTCCGCCGATGCCCAGGCCAATGTTGAGCACATGTACAAGATCCATGGAATGTTCATTCCTGAACAAACATATTTGGTGGATCTTGATGGTCTTCTGAACTATCTCTACCGCAAGATTACTGAGAACCACGAATGTCTTTACTGCCATGCCATCCGAAACAACGCCGAAGGAGCCCGCACTCACATGCGTGACAAGGGCCATTGCATGATCGCTTTCGAAGCCGAGGAGGAGCAGATTGAGATTGGACAGTACTACGACTTCCGTAGCACGTACTCCGATGGAGAGGATGATGATGAAGATGAGGAGATGGCTGACGCCGGTGGCGTCAAGGTGAAGGGCTCCGATGGCGACGATGATGGATGGGAGACTGACGCCTCCTCGGTGGATGACGATGATGAGATCGACTCGCGCCGTAAAGCACCGGTCATCTATCAGGATGAGTATGAACTTCACCTTCCATCTGGCAGAAGCGTTGGTCACCGTTCGCTGGCCAAGTACTACCGTCAGAACTTGCACAACTACCCTACCGCTGAAGAGAGAGCTGAGCGCCAGTTGGCTATTGCGAACGGAGAGATCGAGGAAGAAGAAAGGCCCCGCGGCCGCAATCAGAACCGCGCTCTCATCACCCGTGCCAATGGTGGTACTGGTATGATTGGTGCCACCGACCACCAGAAGCAGACCGTTCTTACTGCCGAGCGCCGTGAGCGGACTCGTGCGCTTCGGTCCGAGAATCGGTATCACGCTCGCCTCGAGAGAGCCAACAATTCCCAGAAGCACTTCCGTGACCCCCTTCTGCAGTAGTCGTCGCAGCAGCTACATTATCTTATCAACGGTCGCCGCAGTCGCTCGTACTATCGCTCTTGGAGCTCACTTCTCAGTTCGCCTGAGGAACACATTGGCTCACTGACTTGGACGACATTGCTATCATTCCCGCTGGAAACATGGAAGCGGACCAGGGCCATCTTACCCAATGGGCCGGTCAGCTGCGTCCACCTTGACCACAACACCGGACTCGTCCCAGCTCCGACTGAACTATGATTGAGGAGGCTTCGTCCACCACGTCGGAATGCTCCTTTCGCATTCCTGCGTGGAGATTCTCAACTGCCGCGGTTTTAATGAGGCTTCATGACTTATGGATCAGACCGCCTCTTCGACGGCGGACTTTCTATGCAATCTACGTTGATGATCGGACTGTCTGCATATTCGTGGCGTATTGATATATCTCGCGTTGGTGATGGGTTTGCCTGAAAAAGCATATATATCTACCTATCTTTTTTGATATCCAATTCAAATCTCACTTCATTTCCAATCAGCAGTATCCTAGTCATGCGTCGCCTCAAGAAAATTTTTATCGCGATCTTTTTCACACCGATGGAGGTTCTTGTCCGTGACGTAGCGTCAAGGCGAATCTTCTTTTTCTGGTCAACTAGTTTGTCATTAGGAGCGCGTGTGAGTATTCAATATCTAATTTAATTCTTGCCATCCGTAGACAAAAGTGCTCCAGACGATAACATGATAGAGCATATTATCTACAGAGGCGATTTAGAAGATCAAGTCTGGAGAAAAGTGAATAGATCAAGGACCGGGGTATGCATTCACGTAGACTTTGCAACAGTCTCCCTGGACACCTGAAGTACTGTGCATGACTGACTAAATTGTTCCGACGCTTTGTCGAATGTTCAGCTTATGAGCGTGAGAATGTCATCGAACAACTCATACAAGATGACTGTTCGCTGGCATGATGTGAATTTCAAAAGAGACAGTAGCATCGCGTCGTGAAGTGAAAGCTTCCTGTAAGTCAGAGATATCAAGTTCAGCGTCTCCATTGAACCATTTTTGGCTGTCAAACTTGCAAACATATGGATCCCTCATCAATTGCAGTTAGAATTGCAGTTGGAATTCGTGTGCTCTGCGAGATTGTCTCCGAGACTCGCATCACGCGAGAATATTCTTTCATGTGAAATCAAATCGACGTAGCCGCAGGGGCTGTCTTCATCCGCCAGATTCCCGCAGCTTCGCCAGTACAGCTGCAATACCCTCATCAAGCTCCTCGACTGGCTTTCTATTCTGTGCAGGGCCCTGAGCTGGGAGAGATGCAGTGGCTGTGCGCCGGCTCTCAGCCAATACGCTTCGGAGCACTGCTTCGTCATCATCCTCATCAATGGCCATCTGATCGAGCCTACTCGGTGGTGTTGGTGGTCTGGTCTGTGCTTTTGATGCCGGAGCAGAAGCCTTTTTGGTGGTCTCTACCCTAAAGTCCTCGCGGACAGCGTTGCACCACTGTTGAACCTTTTTCTCGCCCCAGCCGGGCACAGAGCTGATCTGCTCTGGCTGCGCATTGATGGCATTTTGCAAACTTCCAAATGTAGAGATCAAGCTTGCTGCATCCGACTTATTGATACTCCTGGGTGCCGTCACAAATTCCACCAATGACTCCTTGTATGACTGTGGTTGTTGGGTGCGAATGGCGGTAGGTTGTGCGTGTTCCGAGGACTTGAAAAGTTCAAGGTAGTGGGCGGCCTCGGGTGCGGACCAGCAAAGCATCAAAGTCAGATTATTGATTATGGACGTCTTTGATAGTTCCTTGAGGGTGTCTTCGTGGTTGGGAATGTCCACCATGACCAGCACAATGCGCAGGTTGTACTTGCCAGCGAGGAGTCGGATCCGAGAATAAATGTATTCGGGGTGAAGTCGATGATATTTTAACGATAGGAAGAGCGCACAAGTTGTGACTCCAATAACATAGTCCGCTGGAATATCGGCAAATTCCCATGGTAGAAGTTTAATGTGATTCAGGATCGGGTTACCCTTCTGTCGCGTTGACACGAGGATCGCCGACGGGCCTGACCGGTTTGGGAGAGCCTGTGGTTTGGGCTGTTGCACCTTTGGCTGGCCTGTTGACGGCGTTCCAGGGTTTGATGTCCGCGCAATAGTATCGCCATCTTCTCGAGACTGCGACGCCGAATCAACTCTGGTTTGAGGATCCATGTTCAAAGTTGGCGTAGTTGGCTGTAAACTGATAAAGCTCGGCCGTGGCTTATCAGAGCCCGCAGGACCACTTTCTTACCGCCCAGCGGCGCAACAGCCTTTTCTGCCGCCAATTTTTTTGTCCGTCTCGATTACAGAAAATCAGTACCACTTTTTGCAATTCCACTATGGCTGAGCCAAACAAGAAACGACGCCTTTCTGAAGAAGAGATCTCTCAGGTCTCAGATACCAAAATGGAGACCACCACAGCTAAGGCCTCCGAGGCCCCGGCTTCCAAGCAGCCCAACAAGACACTCTTCGTCCGATCGCTTCCCGTCTCCGCTACATCAGAAAAGCTCGCAGAGTTCTTCTCAGAGTCCTATGTGATCAAGCACGCCACGGTCGTTGTGAACCCAGAGACTAAGGTTTCCAAGGGCTTTGGTTTCGTTACATTTGCCGATCTCGAGGATGCCCAAAGCGCCCTTGAAGAGTTGAACAATGCCGACTTTGATGGCAAGAAGATTCGTGTCGAGTATGCTCAACCCCGTCACCGTGAGATTGACGAGAAGCTGGGCAGGAGTGTTCCTGCTGCTGCTGCAATCAAGAACAAGCAGGAGCGTGATGATCAGAGAACGCAAAATCAGCCGCCTAGGCTCATTGTTCGCAATCTTCCGTGGAGCATTGAGACCCCCGAGCAACTTTCTCGACTATTCCTTAGTTTCGGCAAGGTCAAGCATGCAGTCCTCCCCAAAAAGAACAACAAGTTGCAAGGATTCGGTTTCGTTGTTTTGAGAGGCAAGAAGAACGCCGAGAAAGCTCTTCAATCAATCAACGGAAAGGAAGTCGACGGCCGTCAATTAGCTGTTGATTGGGCTGTTGAGAAGGAAGCATGGGAAAAGGCCAACGGAGCCAACCAGGCGGAGGAGAAGGCGGAGGAGGATGAAGGAGAGAAGGAGGATGTGGACATGGAGGACAAGGAAGATCTCGAAGAGGCCTCTGGCGACGAGGCTTCATCAGATGCTGACGAGGATGATGACATGGAGGACCAAGAAGAGGATCTAGAGGAAAACGAGGAGGAGGATGACGAGGACGAAAAGGAGGACGACCGAACGGAATGCACAATCTTCCTTCGCAACCTTCCCTTCACCTGCACCGACGAGTCGCTGTACGAACATTTCACCCAATTCGGACCACTCCGATACGCCCGCATTGTGGTCGACCACGAGACCGAACGCCCTCGTGGTACTGGATTTGTGTGCTTCTGGAAACTCGACGATGCCATTACTTGCGTCCGTGGCGCCCCCAAGACGAATGAGATGCCCGCCGACAAAGAGCGCTCCAAGCCAGCGATGAAACATTCCGTTCTACAAAGCGAGGATGCTGATCCCAGCGGAAAGTACACCATGGATGGCCGTGTTCTACAGGTTGCTCGCGCAGTGAACAAGCGCGAGGCTACGAGACTGAACGAGGAGGGTGTGTCGCGCCGCCTCGTGCGTGACAAGGATAAGCGTCGCCTCTACCTTTTGTCTGAAGGTACCATTGCTTCCAACTCGCCTATGTACAAGAAGCTGTCCCCCTCCGAGATCAAGATGCGTGAAGCCAGTTTCAAGCAGCGTGAGACCTTCATTAAGAAGAACCCGGCCTTGCATCTCAGTCTTACTCGTCTTTCTGTCCGAAATATCCCTCGTCACATTACCTCGAAAGACCTGAAGCAACTTGCTCGCCAAGCCGTGGTTGGTTTTGCTACCGATGTCAGCAATGGCATCCGTGAGCCGCTTTCTAAGGAGGAGAAGTCACGATCATCCGAGGAAATGGAGGAGATGGAGAACCTGCGCAAGACCAAGAAGCAGGGTATCGTCCGCCAAGCCATGATCGTCTACGAGACTCGTGAGGGTACGAAGGTTCCCGAGAAGGGCGGTGGTGGTCGCAGCCGTGGATACGGTTTCATCGAGTACTTCACCCACCGACACGCCCTGATGGGACTGCGATGGTTGAACGGTCACGCCATCGATATTCCCGTCAACAACGACGAGGAGGACAAGGACCGGAAGAAGCGCCTGATTGTTGAATTCGCCATCGAGAACGCTCAGGTCATCAAGCGCCGCAAGGATCTGGAGGAGAAGAAGCGTCTCGAGAAGGAGAAGAAAGCTCAAGAGAAAGAGCAGGAGGCCGAGGAGGAGACCGACAAGAAGGGAGTGAAGAGGAAGCGTGGAGGCAAGGGTAAGGAAGGGGAGGACGAGGGAGCTGAGGATGACGAGGAGGAGAACAAGATCGCCAAACGCAATCGGATCATTGCGCAGAAGCGGATGAAGCGCAAGCACCGTAAGGGCAAGGCGTAATGACATTGTTCCTTTCTCTCTTTTCTTCTTTTTATCGGGTCCTGTACAAAAACGGCGGCCTGTCATCCATCCTCGGAAGTGATTTTGCCTTTTTTTTGTATCTAATGAGCTGAGTTGGCTTGCGCGATACCACACCACGTTGGAAATATAAAAGCATTGTGATTGACAATCATTTATCTCCCTTCATTGATCTCCATCTAAAAACAGCGGGTATACTTCGTATGAGATCCAATAAATCCTTTCCCCCAGTATCCTTTAAAGGTTCTTCGCACCCTCAACTTTACCAACAATGTTATACCGCTTGCTGAAGAAAGTATACCACTCATCCAACGTCGTCTTCTCCTTCTCATCCAGATCATACCACTCCGGCACACAATCCTCAGGCTTCAACGAGGACTTGGCAAGCGCGCGCGAGGCATCTTTGCCGACGAAAACTAAACCGATCTCACGTCAGTTATTGTAAACCGGCCGGTGCGCAATCGCGAACCCGCAATCCGCAGGTACGAGGCGCATTGAAGACTCACCACGATATTGACCCGCCGCACCATACGCAGGGTTACGGGTGACATCGAAAACAGTGCCCTTGATGGCAACTAGCGTCGGGCGGTTGGGATCGGAGCCTATGTACAGCGCGCAATTATTAGTCGGCAAGTTCGGGATTTCGTAAACGAAGCGCACGCGAATGGAGACTCGTACCGTCGCATTTGGCCAATTCCTCTGTGGAGATAGGGTCATCCTTTGGCGGGTCCAGTTGGACTGGGACTTTGGGTGCGAAACGTTCAGACATTGTGGTAGGTATAGAGGGGTTGGGAGAGGCGGAAGGTGAAGCTCGTGAGGGCCGAGGAATTAAAAAGAGCGTGGGGTCGGCCAATAAGCGGGGTACGGGTGACGGGTGGTTCCCCTACTACAAACTATACTTCCTTTTCTCCTGAATATGATATTAATCCACAGCATGTAGAAAGCTGTGAGTGGTCAATAAGCCATAAATATGTGCTCGGCATTCAAGAAATGTTAGACCATTGGAAAGACTCGATATACCTTTTTTCATTTAATCCTCTTCTAAACCCACTAATCCTCATCAGAGTCTGATACAGCTCCGTCGCTAGAAGCCTATTCAAGATCTTCATTATCATTAGTATCGACGTCTTCTTATTCCATTCTATTCTCCTTGCAGTCCTCCTCCGAGTCTTTCACGTGCTTTCATGCCTGGAAATCCCGTTTCGCACGCGCTCATGCCTTCTAGAAGCGTTTCTCTTAAGATGTCAGTCTTGATGAGTTCCCGATGAGCGCGCAAGAAAGGATGTGGTAGCATGCACGTTATCCGCTCTCTAACTCTCGATAGCCCTGAAGGTAAACAATCATATCGACCAGGTCGTGACCCGAAGGCCACATAGAGAGCGTTAACGTAGGAGGCCGCAGCGGTTTTGATGAAGCCTAGATGCACAGCACCGCGAGCGTCCTCGAATGTAGCGAAAACGCTGTTGAGAATTGCATAAAACTAAGGCTTGGGCCTTCGCTACCGATCCTAGGATCAGTTTCCCGTAACTTCAGCCTCGAGAGCGACGAGCCTAAGTACGCAGCTATGTAAAGATTTACCGTTACTGCGAGGCAGTTCTCTGGCGTGTTAAACGCGTTTGGAAAACTTGATGGCATTATCCTTCTTCTTGGTTATTAAATTAGTATGAGACGAAGTTCTACCGCGTGCTACCCCCAGTAGATCGCCGGTACAAAGATCCACATTCGCCTAGCCGTCCTGGTACCGACGTGGTTCCAGCGATCCTCCATCGGCGAGGCTGTCAGTCTTCCCAGCCGGAGCGCGCAGGAAAATCTAGATCCTCCGTCCTGCGAGGATCTTGATCCAGAATGATAGCGCACCGATATCAACGTGGATTGGGACACCACAGAAGCCCCACGAGGGACCAACAAGTCTTGCTGGTCGCTCTCCTTTCAGAGTGCTTTTTCTCGCGAGCCTCTGCATTGATTCTCGGAGTATATAACCGCAAGATTGGCCAAGATGACTTCCTTTGAGCAGAAGCTTTTATAACGATTCTCAAGTTCAAGCACGCTCAGCGAGCGCTGTTCGTGCCGAGGGCGTGCGAGATGCGACTTCCTCGACCGTAGACTGGTCGTATTCTGTCGGTGGGTTGATCCAAAAAAATTGTCATAGACATCCATTTTCGTGTTCTTCCGTTCCCGAAGATAGTTCCAGGAAGTATCCAGACCGAGGGTCTCGCCAGATTCAAAGTATTAGGCGAGGTGTTTTGAGCACCGTAAACAACCTTAGAAAACAGTACGGGGCGAAAATGAATCAGGTCTAGGGGGAAAATTATGCTTATTTTAACCGCTTACTCTGTATATGAGTCCGAGCTATGTGAATCAGACAAGCTCCTTCAAATCAAAGTTTGTTGTGATAACTCTATTCGGTGCTGCCTCATGACGTCAGGTCACGCGAGAGACTCTGAACTGTACTTTCGTCCGTAGAGCGGACTTCTGAGTACAAGCGTGGTGCAGATTAGATGACATTTGATGATCACCTACATTCATCTCGTCTTTGAGCCCAAAGTCTTTCATAACCTTAAGTGGTCATCTTCCTTGCATATCGACCAAACAAACCTACAATACACCCATCAAGCTCTCAAGCTTCCTTAACTCTCAAGATGTCCTCCCTTCACTCGCACCCACATATTCGCTCAGCACAGCCCTCAGGACATGATACGATAGCTCCAGACCACAATGAGCCTAAGCGAGATCCTAAAAAGGCCGACGAGATTCACCATCTCTACTTTGAGGATAACGATAGCTTTTTCCCACCAGCTTGGTTGGGGAAAGACATAAACCCGGCGGAGCGCAGATCTTCGAATGATAGCACCACCAGTCATGGCCCGAAGGATTGAACAGATTTTATCGGACGGAAGAAGGTTGACCTGGAGAATAGGAATTCTGCAACCGGTTATTTCATCAATCCAGTTATTTGCATCGAATATCTTCGTAAAGAATGGTTTTATGTACGAGCAAGAACTCCTCATGTGTGAGGCTGTATCCCGATAAGAAAGACAGAATATCATACACTCGACTTTTGAGCGATTCGGGCTGAGATGGCCATGGTTTTAGCATGGATGCTCAATGCTCCAACAGTCCACAAGACTTACAAGACAAATCCCGACCAAACCTGTGGTTTTCATTCGATTCTTCTAGACCTGAGATACACGTAGCACAAGTATCCGGCCGGTCAGACTGAGGTATACCGTACTCCAAGGTTACACCTCCCACTCCATGTTAAAATGTTATGCAACCTCAGAACATTCATGTGCCCTCGAGCCCCCACCAGCAAATTGAACCTCGGCAACGTTTGGGCCCCACTGCCCATCCGAACGAGACATTCGTCTCGAACAACGATTCTTCAGTGCCATTTGAGAAATGGATATCAAGACATGTAATGTTTCCAGCAACACAGCCTGAATAGACGTTCATATGCACAACGCAGATCTGACAACCTCCTCAGTCTAAGAAAACTTAGTCGGGTCTAACCCAGCCAAAAGGCCCGATTGACCCCTCGCAGGTAACGCCATGTGGGGACACAGCGGCCTGCGAGTCTGTGAGCAAGGCAGGGCCCGGGGAAGGATTCGTTCTGATTTGCGGCCCGAGTCTCAGTCGGGCTGGGGGACCTCTCGGACTGAGCCATTTTCCAGACTATGTTCTTGATGAGACTCGCTCTGGGGAAAATTGGATGGACTGCCAAGCAATGGAGGGAATTTGCCAAGATGGGGAAAGATTTTTTCCTCGCCTTGACTTTATTGCTTTATCTTCCTGTTTGAATTGATTGATTCTTTTTTTTTTCTTTTGCTGTTCATGCTGTGATCGGTTCTTGCACGTTTATTTGGCGGATTGGATCGCCTGTCAACATGTCACAAAACAACGAGCATGGCTCTCATTTGCCCATGACTGCTGCTATACAGCGCGCCGAGTCACCCCGCAATTTTCCCGATCCCGAGGGGAAGCCGCCGACTAAAACTTTCGAGAAGGGTGTTGAGATCGCCGAGAAAGATGCATCGGGAAATCGGGACACCTCGATTGATGGGGGTTCCATGAAACCGACCTATGACCACACCCGCCGAAAGCTCAAACCTCGCCATCTGCAACTGATTGGCATTGGAGGAACTATAGGCACCGCTTTGTATGTGCAGATTGGCAACAATCTTCGCACCAGCGGCCCGGCAAGTTTATTTCTTGGATTTAGTCTTTGGTAAGTTGAGTTCTGATTTCTCACTTTTCGCGTTATTCAAGTCTGGGCCGGTTGGATGAAAGTGACTTGCCTTGGCTGTGTCAAGTCCGACCTCTATACAGCTGTAGGAGAAGAAGTAAGTCTTCAAGAGAGCAAGGCAGGGAAATACTACCAATTCTGTGACACAAGTCCAGCCGACAAGGGACGTAAGCATACTTCTAGGCAAAGTACATCATTTCGATGCAGACAAAACATCCCATCGACTTCTCCCATTCGCGCCAATGCATCCTACACAGCCCAGACCGACTTGACCATGCCTCCCAGCCTAGCCATGAAGCCTGCCATGCATGAACACTGCGCTTTGTTACTTGTTTGGTTTTGATTCTTACTCTTTGACTTCCTAGGAGTTGCATCATTTTGATCATAACTGTTTGTAAGAAGCACCCTCGACTCCCTGGCCAATCCCAATTTCCAAGCCCCAGCAGCCAAACACCCGCTAAGCAACTGAGCTCTCCCACCATGCGGCAACACCCCTCTGCAGACCGTGACCCGAGCAACTATTCATAGTCTAGCCCGAAATTGGCCATGTTCAAAAGAAGTCGCAAGTACTTACATTATTATCTAGGTCTGGCAGAGATGGTGACCTACCTCCCCATTTCCTCCCCATTCATTCGATTTGCCGGCCGTTACGTCGACGAGGCCCTCGGCGTCGCTGCAGGCTACAACTTCTTCATTTTCGAAGCCGCTCTCGTCCCCTTTGAAATCGTGGCTATCAGTTTGATCATCAAATACTGGACCAGCGCAATCCCCGTCGCAGCAATGAATGTTATCGTTCTGATACTCTACACGTATGCCTCGAACTTGCAAGTTTGTTGACGCTTATACTAATACTTCGTTAGAATATTAAATGTTTTCGCTGTCAAGTGGTACGGTGAAGCAGAATTCTGGCTCTCGCTCGGAAAGGTCCTGCTCAGCATCGGTCTCATCTTCTACACCTTCGTCGTCATGCTTGGAGGTAATCCGCTCGGAGACCGGTTCGGATTCAGATACTGGAATGAGCCTGGTGCTTTTAATGAGTACTACAAAACCGGGGATACGGGCAGGTTCCTCGGCTTTTTGTCCGCGCTCATCGCAGCCAGTTTTACCATTGCTGGTCCGGACTACGTGTCAATGGCCGCGGGTGAGACGATCAACCCGCGTGTCGTTCTACCGAAGGCATTTAATGGGGTATTCTATCGTCTAACGGCGTTCTTCGTGCTCGGCGTCCTCTGCGTGGGAATCTTGGTCCCGTACAATGACGAGACTATGGCCGATGCATTCGACAACGGTAAACCTGGTGCGGCAGCCTCGCCGTATGTGATCTCCATGGATAGATTACATATCCCGGTTCTACCGCATATTGTCAATGCGGTTGTTCTTACAGCTTGCTTTAGCGCGGGCAATAGCTACGTGTACTGTGCCAGTCGCAGCCTCTATGGTCTGGCATTGGAGGGAAAGGCGCCGCAGTTTTTGACAAAATGCACGAAAAAGGGTGTGCCAGTTTACTGTGTTGCTGTGGTCTTGCTGATTGCTCTACTGAGCTTCCTTCAAGTCTCGAATGGTGCGTCTGTAGTGTTGAACTGGTTTGTCAATTTGGTATGTCGTCGCTCGAATCATCGATGTCCTTCCCATCTAATGTGGCCTTAGGTTACTGCTTCCCAGCTCATCAACTTCTCCGTCGTGACCTTCACATACATCCGGTTCAAGAAGGCACTCGATGCACAGGGTATTTCGCGCAGCACTTTGCCATACCGCAGCTGGTTCCAGCCTTATATCGCCTATATCGCTTGTACCGCAACTACGATCATGGCCTTTGTTGGTGGCTATACAGTCTTCTTGCCAGGCAAATGGTCGATTCCTACATTCCTCTTCTCATACACGATGATTGGCGTGTTCCCCGTTCTATACTTTGGATGGAAGATTTTCCATCGAACCAAGTTCTTGAAGCCAGAGGAGGTAGATCTGGTTTCTGGACTAGCTGAGATTGAGGAGTATACGAGGGATTTTGTGCAGGTCCCACCCAAGTGAGTTTTCGTCTTTTCCCCGAGACTCGCTCTCATCGGCTGACTGTCTTCAGGAGTGTTGTCCATAAATATGTCGGCCTGCTTTTCGATTGATCAGTCTAGATCGGCCTTGATGCAAGGCGGCCTCAGTGACACTGAGTCATGGAAAAGGAAATACGATATTAGGGATGATTCATGACTTTGTTCAATGTAGACACTATAATACAACCCAAAATCCATCAGTTCGATCAACAGAAGCCGCTGTAAAAACTCCATTTCCAAAATGCACAAGACAGACCAAAGGGTCAGCTTATTTCTGCTCCCCGGCAGCCTCAGCAGCCCTCAACTTCTGCAAGCGTTGTTGATTCCGCTTGCCCAACACGCGCAACGTATTCTTGCGCTCGATCTCCGTCATCTGTTCCCAATTGCCGATCCGCGACAGTGTCCCATCAACATTGACAACCATCGGACCAAGATGATCCAGCGTGACGCCTCCATCGGCACCGAGGTCTAGGCGAAGTTGTTTAGACTGTCCATCACTGGACGACTCGGTCGAGGGTAGATAGAGTTGTTCTTTAGATTCCTCAGCTGGTGTGTTTTCTTGCGGCTGGGCTTCGCCGGCCTCTTGCTTGGCAGGGATGGCGTCTGCGGGAGGAGTGGAGGAGGACATTGTGTGCGAGTGACGGATTGATTCGAGGGTCTTGTTGCCAGGCGCACACTGGGGGAAGAGGATACTGTAGAATCGGGAGGAGGTTCCACAGGATGGTGGTTGGTGGGTGAAACTGGAGGCGTTGAGGGACCAGGCACTGGGGATGGAGGCGCGGGCAAGAATTGGGTTCACGCTGAGGTGAAAGAGGGCAGCGCGGTAGGCTGTACGCATCAACTGCATGCTTGGGTTGCGGAAAGATGATCGCGGGGGAGTTGGGTTGAGCGTTAAAATGGTCCGTCAAGGGCGGAGTCGAGATGATTCTGGAAGCCGCCCGCAGACGCTCCGACTGCGCGCCGACGCAATCGCCTTGCTTTCCTTGAATTTGACACACTTCACAAAGCTTTCGTTTAGATGCATCATATGATAAATATATATATATATATGTTTTCGGATTACAATAGGCTACTAGTCCTAGCTTTTATGTCCTATGTCTATCGGAACCACCAGTTGACCTATTGAGTGTTAGTGGTCACTATCAAAAGTGTCAGTCAAGGCACACCAGCACACTTACCGAAGCAGTTACTCCCTCCCCAACACCTTTAATGCTATGCCACCATCCTTTCGGAATGAATAGCCCATCGCCTGCCTCCAAATGTACCTCATAGCCAGATCCTTCTGAGCCTGCAGATGCCGAGTCACCCCACACCCTCTCATCTAGCAAAGCCCGTTCTTGGCCCTGCATCATCTCTTCCCCACGAATAGCCGCCGCGTCCTTGCCTCCACTCTTACCCAGCTGTCGCCGTATGGAAGAGAAGAGCGCCTGTCCGTCCGAAGGCGCCAATAACCGCACAACCTTCTGCCCAGCCAGCTGGACGAAGAGATTCGGATTCGGGTCGCGATGAAGCGGAGTATACGTAGGAGGGTGTCCAATCCACACATTCGTATCGTAAATATCACCCTTACCGGCCTTTGCAACAAGATCTGGGGTTGGAAAGTCGTCGCGAAGGACTTGAGGCAGGTCCAGGAGTTGGCATTGCGCCAGATAGAGTCGCGTTGACTGAGGAGAGATCTCGGCCGTGCGCATCCATTCCAGGAAGAGAGTGAGCGGCCCATGGAATTGTCGGAAGCTTACAACATCCGTCGCATCATCTGGACATGACAGTTCGCCATTTTCTCTGGCCGATAGACTCGATGTTGCCAGTTCTGTGAGCTCGAGCGGAACGAACGCGTCGGCCGCATGGCTCTGTAGGTATTCTAGGTTCAATCGGGTAGTCGGACGATTCGAGGCAGTCGATCGGGGACTGGTGCTTTTAAACCAATTTCTCACGGCAGGTAGGTCACAAAACTGAGAGCGTGGTAGCACGACAGGGTGTTCGGGGGTGAAATAGCGCTGTCGGAATGTATCGAGGTCAACAGTAGGTAGCGCTTCAAGGGTGCGGTACGAACGGGTTGGCGAGACGGAGAGTTTGCGCGAGCCATGAACTGGCTTGGGGAGGTCACGACGAGCCGGCCGTGAGAGTGGTCTCAAGACCCAATTGCTGCTTGCCCATGGCTGAAACTTCATCCAGGCAACTCGGGGAGTGTAGAAAGTGTGTAAATCAGAAGAGTCTTTTTTGGCGCGGGCCCAGTGTGCCATAGCACAAGACATTTTAGCGCCCGTGAAGGATGAGATCGACTCCACACCCCCCGGATTTAGTTCGTCATAGTTGCTTGATGATATATTCTTCACTTTCATGAGGTATGATCGACACGTCAATGTCTCAATGCTCTGATCTGCATGAGACTAAGCTTCTTTGTATTAAAATTCATGCATAAAATTCTGTGCGCTAATCCTAGTCGGCCACGAACTCAAGTCCATGCGCAGCGTGTGCCAAAGAACGTTACCGTGGCCGGGGACCGAGGTCGCTAAGCTTCCCCTCACTCTGAACATGGGACAGAAGCTACTGTTGAAGCACGTTGCCACTTAGTTCTCCTCGGACTCTGACAAACTATCGGTTGCAGGGGGGGGGTACCTTGCCCCTCTCGCAGTGCTAGGTGTTTGCTTGCCCACCCTCCTTCATGTGCCATCTTTCACATCTTCTTCTTCTTCTACCTTCTGCATTTTCCTTTGTACTACAACAACCTCCCAGTCTTCTGATACTGGTGTCCTCTTGTGACATCAGTACCTCGCCTGTCAGGAGCCCTTGAATCATCCTTCAAGATGCCTTCGGTCGCCAATATCCATAAGCGCCACGTCTATGGCAAAGATGCCCATACTTACTATCCCGTACTGATCGTTGGTGCGGGCGAATCGGGCATCGCCATGGGCTGTCGTCTGAAGGAAGCGCTAGGAACAGACCAGTTTCGAATCTTTGAGCGCCAGTCCGGCATCGGCGGGACATGGTGGATTAATCGCTACCCCGGCGCTGCCTGTGATATGTATGCATCCGCGCTCCAGGGTGATGTTCATTTGATCTAACTAGGAGAAAAAATAGCCCCGCGTTGTTCTACTCCTTTTCATTTGCGCCCAAGAAGAACTGGTCGACTTTACATCCCTCTGGACCAGAGATTGCACAGTACCTCGCCGACGTGTGTGAGACATATCAAATTGTCGACAAGATCCAGTTTCATACTGAAGTCCGCGAGCTTCGCTGGATCGAAGAGGATCAAGAGTGGGAGGTTCTACTTTCTCACCTAGTCCCCGGCACTGGTGATCTCTCTTCATACGATCGAGAGCAACTTGTGATCAACGAGGGCGTCCACAGCGTCTACGTCAAGGACGAGATCGTACGGGCCAAAGTTGTCGTCAGTGGCGTGGGCGGACTAGTCGAACCAAAGACATGGCCCAAGAATATCCCCGGCATTGAGGACTTTGAAGGAGAGATCGTGCATACAGCGCGATGGGATAGTGATGTCGACCTGCAAGGCAAGGATGTGATCATGCTCGGTTCAGGCTGCAGTGCTGCCCAGGTTGTCCCTGAGCTGGCCAAGCCAGAGGCCAACGTCCGATCCATCACCCAGCTCATGCGTACACCTCCTTGGGTGGAGCCAGATCTCCTGCCGCCCAAGCTTCTTGTCCAGTGGAATAAGTGGATGCCTTCTTTGATGACACACATACCCGGGCTGGCACGCTTCCTCCGCTACGGCCTTTTCCTGCTATGTGAACGCAATTTCTTCTCCATGTTCACTGATACTGCATTCGGACGTATGATGCGGCCGAAGCTCGAGAAGGCCTTCTTGGACCACATGCGCGAAATGGCACCAAAGGAATATCATGAAATTCTGACTCCAAACTACAGCCTCGGATGCAAGCGTCGTATCATCGACGGTACATGGTACCGCAGCTTGCACTCACCAAATGTCACCCTGACGACGCAGCCACTGACCCGTGTCCACGCGAGGAGTGTCACAATCGGGCCCGGCCACCTCTACCCTCCAGGCAATAACTCTGATGCCGAAGCTCGAGAGATCCCTGCCGATGTCATCCTGCTTGGCAACGGTTTCGAGACTAATCAGTGGCTGCACCCGTTAAAGGTCATTGGCAGAGACAACAAAAAGATGGAAGATCTTTGGGCCGAACGAGGAGGTGCCCAGGCTTACCAGGGCATCGCCATGGACCACTTCCCGAATTTCTTCATGCTCTTTGGTCCAAACACAGCTACTGGTCATACAAGCGTTATCTTTGCGACTGAAAATGCGGTCAACTACTCCCTGAAGTTCATCAAGCCTATTTTGAACGGTCAGGTCAGCTCCTATGAGATCAAGGAAGAGGCCGAGCTGGCATGGACCAAGAATGTGCAGGACCAACTGCAAAAGACCGTCTTCCGCCGCGGTCTCTGCTCCAGTTGGTATATCACCGCCGATGGATGGAACTCTTCGACCTATCCGTAAGTTTTCAAATGGACTAGGTTCGAACCTGCTTACTAACAAGAGTCTCTATCAGGTACTCTCAGGTCCATTATTGGTACCGGTGCACGTTCCCCATCTGGAGCGACTGGACGGCCAAGTGGACTCGGAAGGGTGTCACTTTGCGGAGGGTTCGCAAGGCTGCAAGCCTCTCGTTCATCTTTGGTCTTTTGGCAGGATTGGAGTGGCTGCGGAAGAATCCGCAGCAACGTGGCCAGTTACTGCTGGCCTTGTTGGCAGCGAAGGACAGAATTCTCTCGCGGGCACACAACCTCTATTAAGTGGAATTAACCAATATTCTGTGTGAAATACTTGACTTCTGATGGACATATGAGTCTTGGAAGTAGTTAGTTGGATTAATTGTGGAATATGTAATAATTGGTCGCATTTGCCTAGTAGGTCTTGCTCTGTAGACGTGTAAGTAGTCGTGGCTTGAAATTTACAGTTGCATGCATGCCATGCATAGTGGATCAGACTCAGATCGATGCTACATGTCCATTCGGTTTTCCTTTTTTTGCTTTTTTGTGATGAAGATCCGCTTTTGCCTCCTTCAGCTATTTCCAGTCTCACTCTATACTCCTTCTTCAATATGAACTTGCGGGTATTCCTCTCTCTTACTTGGTATCTCTTTGCAGGTAGCCAATAAATCCTCCGCAAACATGATGAGTCAGCTACAAATCTGGGGAAAAGTGGACGGCAAACCCCGCGAGGAATCTCTCCGCACTCGGTCGCCGCCATCGCTCTCCTGTTCTTCCCCCGCGTTTATCCTTGGTGACTTGCAATTTGGAGTGTTATGGCTTCGGAATCACCTCAGGTCCAGTCCACCCCGCCGCAGACCGGGCCCGGCGACCAGGATGCTTCTTCATCGGCCGATGCGGCCAAGAGGAAGGCGGAACAAAGCAACGGAACGCACACGCGCGCAAAGCGGAATCGCTACATTTCCATCGCATGGTATGTTCCGATGGCCTGATCCCGTCTCATTATGTCCCGAAATCCCGAAGCCTTTCTAGCTCTTCAGAAAAAGCCGCTGGCTAGCGGCAATTTACTGTGTAGTTGCCGCACGAGGCTGTTATTCGTGGCTCTCCGCTCTCTCCTCTTCTCGCGATTCCGAACCGTACAGGCCAAGCAGAGCTAACCACCTGCTTTCTTGTTTAGCAATGAGTGCAAGCGCCGCAAGATCAAGTGTAATGGGCAAGTCCCATGTCAGCGATGTGGCCATCTCAATTTGGAATGTATGACCTCTCAATCGCCTCTGCAAATTTTCGTTGCTGCCTATTAGCCATTCGACGATGGCTGGTGGTTGGTATAGAAGGTTGATGTTAGAATATTCGTCGCTTACATTGACACCAGGCCGATATGCGCCAAACTGCTGCAACAACAACTTCAAAGAATCTGAGTGAGTTATAGAAACTTGAAACGGCCGCCTTCTCAGTACTCCGAGGCTAACTTTCCGTTATAGGGAGTTTCGATCGATGACCTCGCAGTTAACTACACTCCAGGAGCAAGTGAATAGTCTATTCACATCTCTCAATGAGCTCAGGGCACAGAAGCCTGCCTTTGAGTCTCCACCATTTGACCATCTCTCGCGGGATGGCTCGCAGTCTGTCTTTACTCCAATGCCCGGGAGTATGCCAAAGGCACGATCGCGGCATCCCCGGTTCCATGGACCTACTAGTTCGGCCTTCAACTTCGATGTTGCCAAAACGAGCCTACGAAGTATGGGCATCAATCCCGCCGAGGATGGTATTGCCGATGACCTGACGACGGCACATGTCACACCCATTGGCTCTCCCCCTTCCCACATCGGTCCCATTGTTCCAACGATACACCCATCGAAGGATCCGATCTGGACTATTCGCCGCGACGAGGCAGTACGATTAATTAAAGTGTATGAAGAAGAAATTGGGATTATGTACCCGATAGTGGATATTACTACAGTCACTGCGCAAGCTAATCTACTCTACACGTTTATGGAGGCTGCCACACGCACTGGATTTGCGCAACGCGGTCTTCCAGGCGCCGACGGTCTTCATGATGATAGTACGGTTCTTTTGAAGCTCATTCTTGCGACCACGCTGGTCGTGGAGGCCGGAGGTCAGAGTGACCTTGGCCAACGTCTTTATCTGTCCGTCAAGCCGGTTATTGAAGCCAAGTTGTGGGAGCCCCATGATATCAAGACTATTCAGTTGTTTGCCATCGTGGTACGAATAAAGATCGAAAAAAAATGCATCTGTGGCTCAATTGAAAGCTAACATTCAGCATGTTAGGCGACTTATCACTTTCATACTGATGACGACGCTATGGCATACCGATTGATTGGTCTCGCTGCCCGAATGTGCTTGGAAATGGGTCTTCATCGGCGGGATGCTCTGATGAAATCCTTCCCGAATGAAGATCAATGGAATGAAATCACCCGACTCTTTTGGAGTGTCTATAGCTTGGATCGTCGATGGAGTTTAGGCACAGGGTTACCATTTGTCATCCAAGACGAGGACATCGACCCGAACCTCCCAGAGCCAGTATGTTTGGAGCCGTACTATTACGATACACTCGCTGACACGTATGCTGTAGGACACATCCCTGCCTTATCTCCGATGCATGATAGCATACAACCGCATTAGCTCCAAGATTTGGTACTCAGGTCTTGGTTCTGAAGGCTCGACAGATATCCAGCGCGACGAAATCGGATACCTGGACTACCAAGTTCTACAATGGTACAAACAAGTGCCAGACGAACTCAAGTTTTATCCTGTGGAATCTCCCAAGACTGGCGAGACTGCAAGCCGCGGCATGAGACGTCTCCGGGTCCTGCTGTACTTGCGCATGAACCAACTACGGATTCTCATTTACCGCCCGGTGCTTCATTCTGCGGCAAGCATTATGGGAGATCGGGGCCACGCGCAAACGGTGGTTGATGTTGCCAAGGACACAGTCCGGGTCCTGACACGACTAAACCAAATGTCCGATATCTACCGTACACAGCAGATTTGCTTCAACTATTTTCTGGTCGCAGCACTGGCAGTGCTCTTCCTTGCCGTGTGCCATGCACCTAATGACTTTAACCGACAAGTGCGCGACGAGTTTTACATGGCATTAGATTTGATCAACGGGTTCAGCACCAGGTCTTACGTGTCCAAAAGACTATGGAAGACCATCAAAGGTCTTCGTAAGATCGGCGAAAAGCTGGGCGTCCTGGCCCGTCCATTCGGCTCCGATGGGAATGATCCTCACTCTACCGCTGCTGTGGCCATGGCCGGTCTCGCGGGCCATTCCATCGAAGACTTGTCCATGTATGGGCAGATGAACGGGGCTAATGAGTTGGGAAACAGTCCTATGAATGGACTCCAGATGAGCCATGAGTTGACGAATTTGTTCGAAGCTGTTGGAGCATTTGGTAATTTTATGCCTGGTAGCGGCGGTGCTGATGGCATGAATGGGTTTGTTGGCGCGGATGGGGAAATCCAGAATACTGGAGAGGGATTGTCCGGGATTCTGGGAGGGGACGAAGAATTTTCTCGAATTATTCGTGATTTACTTTGATTGGCAGATGTGAATATGATTAGCCAAAATCTATCTACCTGACTACCTTGGCTGCCTCTTTATTTCTTCTCTTGTGTCTGGGGAAATGTCTGGGGAAATGTCTGGGGAAATAGTATGGTAGGATTAGATAATTTGTCGTCGAGAATAGTCGTGTCTCTATTTCATATTCCGAGTTATGGAGCTTCGAGGTCGCAGGGACAGCGCCGGTGCGAAATTTCATTCGCTACCTTATCTCCATACATGTAGTAATACAGACGCTTTGCACTAATTCTGGGCTTTGTGTAGATATTGTTACTCATATACCTTTGTAGTAGCTCTAGAACCAGAGGCGCACGAGAGACCGAGTGAATTCTAGTTTTTGTGTGTCCCAGAATCGCTGTGACTGTATTTTTTCCTACGAATTCATGCAATGGCTTGTAGATTTTTCTGCGGAAGTTGCTCGGGAGATTCTAGTAAATATTTAACGTAATTACTAATTTCTCCTTTGGCTATAGTATCTGATAGTATAGTATCGAGATCAATTAATATCTCGAGATCTAAATTCTCTTCTCAAAGACATTCCTTAGATGAGAACATAGACTGACCACCACACTCGTTCGAGTATAAAATGCAAGCGGAAACCGCGAAGCGCACCTGGAGGTATCATGATACTAGGGCCGAGTATAAGAAAAGAACAGTTGAGGGTATTTACCAGCCAGATAGCGGAGTATTTGAGCCATGGAGGAAAGCTGCTCTCGTGCACACTGGGAGGAGACCTGAGGTCAAGTATAGAGAATCGGTGCGACGAGTGTTTGATTTTGTTCTTGTGCTATTGAGCTTTCCTTGCTTATTTGGCAGCCACCTTGATCGGTTCAGGTGAGACTAGCTAACACATATAGAGACTGAGTATCATTAAGGCAACTCTAGATGAAACTTGATCTAGTAATTGGCACGTGAAATACAGCATAGTACGTAAGATAGGAGTGGACTTGGCACATGCTTCTCCCGACTAACTGGTGTAACCTGTGGCCGCTATGAATGTGCTTATTCCTGGCTATTGTAAGCATTCTAACCGATGCTTCGCAGCATGAAGGACACTGATGACTTGCGTGTCATGAATTCATATCCATTTATACTGCAATAGGGGTTTCCTAGAACCATGGACTTGGGCGTCAGACTCATCTGATATGTGATTTCACGTGACTAGAGCACGCCAGTCTCGTCACCTCTGCTTTCTCCCCGCCGCCTTATCACCGCTTCCCAAAACTTCACCTGTCTTAAAGCGAAAAGTTTGACTCCGAAGGGCTTCGCAGGAAGATCCGGCTAACTTGCGGTTCGTTCTCAACCGATCCAACCCGAACTGAGCCTAGATTGGTCTGTCTGTCTTGGATCGACGAGTCTCATTAAGACGTGGCTCATACCATTGCTCAGCCGACCCCGAGCATCTCATTGACTTCGCCATCCGTGAGTTCGTTTCCTTCAATCTTCTAAACTCATTCAAAGTGATGGTAAACTGATAAGCGGCTTGTGGGGCTAGGCTGAGATACGGGTGATCTCGACTTTGATCGCACAACCTCACCCCTCCCGCAAATTGCCATGACCGTCTAGCTTCCCCACCTAAACCATCGGCCTCAACCCCCTCTTTCACCAGCTGAAGTTCTCGATCAACCTCGACTGACGATAAAGTCAATTCCACCCTACTCAGTACGTCGATATTCTTCGGCGGAGCTCCTTCCCCGCTGGCCCCCGCGTAAGCTGCGGTGATCCTCCCACCGTCGGCATTCCCAACCCCTCACATTTTCGCGTGACGAGGTTGCTTCGTCGTCGCCAATCCTCTCCCGCTTGTCCATCCACAATCTCGGCAACGTGTCGAGAGAGACTGGTTCGGCGTTGGCCGACGGCCTGGATAGGCTGGACCTGAGCCAACTGTCTGAATCAACCCTTTCCTCGTCCGCGTCTGCCTCGTTCGATATGTCATCGTCGGAGGGTGCGCCGGAGTCATGGATCTCCTCCTTTTGCTCCTTGATGGGCCATGAGTTCTTCGCCGAGGTGTCGGAGGATTTCATCGAGGATGATTTCAACCTCACTGGGTTGCAGTCGCAGGTGCCAATGTATAAGGAAGCCCTGGAGATGATCCTGGACGTGGAGCCGGAAGATGACGAAGAGGAAGAAGAAGAAGAGGAGGAGGATGAAGATGAGGATGAGATCTTGGGTGATGAGCGACCTCTCGGCTATCGGAGGGCTGGCGATCGCCGGCATGCTCGCGTGGCGAGTGATTTGAGCGTTATCGAGAGCTCTGCAGAGCTGCTATATGGATTGATTCATCAGCGATACATCACCTCACGTCCCGGTATTCAACAAATGCTTGAGAAGTACGAGATGCAACATTTCGGTGTCTGCCCTCGGGTCAACTGCGGTGGTTGCAAGGTCCTTCCTGTCGGTCGATCTGATACCCCCGGCCAGGAAACGGTCAAGCTCTTCTGCCCCGGTTGTATGGATATCTACACCCCGCCTAACAGCCGCTTCCACTCGGTGGATGGTGCATTCTTCGGCACGACGTTTGGATGCCTTTTCTTCATGACCTTCCCAGATCTCGCCGTCGGATCACGCCTTGACGGTCCCCTGTCCGCAGCAGCTCGAGCCCAGTCCACGATTGCCAACCGATCCCCCCCTCCCCAGATGCCGAACGAACCACCCACCCCCGAGGAACAACCCGTCGAGATCAACGGCATGCACACAGCCAACTTCTGCCCCGGCCTCGGCCGCGGCAAGATTTACGACCCCAAAATCTATGGATTTAAGGTATCCGAGGTTTCGCGGGTCGGCCCGCGCATGAAGTGGCTGCGGATGAAGCCGAGGGATATTTATGAGGTGGACGAGGCACGCAACTACGAATTGAATGCCGCGGAACGCGAGGAAGAGGCGAGGGAAAACGAAGCGCGCGAACGTGAGGCTGACATCGATGGCGACACGGAAATGAATGCTGAACAATCACAAGAAGCTGCAATTGCGAACCGGAAAAAAGCACCCATGCGCCGACGACGACAGGGACCTAGCCAGACGGCACCTTCGGACCAGATGAGCGTACAGAGCGCAGAGATCGGTTAGACCAACGGCGTAATACCTAGTGTGTGGATCGAGTTGAACCGAACCGGACCGGATTAACGAACGGTTCTCTCATATCTACGATGATCTTTCCTGCCAGAGAGTGTGCCTTTCAAGCTGGAGTCTTGTTCTGCAAATTGGAGGCTACTTCTGAGATCAAGGCCACGATGGGTGAGGGCAGCTGGGGTTTGATGATGATGACGACAAACAGAAGATGTGCTTTGGTTCTTTTATTTTTCGTTTGTTTTCAAATGGGATATCTATTTTTTCTTACCTGTTGCGCTTGATCTTTACTTCCCTGTCTCTGTGTCTTGTTCCCCCGGCTTTGGCTCCCCTTGACCATTGTACGAGGATGGAAATTAATGGGTCATTTGTGTGCGTTCTCATACAAGGTGACTTGTAGATTTGGCTCACCCTACATGAGATGTACAAGTTTTGTATGAGGCTTAATAGATTCCATTTATATGTAATCGTATGTCTCCCCGTCGACCTGGAATATGAATGCGCGGTAGCTAGGGCTGGAGTCCTCGTTCGGTCTGTCTATGAACTGGAGAGTTTGGTGCTCTATAGCTGTACATTGAGTTTCTGGTGAATGAAGGCTATCTTTCGTATCTCTAGAGTCCTGGAAAAATGAAGGCTCAATAGAAAAGTCCCGAGATTAGCATCGAGTTTGCTCCTTATCTACAGAGATTGGTACTGATCTAATTGACTCTCAGGTGGACTTGATATCTGATGATTTTTCGTCTGCCTGTAAACAGTAATTCAGTTCCAGGTTCCATTAGATTGGACTTGTCTACTCATGTCGTACCACTGCTTTAGAAAGGAGGACACCAGGTCCTGTTGAACAGCAGATTGGTCCATTCTTGTACAAGCATGAGGTTGCCTGGTATTTCATAGGAAACCTTTACCTTTACGTCTCTCCTGAAGAAAAAGCCCCCTAGGCTGCCATGACTCTACAAGCTCGGTCAAAATGACTCGACTGCACAGTCGAGTCGGTTTATATGCAACTATTGGCATTGGCGCCTGGATGGCAAGTTGAGTCATAGCCGCATTACGAGTTTGTGCATATGGATGTTGTCGTCCTTGTCGTCATCTCTGTAGTAATCGTATCATAAGGCAGCCAAGTAATTTGAATCGCCGCATCGTACTGAAATAGTCTTATTGAAAATAACATTTCTCACCAAGAAGGTATTTAAAAGTCGACACTTTGAAGAATGAAAGTGAAAGAAAAACAAACAACACGAGTGATCCCAAATCACTAACGTCAAACCCAAGCCATAGCAGTTCAATCGAAATCCCTGGCAATAGCATAACACAAATATATACTCTGGCTAAAACTCCTATCTACACCAGCATATCTGGAACCCTATTCGCCGTTGACCGTTCTCCAATATCCTTGACTATCCATGTCGGGCCAAGTCTGTATTCGAGAGAGCCGCTAAACCCAGTGTCTGTTCTTCTCGCACACTCTGTACCCTACCTTCTCTTTATTGTCCCACACCACCTGTGATGCCCGGCGAAACGCTGGGACAAAACGGCGCTTTCCACTCACATATTTCTGTCCTACATGCCACGACAGATGGCGGACATGCTTGAATGGACGGAACTCCTCATGCATCTCCCAAAACGGGATATTCGGGTTGCTAGCGAACCGAGGATCAGGACCAGGGTATGCTATTCCAAAATAGCTCTCTCTCAGTGTCACCGTAGAGGCAAAAGTTGACGTTCGTCAGCTAAGATTGCTAATAACCCTGCCTTTACAAGAAACCCGAAGAAGAGAAACCATATCGTGGATTACGAATCATGTCCATCGCGAAAAAGTCTTTCACCAGCTATGTGTTTTATGATTAATCAAGAATATGACACCGTCTACTTGTGGTCAATTTTGATGTACGGAGTACTGTACTCTGCGGATTGACGTCCAAATGCAACACGGACTATTTCCTTCCTCGCATAACATTAATTCTACGGAGTACATACATGCTATCTATATGCACGTAGATGCACGTAGAAGTAATGGCCCGGTGCGTGTGAGAATGCAGATCTCGCGGGTGCTCCCCGAGTGACCCCACCGGCAATTCAGCCACCAAGCTTGTTGATTGGTGCCAGTTCATGCGTGCGAATCACTCGATATTCGGCGTATGGCGTGGTCAACTTAGATGAGATCAATGAATGTTGGAGCTATAGACCTTGCGAGAAGACTGGCGTAAGTCAAGCTTTCGCTTATATTCAGTCTTATCGCTCAGGAACACGGTCGAAAGAGCTCTTTGCTGCCGTGAGCTATCTTTTGCCTTGGTCCTGGTCCTGATCTTGGCCTTTGCCTCTCTTGTTCTATTGTTGGTCTTGGTAGTGGCGTTGGAGATGAGATGTTGAATAATCCTATGAATATTTTAAAACAAAAATCGGCGACGTAAGCCCCTGTGAGTGCAATTTTCAGGATTACTTTGTTTTTTTTTTGGGGAGGCCACTTGAGTTTTGATATTTTTTGCGATCTCTATGGGGCGTTACCGCTAGCAATGGCAAGTGTCCCATATCGACGGAGGAAATGAAGGGGCAAAAAAATGTCACTTGATACCTCCTGATAGAGGAGAACACGGTCACAAGTGGCATGGCGGGTCAAGTTAAAGTGCCTGACGGGGCTATAGTTCATTCCAGATATATGATTATTCATCGCCGGGCAGCGATCATTTGATCCTGCGATGCCCCGAAATCGCCGATCATCAATGCCATCGGTGCTCTCGGCTAATAACGAGTTGCCGATAAATTGAGGCTCGCCAGGATCAGGATGGGTCGGCAGGGTTCCGGGTATCAAAATTTTCAAATAGTCCAAATGATTCATATAACCCGCCACTGGGGACCCGTAGCTAAGCTCTCTTAGGGAGGTGTATGAGAAGTGAGCTTCCTTCTTGGTGCGGTTGGAGCCGTTTTTAGAAGGAACTACTCCCTGACGGAGTAATTCTAAGATCGAGATGATTAATCGTGATGGAGACCTGTGGGGATCGTATCAGGAGGAGGCACAATTGTCTCAGACTCTCTCCATTGGTTTATTTCTGGGACCCCATATTTCCTTGAATCATCATCCTATGGTGGGTCAGCTCAAAGTTGATTCAGTATCAATCTCGCCACAATCCGGATCCGAGTCTGCAGTATACTTAATTTTAAATTTAATTCGGACAAGAGGAAAGTAGTCGTTACTGTAGATACTGATGGAATGATCAGACTCCGATTTTGTTTTATATTCTCATATTTGAATCTCAATAGACTATTGAACTCCTATCATTGTGCCAAACGCATGGTCGACAAGGTCATATGTGCAACAGACGATATGAGCGATAAGTCGGCCATCTTCCGCCCCCGCATGAGCCCAGACGAGGAGCTGCGGGACCGTTCATTTTGTTTCCCTTCTGCTTTTGGAAGGATATGCAAAGCCAAGGATTCGCGCTAATTAAACTTGAGCTGGCAAAGTTCGCCTGGTTCAGTCTCTCATTATCGTTCAGGGGGGAGATCGTTCCCCCCTGAAATCGCCCAGGAATGCCCTTCATGTCTCATGTTGAATGCCAGTGCGATACCTGGATAATGGTAACGCTACGCCATGCTACGACAAGGAGAAGAAGTCGTCCCTGGTTCTCTCCAGTTAGTGATGAATTACAACGAGGCCCACTTGATAGAGGAACAAACATTTGAGTGAGTGTCCTGCTGGTACGGTTGTTATTTAGAAGCATGACATGCATGTGCATCTTCATGTTAGAAGATGCATCCCTTCACGTTTCGGTACAAAAGGCCGAATACGACGCCGAAGCCCACCCCCTCTTCGCCAGCGATAAGGTTGAGAGCATGGGGGCGGGCGCAACTACCCGATGCTGGGGACCTATAGACGATATTCGGCCCCCCCTGAAGGATTACGGTCTATGCGCAAAGCTCACGGATGGAAGATCTCGATTGGATGGGAGGGGATCCAGCTAGGCGAGAGCCGACACCTGCAGACAGCTGGAGGCCAGTCCAGATCAGCGCCAAACATGCAGACTAACCTAGACAGGCGAAAGGGAGGGGGGGACAATGCCTTGAACCAATCAGCCATTCAGGTCTTTGGCCCTATAGCCACACCCCCCTCATGAACCCATCATTGGCCCCCTAATCTGATCGTCCACGGGGGGAATCGTTCCGTGGGTACCACTCATTCACACTTTCGATGATATGATCCACAAAGTACGGAGCAAATGGTCTTAACTCCGTCTAGACAGAGACTCCTCAATTGACTCTAGGCCACTAATTTGCGTGCAGAATCTAAACCAGCTGGCCCCAACGCCGGGACAGCCAGGTGGGTAGCAGTTTGCTTGGCTAGTGGAGGAAGTATCCGCTGGACTCCTGGGAGACTTTGACGAAGAGGCCTTACGAAACAAATGCTGCAGCTCCCGACCACATGGATGCGATATTTTCAGTCCTTCGGTTTTCCTGGCTCTAAACTGTCTCGGGATCTTTCACGGCCGAAACCTACGCGGAGATTGCCCGCCGGAGCGGGGGGTTTGTTGAATGAACAGAAATCGATATTCTGTCTCGGGTAAGGAGAGAGATTTTATTTGCTTCTTTAATCAACCTTGTCTCATCGCAGTGTTTGTCTTCAAATCTTCAAGCCAAGTTGCCAGCAACTAACGCCCGATCCGACCGATCGAGTCTAATTTATTGACCCTGTTTTGCCCATTCCCAGGTGCTCCGTGCAGGGAAGTATACTTAGGGTAGACCAGAACTGTTGCTGCGTGCACCGACCAACGACCGACGACCAACACGCTCAACGCTCCAACGGCGCAAAGAGCCGTTCTTTCACTCGACCCGTCCCACTTTCGCTCTTCTTATTCCCGGACCCAACAGTCTGGTCGCCCAGCGGGGTTTTGGGGGCGTGCAAGGTTCAACATGCAGCACGGTAACGTACTTACAGTAGTCGCAAGCAGGTAGCTACATCAGTCACAGGCATAACGGGTACGGAGGACAGGGTTTGGAAATCGTTTGGTACTAGACGGGCTGCGGGAAGGGGCCACCAGGTTGCAGCGCTAACCACATCGGAGCTGGCTAGCGGGCTAGTCCAACCGCCTTACTCGATGGGTTGGCCCATGTAACGTGTCTACAAGGCATGGTCCGTGATAGGGCTATAAGCAATTCAGCTAAGCACCTAACCCATCCTAATCACCATAGGGAAAACACATGATTGGATGGGGGCACGCTAGATGGTTCCGGCCCCTCGTGGGCTTGCTGCAGCTCTAGGAGGCGCAGCACCCTGTTGTTGCCTCCACATGTCAAATCGGTTCAGCCCTTCGCCCGAGTAGGTATGCGTATGTCTGTATGGACCGGGGCTGAAGCACGAGCGAGCGGGTGTTGGCCGTACTGGAGATCTTTGGATTGCGTCATGACACTAGCGTACTGACTACTGTAGGCCCTGGGTTGGAGTTTCGGCTTTCGGCCTTTAGCAGATAAAAATGGACCCGAGAAGGGATCCTTACCGAAGTGGCTCGCGACATGAAGATTTGACGGACTTGACTGCAGAATGAGTAATTCCGTGCAGGCCTGCGGATCAAGAACGGCCGTGTTTCACTCGGACTCATCCAAGTGGAAGGTTGGTTCCAAACTCCAGTGATTTCACGGCCCCCAAAGCCTCATAGGCAACAGTCCCAAGCTCTCCGTTCTAGAGGAGTCTGCGGGACGTGGAAATCCCGCTCTCTGCATCGATCTTCTCCCGCAAGTGAACCCGGTGGACCCGTCAGGATGTAGTTTCCGGTCGGCCACATGGTCGTACTAGCCGACATGGGGCCAATCGACAGAGTATTGATCGGGGTACTATTCTGCATTACTCGGTCGATAACAAAAAAAAAGGAATGGAGTGCAAAAATTCGAGGCATGCATTATCAGCAAGAGGCTGCATGTCGAGTTGAAACAAACTGTATCTTGAACGATGAAATCAGAAAAAAACAAATCCTGACGGAAGGCTGAAGATGCTATGGCCATCTATCTCACTTCTTCTCGGACATCCTAATTGGGGAAAAGAAGGGTATTTCATCGCTGTTAGGATTTGCTCGAACGGGTTACCCTTGTGTGCATAATTTTGTTCACTACGGTAGAACAGGCTAGTGCACTGACGTGTTGGGCATTTGGTTCTTTAGTGCAATCCCGTCGACCGAATCCGGCATGTTGTACGCTCCCCAATCCGTCGGGATTTGGTGCTCCACTTGTAGATAGGCCCCGGCCTTTTCGCCCGCTGCCCCGCGGAGCTCTGGAGGCCGTCGGAAGAAGTGCTGCTATTGCAGCCTCCAGTAACGGATACACTCCTCTAGGCAGAGATATGTGACTCAAAACGCAGGCAGAAATCTGTGAGGTCAAGATTTCGAAATACGAGACTCCGCACGTTCTCCAGAACAACGAAAAGAGAAATGTAGACAGCCTGAAAATCCCGCAGGGTTTGGTACCAAGCGGAGGTTTTGTCGCCCCACGATGGAGCCAATCGCAGCCGTCGATCGAAAGTTTATTATGAGTCTGGCCCTAAAACAGGAGCTAACGGTCCCTAGTGGGCGAGCAGGAGCGGACGTGGAATTTCGCTCTCGACTCGTCTCAAAATTGCTGCGTCAATAATGAAAACTACAACGCGTGGTTCAAAAGCCAAACCGAAGTTCTACCGAGGAATTTCTTCGTGGGTGCACTAGCACTTCAATCTACAATTGCATATGACATTCTAATATGGAAGGTGGTAATCACAATGCAAAAGAAAGAGATGAGACATGGGCATTTGCTCCTATATTCTAGTTCCGTTATCAATCGTATGACCTTCCGCGCTTTCCCAAAAAGTGAAAAATTAATAAAAAACCCGAACCATAACCGGATTCCCAGGTCCCCCGGTTGAACACCAGAACTTGTAGTATATCCGTGTACCCATACACGATACGATTCAAAGAAAAATAAAACACAACAACAACGATACCAGAGAGAACTCAGGAGAGAGACTCATAAACGCCAAAATGATGCTCGCTCGTCACGCATGTCCCCACAGGGGCTGGATCATGATAAAGAAAAAAAACAATTATACAATAAACAAGTCGCAAAGTGAACAGTGGAAAGAGTCGAACTAAGTGGAGCAATTGCGGGCCACGCAGTGACAAAACGAAGACGCGGATCACCGATCATCGAAAAAAAGGGAATAGTCGTAACGGGGTAACCCAATTTCTCTTTTAGCTGGGTTAAAACCGGGTACCGAACGGGGCAGGAGGAGCGAAGTAGGGTATCTGACACAGCGGAACTACCCGCAGGCCAAGCCGTTAGGGTAAATATACGCGCCCATGCCTGCCAAAGTCCAATCCCCTTCACTCAAATGGAAATTGGCACTAAGAGAAGTGGCGAGAAGGATTGCACTAATCCGAATCTGCCCCCTCTGACAGAGACAAATAACTGTGATTGGTTCCGGATCAATCATTGCCGCAGATCATACTCGAAGAGTCCATGCATCGAGCGTGGCGAGCACGGGGGAGACTGGGGAGTCAAGGGAAACGTAAAGATCGAAGCCTCAGAGGAGGCCGTCGAAGCCGAGCCTGCCCGATGGCCATGTTCCTGGCCATGGGCGGGCCCATGTGTATAACCGTAAGAAAGCGAGGGCACCTACGTGCAGAAACCACAGAAGATATTAGCTTTCTCGTTGCCTGGCCGAAAAAGAATCTCGCGTGCTTCCAAAATGAAAGGTAAAGCAGGTGGAATTAAAAAGGAGGGTGCGAGCAGTCGAGAATCCATCAAAAATATTTGGAATGTGGGACTAGCGAGGGAAATGTACCGGAAGACTTTGTTCTGCGTGCTGCTGGGGCACTAGGTCGATGCCGGCCATTGTTGCGTAGCTCATGCCGAATGGACTCATCATGTCCTCGTCGTATGGCTTACGGCCGACTCCCGAAGCGCTCACCATGGGGAGCACGTTGGGAACTTGTTCGCCATATTCAGCGAATGAAATATCGCCGTATGAACTCGGCACGGTGTGATACACTGGCATTTGCCCGTAGCTGGGCCGATAGCCGTCGTAGCTTGGTAGTGGGGGGTAAGAGAAGACTGGTGGCGGCGAGGCGGAGAGTTGACGAGTACATTGTTGACCGAACATATCGCGCTCATCTTGTGTGGTGGTGGTGTTGTTATTGGTGTTATTGTTGTTGTTGTTGTTATTATTATAATATTCGTATGAGACTGGGCGCTCGGCTGATGGGGCATGTACCGAGTACGCTCTGTTGTCAGTCCCTTTGTTGGCTCGGGGTTGTTTGGGTCGAGCCTTGTTGGGCGCCGCTTTAGGAGGGGCCACCGGCTCAGCATGTGAGGCTTCCGGTGAGGCGGAAGAGGCAGCCCGGCGTTCTAGATCCTCCAGTCTTCGCTTCAGCTTTTTGCCTGGGGGGAGTGGTTAGTAGAATGTTACCGGGGGGTTTGGGTTATGAGCGATGGGAAAACTCACGGTAGTTTCGTTGCGCAATGCGGTTTTGGATGCGCCGGCGCTCTGCAAGATCGGAGATCTTGGTCCAGTCCTCATTTGGGTTGGCGTTGGGACTGAAAGCGCTGCTGTTACTGTGGCTCGAAGAACGATGCATTGTGGGCAGGCAGGAGCGTGTGATGGTCTTCGTGTATAGTGTAGCTCTGTTCGGCAATGTGGAGAAGAAGAATGTATCGATCGAGATGGATGGTGATAGGATATGAAGAATGTCAAAAAGAAGTGTATCTGAGGTGGAAGTCAGATCACGAGTAGGAGAAGAGGTTTAAGATGATTAAGGCTGGGAGGGGGGCTTTAAGATTGATTATATAGCATCGGGGGTTCGGCGTACAGAAGAAGTGGATAGTTCAACCATAGGAGAAATGGGGCTCCTAACCACGTCGATCAGCTGGCTTGCTTTCCTCGGGCCTTTTGGGGCCTTGCAGGGCACGACATGGCCTTGGGCCGTGGGCTAAGCCCCGTCGTGATAAAACCCGTGCTCCGTGGTTAATACTCTGGTCCAGTCGAGTGGAAGCTTGGTGCAGGGGCGACAAATTGGTCCAAAATTCAAAATTCAAAAATAAAATCAAAAATCAAATAATTTTCTACAAATACGATTCAGGGTAAATAAATTATTGGTATTTTTTTTTTTAATTCCCTCTCAAATCTATGCTTCACTATGACTAGTCCTAGAGACAGTGATTTATGCTCATTCTTCCTGATTGATTCCTTTCAGATCCGACGCTCGCTTTCTATACCTAAGGCAGTAAGCCAGAACATTCTTCCCTCTACGTTCTAAATTTAATACCACATCAAATTATTCCTTTCTCAGATACAGACTTTCTTTCTTTCATCCATCCACAGCCACCTCACACTACAAGACAATTTCCAAATCACCGCTGAGATAAATCGCGGAAAATGAGCGTTACGCGCATGGAGAGGCAGGGATGAATCCAGGCTACCGTTCAGCCTCGACTGGGTCCTGGACCATCTCGGGCCACCCTCCTCCACCCACGAATCTGGGCCACGTTTTTGGATTCTCAGAAGGACTGCACAGGGTTGCATCATTTGTGAGAGGTACTCTAGAAATTAAAAGGAAGATAGGTAGTGAATACAAACACCATCTTAAAGTACATCCGTGTAGTCCGTGCCATATCTTTGGTTTTTTTTTTATTTTTGGCGGATTGGTGATCATGATTTGTGACTTCGGCTCCGATGGCAATGACTTGCCCCCTCTTCTTTCCTACCCTATCAAAAAGGGCCCGCCAACTTGTCAATGAATTCTGGATTCGAAATCGGATTTGCTGGAAGTGACTAGCAGGTTTTTTGAGTTAGTCAGTTATCGGGAACGTTGAGTCATCTACGATCGCGAAACCATGGGGAAAGTAGATGATCAACTACGTCGGGTTACATAGCAATGTATATTCGCTGATCACGATTTCACTGCGGAATAGGGGTAGTCGGGAACAATACGGATGGGTCCAACTATGTTGCACATATACGAGCGACGATACCATAGATAGCATAGAAGAAATAGAAGCCCAGCGCCAGGCAATCCTCGGAGACCAAAATAGGAGAGTGGTGCGGGGAGGTGGTGTCCCAAGGCCTCAAGGTGCCAACGTGCATTCTGGCCTAGGAGCAACTTTCATCTGCATCGTTCTAACTGGTCCGAGACATGACACGGACGAGGCCAGGGGCGAAAAGGATGAAACGGGGAACCTGTGCGGACGCATCAATGAGTCCATGAGGATGGTTACACTAACATTTTCTGTCTCTCACGTGGGTGCGGGAGCTGAAGGGCGGGGCCGGATATCATAGGACAGGAAGGATTCAAGGCAATTTGGATTGAAATTTGAAGGGTATAATTCGTATAATTCTGGGGATAGAGGAGTGTAGGATCGCCCTGTATACCGATTGCGGGACGGATGTTTTATGGATGGGATTCATTCCGAGCCGGCATTGGCCGTGGAGAATGATTATTTTTTCAGGTCAATTGAGGTGGTCGATTGTCTGGATTCATTGGACTTGGAGCAAGTTGGAACCGCTGGAAAGTATTACTATCACCACCTCAAATTAAATGGATGATGGGTTGATTAGTTGACAAGCGCATGACTGATCGTTAGTCACTTGATCGACTGAGACGTCCTGTATCTTGATACGTTGGCAAGGGGCGGAGGTCTGCCGTCCACGGAGTACTTCATCCATCCTCCCTCCAGTTCCATTCGAGCTGAACGCGCTGGACCCCAAGCCATCCCAAATGGGCTAGTGTTACGCTGTGGGAAGGTCCCGCCACGTTTTTTCTGTGGTCTTGTCGGCGCACTCTCTTGGCAACAGACTAAGAGGGATAAAGATCTGACCCAACGGGTTGCGGTGATCTCGACGATCAGAGAGAGGTTAGTCTCGACTTTGATCTTATGCGCTGCTACACGTATCTTCCACCTTACTTCTACGTAGATCAGGAATGTTTCATATTTTGGTCAGCCTCTTTTCTTCTTTTGGAGATCTCAAGGATGTACCACCGTGATTACGTGGAGTCCGACTTGCGATCGGGTAGATTAGAAGCGGGGAATGCAAAAAGGGGGCAAACCCCGAAAACGTCAAAGAGTATGATAGAAGAAAGACCAATTACTTGGACTTGGAACTATGGCAATACCAGAAGTTCGGTATCTCGCGGCACAATACAGATTTCCTATGATGCCATGTGAGCTAGTTGAGTAATCAATCCATGGGCCAGCAAGCGTCCAGAACCGATTCATTCCCAGCCCATTTAGACTGTCGATAGCAAGTGGGGAGGGGGGGGGGCAAAGGGAAGCGAGTGGAGAAACATCACCTCAGATGCCCCCAACTAGTCTAGAACCGGTAGTTGCACAAACTGTACGGAGGGGGACCGCAAAGAACAAATACTCCGGAGTGTAAGAGGGCAATTTCCGTAATAGTTCCCAACCGTGACGGATCCCACGCGGGCGGATCTTGCAATTGGACCGTTCGGTTGTGAGCGGTGCTATTAATGGGGGCCGGGCCAGTCTCGGCATGAACCTCTGACCACACGCTGGGGACAAGGCAAGGCATGGAAATGGAAGTCGTTTCGACGTCGTTTCTTGTTTCCGTTCATAGTAAGGAGGAAATGAGTGCGGAGCACTCCGCAGCAGTAGTAGCATAGCGTCAACTGGTTGGGTTTGTTGAATTTCCATGGTATACGAGCTTTGGTGTATGATCGGCGCGGGTTTCGTCTGGATTCAGATTTACATTGCCAGTTCATTTTGGGATTGGGTTTGGTTCGGACTCGGTTCTGATGCTCATTAGCTCGCTAATTGCTTAATCTAATTATTATTGTCTGCTGTCTGCTGTCCGCATCCACCACTCCACCGTCGTCGCTCCATTCAACCCTATTCCCCTCGTGGCTTAGCTGGTCCGATCTCCCGGGTACACTGCACCACCCCCTTGTCTGATCTGAATCCCGTCCAATGTAACGCTCGATGAACTGCAAGATGGCATGGCATGTGGTCGGGCGGTTTTGCTTCAAGGGTTCCTTTTTAGCGCCGGTGTGAGTCTTATCACTTCTACTGTACATTCTCTGGACATCCCTACACTGAGTCATGAATTACCGAGTTAGGCTGAAGTATTAGTGATCGCGGAGTTATTTTCGGCGCAGAGGGGATGAATATCTAGAGAATAAAATACTAGACCTCATCGAGTGCCTGCCCATGGAGAAATCCATATGTCTGCATTTATTCTATTTGCATCGCAGGTGCAGTCGTAATCTGCAGCCGGTAATATGCGGCGCACTTCATGGCCCCAAGGTGCTTACCCTAGGAGTTTGTTTTTATGTCCCAAAAAAATTGAATCTCTGAAACGATGATGGCTGAAGGGTCATAGTTGGGGGCCGCGTAAACGAGATTACCGAAATGGGATATGGTAACTGGCGTTGCTAGGGCTGCTAGCCTGCTGGGTAGGGGGCCAGCAAGCCAGCATGGATGCGGTATCCACATTTCGGGAATGCCAGCAGCTAATGGGATTGGCAGGCTCGGGTAGGCTGGTAGGATATTCGAGCACATTGAAAGGACCGAGAAGCATTGGCGGGATGAGGCGTGCAGGCAATGTGCCAACCATTCGTCGAAGCGGATCCAGTTTGGGGCTGAGGGATGTTGTGTTGTGGTGATAGAGGCCGAGGGAGTGGCAGTATGAAGGAACGGAAAGAGAAATCAACCACCCGAGTAGTCTGTGCGCGAGATGACGAAGAGTTGAGTGGTATTTCAGTGGATGTGTCAACAGCCAAAAATTCTAGTTAATTTTAGCTAACTATAATAATAGTACTATCCAACTGCGTTTTCCAAATACAATTTCAGTCTTCAATGTCATCCAGGTGATAGGGCTGAAGTGTTTGGCAGGGACCTTCTTCCTATTCGGGGAAAGTGCACACGGTGATGACACTCGCTGGGCTTGCTCAGCCTCCTGCCCTGCTGAAGATATTCTTGACTTTCCCATTTCTGTCTGGCATCTTCCCCGTCATGCAGCCTTACCCTCTCTCTCTCTCTCTCTCTCTCTTTCTGTGTGGGTGTGTGAGGGGAACCCTTTCACCGCTGTTAACGCCCGCTTCCCCGCTGAAATGACAAGCCTCCCACCGTCATCCTGGGCCCCATCCCCTTCAGAGCAGGGATCTCCACCATTCACAAGCCTTGTTGAGCCCCGGATGCTTGCTTGAAATTGCAGTTGCACCCTTCTAGTAACCATCTAGAAAAATGTTCCTGGCGGTGGACAAGAAGCCCGCAGCCCATATCCTGCCCCTCCCCCACCCTCCCATTCAGCACCGCGCCGCACCTTCGCCATGGGAGGAACCTCTCGCTGAATCCGTGTCTCTTGCTAGACCGACATGCCTGGCCAATGACATAGGTTATGCTCCTACTCTGCACCTAGAGCTTCACATGCGATGTCCTTCACAGCGGTGACGATATTCTTCGGCTTGTGAACAGTGATCGGTCCGTGTCACTTGTTCAACCCCAATCATCCAAACCAGGCTCATGGCCCTCTCGGCAATCTCCGATCTATTCTATTCCGGTCCATGCCGCTGGCACACATTCTACTCGCTCTCTAGTCCCCGTCCCTCAGCGCGTTACACCGTGATGCCAAAATCGACCGAGTACAAAACCGTATCTGGGAATTGGTCATCCCTCCGGTCCTGTCGAGGATGCCCTAGCGGACGTTCCGTATAGGAGCCCGCATCTACCACCTTTTCTTTTTCCTGGCCCACCACCAGCTGTCTCTGTGGTTGGGCAAGGCGTCCAGTCGGGACAGCTTCGCCATTTCCAGATTCAGCAGCATGTCTGACAGACCTTCCGATCTGCTGCACAGTGGTGGTTCGCCAAGGTAAGTTTCCTGCTGAGAACCCAGAGAGTGACCATGGCAAAATGGACATCCTCATCATCGAATACTCTCAAGTTTTAATCCCTTGGTGGATGCTGCGTTCATCCTCAGCTTGGGGCCAGACTTCAGGCGCCCCGCCCCACCTCGCGGCACTTGCCCATCCTATTCAGAGAAGACTCAAAATGATTTCGACTGTTTATGGTAACGGGAAATTTCGAAATTCTTCTAAACAATCATCACCCTATGATTTCTTCTAGAGGGCAATACTATTATGGAAAATTTGAGAACAGAGTTGGACGCGCCTAATCAGTAATCAGGGTCTTTTTCTCCGCCCCCAAAATAGTCTTAAGGCTATGCAGAAGATGAGATCATCGATACAAATTGATTTGTTCTTCCGAGAAGATTATTCCCGATCACCGTGGATCTACACGGTACCTCTGACAGATTTATCCCAATGCCCGATGTACGCAGTAGATCATTTCTTACCCCGATTCTGCTAGGCGTCTTGAATACCTACGCATCACACTAGTGCAGTAGCAACACCCCTGTACCCATCGCTTATGCAGAACATCTGTGGTGCGTGGCCCCCGCCCCCATTTGCAACCCACCTGTAAAGACTCGTCTTTGTCTTCCTACCCTTTTTGGCCTATGCCCAATCCATCCCACATTTAACTTTGGCCCTTCTGCAACCGAGTCACAATCCAGAACCCGAAACGGCCCCTGTGTCTCTTGCTTTCTCGACGCAGACCCCCTCACTCCCAGCCTTGTTGTTCTTCCTTTCTTTCTAGACCCCCCCGTCTGATTCTGCCCGGACCTCTTTTCCACGTGGTCCACACGTGCTGCAGCTCGCCTAAACGGACTCCTTTTGGGAACATCGCCTGAAACTGGGTCTATTTCTCTGCACCTTTGTGCAACCTGCGTCGTGTTTTTGCCCCGACAGACTGGAGCCCGACGAGACCAATTTCTCAGCTGGGCTAGTGAGGAGGGGGCGGAAATCGGAAAGGCTATTTTGGCTTTTGAATTGCTTTACTAAGGAAAGTGGTGATTGATCAATACTTACTGCTATCTACGGTAGGAATTTAGCCGTCGGTTATGGTCTTGGCGATTCGCTTAGAGTCCGTTTCATTGGTCGGGTGTATTGATTCTGATGAAACGTTGGTTTTTTGGTGGCGGGGCACGGATCCTGTCAGCACTGTGTTTGTGTGATGCTGGGATTCCAAGTGGAGGGTTTGTGTCGGATATGAGAACTATGTAGGTGATGGTGGTGGTGGTCTATGTTTGGGACTGGAATTTGAATTGTGCGAGGAGCTGAAACCGAGGCGAGTTGATTCCGATTGTCGATGGCGTCTGACAGATAGGACCTCGTTACTCACTGATATAGGTGCTCGTATGATAAGCCTTTTTCTGTGTCCACCCAGCGACTGCATGAATCCCGGTCCCCGAGGCATTGACTCAAGTATTCTCGAGCTTGATTTGTCTACGGTCATCCGATAATAGAATCATGGCGGTATTTGTGCTGGTGAATATATTCCTTTAAATCAAGATAATATCTGGAGGGTGGACTATCTTGCCGACCGGGGTCTTTTCCAACCTAATTTTGAATGTGATTTTGTTTATCGATCCTTCGCTTAAGATGGCAGTATTATCTAGGTGTCACCTTAGTCTCCTTAGAATACAAGTGAGTTTTGAACACAATCGAAGTAGCCTATATGTCCAAGCTTAGAGTGTTTCCGTACTCGATTTCGCAGAGACTGCTCGCCAACTCATGCTACTCAACCAGGCACGGACTTTCCAAGCTTTTCATTCTGGCGCTGCTGTGTATTGTCATTATATCTCTCTTCAATGGATGCATTTCAACAGGCGCTAGTCAAATCACACGGTCTGTTTGTGCCATGATCTATTCATTCGGTCTAGGTGTCGTGTCTCGGATTCAACATGATCAGAACTTCAAAGAAATATATTTCCAGGCAAAATTTCCTCATGCCTGATGCATGAGAATGATGAAGTGCGCACTTTCTCTGTAAGCGTACGTGTGTACCCGAGGATTTGAATTGAAGCTCACAGGAGAACTCGGATATTTATTCTCGATGTGAGCAGACAATGACAGATCGCCGGAGTTGAGCAGGATCATTTTTACCCCAATTAACAATTTAAAGAATGGAAGACATGTGTGGTCAACGAATATACAGGTGTTTCCTTCTGCACTCTAATGATCTGGAAGTAAATGTTACAACAGGTGGAAAGAAGTTGTCACTGCTTTATATGGTCTCAGAAAGCCCTCTAGCGCAGATTTCTTCGATGTAAAGCTAGTGATTTCATCGTGGTGACTATCGGTAGATAATACTGAATGTCTGTGATATTAGAAGTTTTATACTCTCTCAGCCTTAATAGTCCGGGCGAGAGAGTAAATACTCAATCCGTTTGAGAATGATCGCCTCATCAGTAAGAATCTCCCTAGGTCTCCTAGTACCAGCAATATCCCCTTTAGTCTAAATTACCGCGAGTTTCATAGGATATTATTGCATATGACGAGAGCCTTATCACTCGATTTCGAGTGATTCAGCTTTAAGGTCTCGACAGGGGATAATGAATTTTATTGCGTGTTGACCTCTTTAGTACCGAGTGTTGATTAGATCATGTTATATCTTGACCTTTACTTCATTTAAGGCTATTTTCACTTTTCATGCCACATTCCACTGGCAAAAGCCAAAGTATAAACTCTGCATCACTAGACTTGAGCGGTATCAATCATCTTCAGGAGATGGAAGTCTACCGAATGTAGAATCCCTAGATATGACATTCCTTGGCAGAAATAGTAGAGAATGAAGATAGCGAGAATGGGAAGCTCTCGAACTGTCAATCTAGCGTTATAGGAAACATCACATGATACGTGGAGGTAGTTGAGTAAGCCAAAGTACTCTTTTCATGATAAAACGGGCTTAAGAATTTCTCAGGTACTCAACTGGGAGTACAAGTGCTTCGATATTGATTTAGTCTCGAAGAAGAATGTCGGAACAATGAAACCAAGGTGAGCCATTTGACCTGTGATAAGACTTAACCGGAAATACCGTAAACAGATTAATATTCGTCTATAAAGTTTGCATTATGTCAAGGTCTCAATGCTTCTAAATCAATGCTATCTTGTGTTCGATGACCACCATATGATAATAAAACCAAAACTGTTCAAACAGGGTATGGCTTCAAAGAGCAAAACAAATTCTGTGATTGTAGAATCCTTCGAGGCTGGACCTGCTTCGACGTAGATATAAACCATGGAAGCCAACTAGATACATGAAAAAGGGCATGGTTTACCATTTACACAGTATGCTAGCACTAATAGTCATGATGCCCCCTTATTCTCACAAGGCCTAGGGATAGGCAAACGGAAAAAGCAAGTATCATAGAAGTCAATCGTGCTGCCAGCATCAAGGGTAATAGCAAGAGCCGAAATGGGCTTGTCATGTTGCCACCTTTAAAGAGGGCGGTGAAATTACAGCGCTTGTCAAAGAGCAAGGGGGAAACACCAATCAAGAATGGAGGCAGATCATTGAAATGAGCTACTCAGCTTTCTGAGTAGGGAAATACAAAATTAGGCGTTGAAGGTAAACGAAACTACAAACATCGCGACCTAAAGGTAAACTTCCTTCAGTTGCTCAGAAGCTATCCTTGATGGATTTGCGGTGAAACCCTGCGGAACGTCGGCGTTTATGGATAAAATGTGCCGATTGTTAGGGAACACATAGATGCCAGAAGCTTTTGACGCAATAAATATGAGAATTGATGATAATTAAGGTAGGCAGTTGGTGGTGGCTTTCTCAAGATTCTTGCGATTGTCATGCTATAAATCTCTAGATGTACGTCAGAATATTGCAATATTCTCAAGAAACTCGCTGGCTCTGCTTGAACTAGTTACTAAATAGACCAAAGAGCTATCATAGATTGCCCAATAACAGTCTCACTCATAATTTCCGGGTTGAAAACAGATCCATAGATAAATCCTAGGCATTCAATAACAGGAGGTCCAATCAGCCGAAGACAGGCCTTAGTCGGTTCCCGCGACTCCCTCACTTTACGTTGATACTAGGCGGCGAAGATAGGTTCATGATCACGTTTACCTATATATGATAAGAGAGACATGGCTGGTTGGTTGATATTGAATCATTCTGGCAAATTAGCGGCTGACCCAGTCTGATCTTCAGTAAGTGAATCTCATCTATCCAGATAGATCACCAATGGTCATACCGGCTTGCTGCTTTCCCTTAATTCTTCATGCTTCTGGTAGCAATATTTGTAGGTTCCAATTGGCCAAGCTTGATCAGTTCAAGATGATAGATGTGAGCAAGGACTTGCTGCGACCAATTTCAAGCACATCAGGTCTGTCTAACACGGCGGAAACACATTGCAAAGCTTTGAATATTGATGACTTACTGGGCGTTTTGTGAATATTGAAGATATCAATCCGAGAGGGGATGGCGTTATGGCGAGTGTTTTATGATATGTTAATTCTATTGACGGACCAGACGGGATATCGCCATACGATATGGATGCAAATTTCTCTGCCAATATAACAATTGAATGAATATATATCTTACTCAGCTAATTATCTTGTGGTATAAAGAGAATATCGGAGCATGAAGTAATTAAATCGTCCGACTTTTGTAAGACTATACAAGAATATTGATGGAGGTTCCCTCCCATCGACGACCGGCGTCAGATTTCTTCTATTTGTTCAGGCCCTGCGCCTAGATCTGCCAGCCTGTAAGAGGCTTCTACTTCCCACTTTTTGTTCTCATTTCTCCGAAGATCTTAAAGTTGAGCTATTGACCGATTTTCCCGTTCGATATTTTCCAGTGTGTAGACGTAGACGAAGCCATCGAAGCTTGTACAAAGATCGAGCTTTAGCATATTCATCCTACGCAGTCACCCTAAAATTCAACACATCTTCCTCGACAATATCAAGGACTGTATGACTTGTATTTCTCTCTACATAATCTTCCACGCCGTCGATAATATTGTAGCGTGCCTCGTATATGGTCTCTGAGATCTTTTATCGCGGAATTGCATTGACGCAAAGCATGATCCAGAGCTCCGCCACTTGCATGCCTGCTTTATTGTCGAGGACGTGTTGGATGGGAAGATTGCGCAATAAGTATCCCACTGGTGTGTGTGTCCTGCGAGATTTATATTCTCGAAGGTTTGACCCGGATGTGCGCGCATGATGAAAATCAAAATGTGAATTGAAAATTATTTTACTTTTCGCTTTCTTCAACCAGGAAGAATGAGAAACAAAAGGCATTGATATACGTATTTGAATGATAGGGATGAAACTTCCAACAAATCTCGAATTTCAGGGGTCAGATAGGGCGGGGCCAAGTGGACCAGGCTCCTCATCGCAATCTTGATAGCTTAGCAACCACGGGCTAGGCTGGAACAGATCACTTATGTTATGTACCCATTAAATGCCTGAGATTGAATATAATCCACCTATTCAAGTCCTGACCTTTCTCAGATTTAGATATTTCTTGTGCTACAGTTAGCTATAGGTTTGAACTCACGCAGTTTGCGTGTGAGCAGAGAGAGCTTGTCCGATAGCGAGGCTTAGTGCCAAGCGGCAGCGGCCAAGATCAAGTTATTTCCCCTCGCGAAAGATTGCGTATGAATTTGCTAGTCAGTCATTAGCTTATTTTTTCCCCCTACAACTTGGACAACTTGCAATGGCGTATGCATGGATAGCGGGGTTGTCAGAACTATGAATTTGACAAACTAAGCGCACATGAAGCGGGTCCTCAAAGCCCGAGAAGTAGAACCATGCAGAACCATGCCCCCGCTCTGAGGCTGCTAGAGTGGGACACACTTCCTGTTGGACTGAAGAGCTAGACAATAGAAGAGGTTCGATTCCACGACTCTACTTGCCACTCCCATAGAAGCGACTGGCCCGCTTGGATCCTTTTGCGACTTTCGGCCGTTGTACCCCACCTATGATGTTTCACCATTTGTTCACGAGTGGATCGTCTCCAGTCCAGCTTCGATGGCTAATCTGTCTCGAGTCAATTTCAGCTTAGTTTGTTCCAATTCCGCGACTTGCCCGTTGTTTTCAATCACCGTAGATATAATCGAATGATCCATCAGGCTAAAATTAAAACTACACATGTGTTCGCTTTCACTGTACTTGGACGATGTGGGCCGAGGTCTGGATCTTCCGGACCGTTAATGCAGGACATAGAACACCACGTCAGCAAAATGGACACATCAGATTGGGGGAGGGGCAAAAGCCCGGATATAGAAACATGCTTCCTTAGCAAGGAATGAGGCGTTGTCAAAGGGTCATGACTTGGCCTATTGCTCCTTGTCCATTGTGCCACCAGTACCGAAGAATTGGATCAAACTTGATTCCCTATCGTGACATATCCCCGATAGTGGTCAGTGGGCAGTGGCTATCGGCGAATAGAGCCAAGAGCAGAACGCCCAGGAAGGTGGAACCAGAGCAGCTGGGTCGGAGCAAACGTTGTTGGAAACTATGACTTAGGAAATATCTAGCGTACAAAGTATATAAAGTTCGTGGTGTGTTTGATGGTTTAATAACTGATTGATGTTTCTAGTTTCCTGACCACCCCCTCACTTCTTGTTTTCGAACCTATTCTCTCTCTTCCTTTCTTTCCACTTCTACTGCGGAAAACACAACGACCATGGGGAGTTACGGGTCTGACGATAATATCTACCTCCTAGGCCGAGATGAAGCCGAGACCGAACGGTAAGTTTTGTTTCTCAAATCCATCATCTCAAAGCGGCACGAACAATCCCGGGTGGAGCTCAACCGCCATCACCCAATTCCCCTGGAGGTCCGGCCGTACAACGGTTCTCTCCCGATCCCGTTTCCACACTCATTCACCCTCCCACGTTTGTCCCCATCATCAAGTCCGACTATGCTCTCCACTCAATGACAACGCGCCGGGCCTTTCAATCTTGAAACAAACCCTCCTTCCTTCTCTCCCCGGCGGTCTCAAGCCAGGTTCCTGGCCCTCGGGTCGTCCGGGGAAATTAGGTGGGGCGCATGTAGGGGTCCCGACAGTTCGGTATCCAATCGAAATCCCGTGCCCAATTTTTGACAGGCTGTTATCACTACCGATCCACGGTCCTCTGGCCTGGTGTATGCTAATGTCTTCTATCTGCCTAGGCTGAACAAACAACATCGCTTTTTGGTGGCAGTCTCCGGGGATAGATTGATTCACCCTTCTATTCCCAAAGACTTGATTTCGGCGGTCGCTGATCTCGGCACTGGCACGGGGTATGTGGCTTGACTTTGGTTTTTTTTTGTCTTCGTCTTTGTCTGCTGGACCGAGCGGTTCCACTTCAGCGCAAGAAATCCCGAGGTCAATTGGAGCTGTTACAATCAACCAATTATTACCTTGGCATTGAAAAGCGTATACTGATCAAGAATTTACTACTGTTTTCTTTGGCGGCCTCGTTGAGGATACCTGGAATTCCACAGACATACTAACACCCATCGTAGGGTCTGGCTCGAGGACTACGCTAGAAGACACCCGAATCCATCCTCTCTTGATCTTCACGGCTTCGACATCTCCCCCGCTCAGTTTCCCACCGCACATGAAATCATACTCCCCGGAAAGACACGCATCCCACTCTCCGTTCATGATTCCCTCCTACCGTACCCAGCCGAGCACATCGGGCGCTATGATCTCGTACACATCCGACTTTTGACAGCTGGGCTGAAAAAGGCCGATTACACAGTGGTATTAAAGAATGCGCGAAGCTTACTGAGTACGTGCCAATACCCTACCTCCTGAAAACTCGATTTTTGTTACAACACGATCCTCGTCAAGAAACACCATTCACTAACCCTTTCTATAGAACCCACCGGCTACATCCAATGGGAGGAAGTCGACACAAAAGCATTCTGCACCAACAAAACCCCCGAACATCCCGCAATAACCAAAATGCGCAACACTCTCAGGGACGCCATGCTAAAACTCGGTCTTTGGCCCTTCGCGCCACAAGCCGTCTACGACGAAATTTGCGCCGGCGGGTTTCACAATATTCACCGGGAAACGTATATCACGGAGGGGAAAGAGCAGCTCTATGGTACCGCGGTAAAATGGGTTGCTGGTGTGATGCGTGCATTAGTCCCGCCGTCGATGGTGGTGTTGGGCCAGGTGGAGAATGAGGAGGAGGCGAGAAAGAAAGTCGATGTGCTGGTAGGGGAGTTTGAGGAGCATTGTAAAGATGCGCTTGCGTTGGTTTCGTTGGGGGTTACAGTTGGGCAGAGGTGTGATTGAAGAGAGGTGGATTGGAGGATGGTGGATTGCATGTTCACTTGCACGAGGGGGAAGCTGTACTCAAGGGAAACTTGATTAGTTCCCCCGAAGAATTTGGGTAAACGATAGCACGAATGAATTTTCTCGATTGCGATCTCCACCTATGGGGCACAAAGCTCTAATCTGATGACCCGTTACTGGACTCTGATATGTTTTGGCGCAGGCGGAAACTTGGCAACCAACCTGACCCGCCGTAGAATGCGGTCCAGTATGGGAAGTAAATGAAGGCAACAACACATAGATAAGTGCCATCCTGAACCCGAAATGAGATAACTCCAAATATCTTGTGAAGCATATAGCTCAATGTACACCGTTCCTCAACGCCGTGAAAATATGCAACCGACCCTGGTCCCCAAAAAATGGAAACACCCGGATTTTCATGAATCACTCTCCTCTCGAATCTCAGACTTGACCACTCCATACTCAGTCTCACTCTCTTCGTTCTCCTCTTGAGGATCATCCTGCTCAACAGGACTATTCACTACACTTTCTCCACCAGCATCATTCTTCCAAGACCCCGCGTAATGATGCTCCACCAAATACGGCCCCTGATCCTCAGGGAAACCAGCCTGCATCGCCGCAAAGGCCGCATTCGGAAGAATCAACACATCATGCAAAAGAACCGGCTCATGCAGATTCGAGACATTCTCCCCAGTCACCTCCTCCCCAAGCTCAACGGAGATACTACGCAGAATCGCCCGCGTCATGGCCTGCGGCCCCGTCACTTCAACCACATCGCTGATAGTCTTCATCGTCAGTCCGGAGATGGTGGTGTTAGCCTTCTCGGCTGAACTTTCCAGTGCATCCATGATATACTCGATCGCGGAGGCGATGTGATTCGTCTTTGGCTTGGCCATGACCGTCCAACTGGCGAATTGGTTTCCGTCGAATTCAAGGCCCACGACGAGGTTGGTTTGATTCTTGTATTTGCTCGGAATCCACGAGTCAATCGGTGTGTTGCATGTTACGTCTAGATCGCTCCAAACGCCCCCATCCGCGTAAAGAATCAATTGCCGGAGAAAGTCTGCCTTGAGGATCGGCACTTGCAGGTCTTGATAGATATCGATGATCACTGGGAATTTGGCGTATTGATCGAGCACGTATTGCTCTGCGTTACCGTCTGTAAAGACTTCATGGCGGAGGGAGGGGTTTTGTGTAAGCCATGATTTGATGTCTTTTTGGCGGTCTTCGTCGATGCCGTTCGGTCCGGCCTTTTGCCAAAGTTTTGATGGGAAGGGGCGGCGGGATAGTTGTTTGGAGGGTGTGTAGGGCAAATAGTATGATTGGGATGGTTCGGCAGGTGGGTCTGGCGGGACCGGCGAAGGTGAGGCTATTGTGAGGCTTTTAGGCGGGGAGGATGACGATGGGCTTGTCGCCGGCGAGGACGAAGTGGCATCGGACTCGGAGCCGGGCGGACACGAGCATGATCTATAGAGAGATAGTATAGGCGTTGTACTTGCGCTTCGTGCATTCGATGAAAACCACAAAAATGTGGTGATGAATGATAGCAGTAGAGCCAATAGATAGTAAGAGGAGCGCGGCATGGTGGGAGACAATGTGCGCTCCCACCTGAGATAGAAAGAGAGGGGGGGGGGGGGGGGAGAATATGGAATGAAGGGATGACCACGGAAGATAATGGTATTATAGCAGTAAGTTTAAGACACGTCCCAGAGTTTCAATAAAGAGGAGTGCTATAAAAATAGGACCCCTTTCCCCCGGGTGGTGCGTTCGGAGCCTGCGTGACGAACACGACTCCTGCAGCGCTGTTCTCTGTGGATCAGAATTTCTTCCAACGGACCCACCATTTGGAGAAATTGGCTGGACCCTGCAGATCGCATTCGCCGGGAAGGGACTGGTGTTCAGCCGTGAAGACCATGGCGCCGTCTCGGAATAGGCAATACGGCAGATGGGTTTCAGTATTCCGGGGTTGGTGTGTGTGAAGTGCAAGCCAAGCAATACAATGCATTGTAGTGTCGGTGTCCGCTCCGTGTGGACGAAAACGGTGATGCGACTTGGATGCACCCATTGGGACGGTTGCGACCAAGCCCGGGGCAAGGCTGGGCAAGCAAGAGATCCCATTTTGTAAGCAAGGAAAGACATACTATATTGGCTGAGCGCAAGCATCAAGTCTAGAGTCTTATTGGAATGTGTCTATGACGTTGTGACGTGGGTGGGTCAAGTACGCTACAAGTGTGTACGATTGCCCGAAGGGATGATGGAGTTTGATTATTCGTCTCTCAAACCTACCACTTGAAACCATCATTAATTAGTATTCATCAGTATCAAAAATAGGGACAGAAGAAAATGATCAATAGTTCTGCCTGCCTCTGGTACACTGAGTTAGAAAGGGGGAACTACACTGTACCGGCAGCAGATGGAATGTGATCAGTAGACACTTACGTCTCCAGGTGCTCCACAGCCAATGATCATCACGCTATGTCAGAGACCCCGCAGCACGACAGAGTCACTCGCAAAGAGAGTCAGACCACCTCCATCTTGGAAAGCAGACTACGCCAGCAGTCGAGATTGGTGGATTTTTGAACAAGCGGGGCTGAATTATTCAGAGTCATAAATCACTCACTAGCACCCGTTACATCAGCTCTCATTGGGCATGCATAAAGAGTTGTGCTATAGGTTGCGCTGGGATGCAGCCAAGAGAGTCTGTCTATAGCCTGTGTTGGCACAGAATGAGCACTTATTAATACAATGGTACAGGATTGATCTCCTCATCACACGTAAAGAATAAAATTGTCAAGACTATCTCAGGAAGATACTTCAACAAGCTTAAAACATCTTATGAAAGCATATTACCCAATCCGGCCGGCCCAGTTCCGTGATTGCTGAGATAATCAATCCGATGATGTCGTTCCTGCAGCAAAAGAAGAGCATTCAAGAGATTCCAATTAATCTGTCCTCCACCTCTCATCATGGCTTCAATGATTGCATCCAAGATGGCTTTCCGAGCTCTGAGAACTGCACCCAAGGTAGCTCCCTGGGCCACGCTCTCCACGCAACTGCCAAGGTCTCAGCCTGCTTTCCGCCGGTTCTTTGCTGCGGCTCCTCAGGAACAGCCTCGCCTGCGTCTGGGTTCAACGGGTATGGTTTGAAATAAGTTCCCAACCGCATCTCACGGCCAAATGGGTTGTATCAATTGCAAGCGAACTCTAATGCCCTCTAGCTCCCAATTTCAAGGCATTGACCACCAAGGGCGAGATTGACTTCCACGAGTTCATCGGCAACAGCTGGACCATCCTGTTCTCCCACCCGGCTGACTTCACCCCCGTCTGCACAACCGAGCTGGGCGCGTTCGCGAAGATGAAGAACGAGTTTGATAAGCGCGGCGTGAAAATGATTGGCCTGGTGAGTCACATACTGCTGGTTGCCCCTGCGATGATGACTCTAGCTAACGGTTCCCCTTCTCCGCTATACTTAGAGCGCTAATGACATCGGTTCCCACGGCGAATGGATCAAGGATATCAACGAGATCTCTTCCACTGACGTACAGTTCCCCATTATCGCTGATGCCGACCGCAAAGTCGCCTTCTTGTACGACATGATTGATCAGCAGGACCTGGATAACATCGACCAGAAGGGCATCGCCTTCACCATCCGGTCTGTCTTCATCATCGACCCCAACAAGAAGATTCGCCTCACCATGATGTACCCCGCCTCGACTGGTCGTAACTCTGCCGAGGTTCTCCGGGTCATCGACTCTCTTCAGACCGGCGATAAGAAGGGCGTGACCACCCCGATCGACTGGCAGGTCGGTGACGACGTGATCGTGCCCCCTTCCGTTTCCACCGCGGATGCGAAGGAGATGTTCGGGGAGGTTCGCGAGGTCAAGCCATATCTGCGCTACACTCGGATCTAAGGATAAGTTGTGTAAAATATCGCATGTAGAACGTTAGAAACATGAACTGCCCTTTTTTAGAAGCGGGAATCCGATGATCATGACCGCCAACAACGGCTTTCGTTTCTTGATGGAGTAGACACCGGGTAAATCTCGGGGCATATACCGGATGAATGTGGCCGCTACGACATGAACAGGGATTATGGGAATTATCGATTGCATATCTGCCCAGTTCTTTCCTCCCCCCGCCGGGGTCTACCCCTGACAGTCAGTCCGCGCTATCCAGAAATGATAGGCCACGCAGCTGCAGATCGTCGTTCGGAGTACCCTTAAGTCGCCGGTCCACCACTAGCTCTTCAGGGGCGTAGACTGGTCGCAAGAGCGAGGCCTGGTTTCCACCTATGACACTTCATGGTTTCTGCTCATCTTCCCTCGGTTAAGCAGGCAAACTCATGATGAACAAGGGTGCCGTGGACGATCCATTCCTTTCAGGATTGTCTGCAGAATACTCTCAGTATGGCACGTGGATATTTCAACAACCCTTTCCCTCCTTTTCTGGAGGCGCAAAGACAGTCAAAGCGATCAGACTTTTGCCGTGGCCTACATTTCATTTCCAGACACTCGCTTTCTCACGAATCGGACACCTGAGGGTCGTGGTCGCGTGTGCTCTCCGTTGATCCATACCTCACCCAGTTGGCTGTCATGGCACCTTGGACGCGTCTGGCATTAGTACCTCTTCTCGCCCAAGTCGTAGCCCCAACGCCAGTTTCTGAAGTATCTCCCAATGATGCAGTACGAATAGACCGGCGCGACTCCGTTCCAGGAGACTATGAGTCGCCGCCCTACTATCCCACGCCCAAGGGCGGCTGGGCGTCCGACTGGTCCGAAGCCTACGCAAAAGCACAGCAAGTAGTCGGCAACATGACTCTCGCCGAGAAAGTAAATCTGACCACGGGTACGGGCTTCTACATGGGACCCTGCGTCGGACAAACCGGCAGCGTGCCGCGATTCGGTATCCCGAACCTTTGTTTACAGGACTCGCCCTTGGGCATCCGGAACTCAGACCATAATACCGCTTTTCCACCTGGTATTACGGTGGGCGCAACATTCAATAAGGATCTGATGTATGAAAGAGGAGTCGGGATTGGCGAGGAAGCTCGGGGCAAGGGTGTCAATATTCAACTCGGTCCTGCTGTTGGACCACTTGGACGCAAGCCTCGCGGGGGACGAAACTGGGAAGGGTTTGGTGCAGATCCGTCATTGCAGGCTATTGCGGGTGCGCTCACTATCAAGGGTATGCAGAGCACTGGTGCTATCGCAACGATCAAGCACTACGTTGGGAATGAGCAGGAGATGTATCGGATGAGCAGTGTGATTACGAAGGGGTACTCATCAAACATTGATGACCGCACGCTTCATGAGCTCTATCTTTGGCCTTTTGCTGAAGGTGTTCGCGCTGGTGTTGGTGCATTGATGACCGCATATAATGATGTGAGTCGCATTACATGGAATCTTCAAGGGCATTAAACTGATTGGTTCACAGGTTAACAGCTCTGCCTGCAGCCAGAACAGCAAGCTCATCAATGGCATCTTGAAAGACGAGTTGGGCTTCCAGGGGTTCGTCATGACCGACTGGCTGGGTCATTACACTGGTGTCGCGTCTGCATTATCTGGTCTTGACATGTGCATGCCGGGTGATGGTGCCGTGCCATTGCTTGGGGATAGCTATTGGGGCTCTGAGATGTCGCGCTCTATTCTCAATGGTAGTGTCCCCGTTGATAGACTCAATGACATGGTATGTACATCTTACAACTTGCGCTATTCCTCTTCGTCGGCTGATGCGTTAACAAATTCTGATAGGTGACTCGCATTGTGGCTACATGGTACAAAATGGGCCAGGACAAGGATTACCCTCTGCCCAATTTCTCCACCAATACCGAGGACAAAACCGGGCCTATATACCCTGGAGCTCTCTTCTCACCGTCTGGAGTTGTAAATCAATATGTCAATGTTCAAGGCACCCATAACATCACCGCGCGCGCCGTCGCTCGCGAGGCAATCACTTTGCTGAAGAATGACGGGAACATCCTTCCGTTTCAAAAGAACGCGTCTTTGAAGGTTTTCGGTACGGACGCAGGTGGTAACTCTGATGGTCTGAACTCCTGCACTGACATGGGCTGCGACAAGGGCGTTCTCACTATGGGCTGGGGCAGCGGCACTTCCAGGTTGCCCTACCTCATCACCCCACAGCAGGGTATTGCAAATGTTACTCAAAATGCCAAGTTCTACATCACAGACTCGTTCCCGTCCGATATCACTGTCTCCTCCGATGACATCGCAGTCGTCTTCATCAATGCCGACTCGGGTGAAAACTACATTACCGTCGAGGGCAATCCTGGCGACCGAACCGCGGCTGGTCTGTATGCCTGGCACAACGGGGATGACCTCGTTAAGGCAGCAGCAGCCAAATTCTCCCAAGTCGTCGTGGTCATCCACACCGTTGGCCCTATTCTGATGGAGGAATGGATTGATCTGGCATCAGTCAAAGCCGTGCTCGTTGCCCATCTTCCAGGCCAAGAAGCTGGCAATTCCCTCGCCGATGTCCTCTTTGGCGACTACAGTCCCAGCGGCCACGTGCCATACACAATCCCTCGCCAGGAATCCGACTACCCAGATAGCGTGAGCATTATCAATCAGCCATTCGGCCAAATCCAAGACACCTTCACCGAGGGCCTGTACGTGGATTACCGGCATTTCATAAACGCCAACATCACGCCTCGTTATCCATTCGGTCACGGCCTGTCGTATACCACATTCAATTTCTCAAACCCTTCTATTTCGGTCACATCTGCGCTCGATACAGCCTACCCGGCCGCCGCGCCTTCACGAGGACCAACGCCAGTCTACAACGATTCCATCCCCGCAGCATCCGAGGTGGCATGGTCCTCGACACACTTCACCCGAATCTGGCGCTACTTGTATCCGTACCTCGACAATCCCGGATCAATAACTGCATCGGACAACTACCCTTATCCGGTTGGTTATAATACGACCCCGCATCCAGTACCACGTGCGGGTGGTGGCCAAGGTGGTAACCCCGCCCTCTTCGACGTTGCATTCACCGTGCGCGTCGACGTGAAGAATACGGGGTCTAGGTCGGGCAAGGCTGTGGCCCAGCTTTATGTTGAATTGCCGACTAGTCTGGGTTTCGATACGCCACAGTTGCAATTGCGACAGTTTGAGAAGACAGGGACGCTTGGTTCTGGCGAGTCTGAGACATTGACATTGGAGATTACGCGGAAGGATGTTAGTGTTTGGGATGTCGTGGCGCAGGACTGGAAGGCACCTGTGAACGGAGAGGGTGTCAAGCTTTGGATTGGAAATAGTGTTGCTGATACTCCGGTTCTATGTGTTGTTGGTGGCGGATGTTCCTTGCAGTGATGGGTATCAATGTTCCTTTGCTGCTTCCCTTGAATTCTCATGTATGTATGGTGTTCCCCATTCCAGTCTCCTGCCTACAGGTTGAGCTGGATCATCTTAGCTTTGTCTCGATGGATTGTGTATAGTCCAAATTCACTGCACATAATTCTATCCTGATTTAAAAATTTTATCAGATCGACAAATAAATACAATTCCAAGGTAGAGCATATGCTGCCTACTCGTCGACAGGCTGCACTTCCTGCACAGCAGCCCTCTTCTCCTGATTCAATCCAGTTACCGTCTCCACATGCTCCTTGTTCAACTGAGCCTTCAGAATGAACGCCGAAAACAAAAGACCAACAGCAGACATGCAAGTGTACAAAATCCACATATTCCTCAAGCTCCAAGCAAAAGCCTCCTTGACTGCCAGAAGCTGCGCCTTGTCATCTATCTGACCAATATACTCGATATTTGCAGCCGCCGAGTTGCCCGTCATCTGTTCTGCCAGGGTCTCGGAGATGCCCGTAGCCAATAAACTAGGTTTCATCTTGCCCATGCTGTTCTGGAAGACGACACCGCCGATAACGATTGACGAGGCTGTGGCCATGTTACGGATGAAGCCGAGCGTCGCGGTCGCGGTTGCGGTCTCATCCTGCGAGACCATTGCTTGAATGGCGATGATGGGTGTTTGGAAGAGGAAGCCCGCGCCGATACCGCTGATCAGCTGATAGCCGATGATTTCGCCAAGGGAGGAGTCCACGCCGAGGTGGATGTACAAGCCGTTTCCAATGACCATGAGAATGAGGCCACCCCAGATAAGTTCTAGATACCGGCCGGTTTTGTGGATGATTGCGCCCGTTGCGATACCGGAGAAGGCTTCGGCGAGGGGGAGGGGAAGGATGAGAACTCCTGATCGCATAGGAGATGCCTCTTTGACCGACTGCAAGTATAGGGGCATGTAGTATTCGCCAGCGATGAATACCTGTTTGATGAATTAGCTGCGTTTCGTAAAAATCTATCAGGTCGACTTACGAATCCATGCGCAAAGGCCACCGCCAAGGTAGCAATGTTAGAGACACGAGAAAAGATGTTGAGAGGCATAAGCGGATACTTTGCCAGTCTTTTCTCGCTGTAAATGAATAGCAGAGAGCACAAGGATCCAAAAACTATCAAGCAAATGACCTGAGAGGAGCTCCAGGCGAAAGTCTCTCCGCCAAAATCAAGTCCGAGGAGAAGCATCAATGTGAGACCCAGCATAGAGAGGCTGCCAAACCAGTCAATGGCTTTGACGCCATCCATGATCTTGGTCTTGGGATTGTGCACATCTAGGAAGAAAAATAGTAGGACGAATGTCACTCCGGAGACGGGCACATTGATCCAAAAGTTCCATCTCCAGGTGACATACTGGGAGAATGCGCCTCCGAGAAGGGGGCCAATGCCACCGGCAAAGGCCCACATAAACTCCATTAGACCAAGGTATAGGCTACGTTGTCTGTAGATGTGTTAGCTTATGTGACGTGTATTTGTTCAATCACAAGTAGCCGTACCGAACGCTGAAAAGGTCAGATATAATGATAGTGATGAGCTGTAGCAGTCCACCTCCGGCGACACCCTACATCCACAGGTTAGTATGTACCATTCGAGACCACTGTGGAAACGATCCTTTGACTCACCTGCAACGCGCGACCAGCAATCAACATTTCCATGTTCACAGCAACAGCGCAGACAATCGAACTGATGAAGAACCACGCCACGGCAATCAGCAAAATCAGTTTACGGCCCCAAATATCCGAGAGCTTTGCCCAGATACAAGCACCTGCCGCATTTGCAAGCAAATAAGCACCACCAATCCACGTGTAACCCGCAGCAGAGTGTAACTTTGCCGCAATAGTCGGGATAGCAGTCGCCAGAATAGTCTGGTCTAATGCGGCAATAAGCATAGCCAGCTAGATTTGTGTGCCTTGTATTAGAAAAAGCATGGACTAAGAATCAAGATCTTCGGAGATTTTCTTACAGAAAGCGCAGTCATAATGGCGACGATGCGTAATTTACCCCGGGCCAGGGACCCGGCCTCGACAATTTCCATATCAGAGACCATCTTCTCCACGCGAAAAACCGAACACCCTATCTTGAATGAGATCGTTGAAACTTCACTTCTTGGTCGTGTGCTGAGGAGTCAGAAACAGCGGGGACCCCAAAAACTTTTTTCTTTCGTTAGCCCCAGACCCCCGCCGCTTGGTTTCCTATCGTGGTGAAGTGGGGCGCCGGAACACGCCGCGGTCTCGAATCAGCCTGCGTGGACTATACAATCCGGGTTTAGTGGGCGCTGGGCTTGATGCATGGCCAATGTCACCATTTTCCCTGGAATGGGTGGAATTCACTTGTGTTATGAGCGGAGCAAGTCTCGTCTAATGCATACACAACATGTTTGAAGTACTCAGAAGAGGTTGGCCATGAAGACACTTGACGTGGCTATCACAATGGCATAAGTCGAGAGTAAATCAACAGTTGCCAAGATATTAAAGCAGTGAGGAATGGTGAAACAAGGACGGAACAGCAGAAGTATCTGATCCCCCTTCATCTTTTGAAACATCTCTTGTCCACTTAAAGCGACAGCTCTATCAACTGAGCTAATCTCTTTCAACCCAAGGGAGATTTGAACTTCCACGTAAGTGCGCTCAGGCACAGCTAACCGGAATCTCATTTATCGATAACGACGATATAACAATCAATATGGATTTTGGTTTATCAAATAAATATTTCGTTAAAGCAGATTGATCGAGCTCCCGATGCTGAGGGGGCGATTGGGGTCTCATGGCGAGCAGTCCCGTCGGTCAAGGCGCAGAGACACGAAAGACCTATCCTCAACGGATGTGCAAAAAGCTCAAATTACAAGAATGTACTTCTTGTGTCGATAATAGGGTCTCGTTTCAAGCCTATCCCCTGGGCAAACATCGGCGGGCAGTCTAATAATTAGACCTCCAGTCGTGTTTGCATCCATTCTTTCAAGTCCGCCTCGCTGATACCGAGTCTAATCGCACTGCAAATTTCCTTGGAAATCATCAAAAACAGGTCGCACGTGTCATACCCTTCGCGCTTGCATGGACTGCTGCATCTGTCGATGGTTCGGTTGGCTAGATCGCCGGAACAGGGGATGCATTAGTGGAGCACATCGCGGAGATTTTATCCGCTGACAGGAGTTGGCGCGACTCCCATCATGAACTGAATCCCCACGCGATCGAGTTCGGCATGGCCATCGGGGCTATAAAAATATCGGGCAATGATCCTCTGAGTTTATTCAGAGTTCAATCTTCTGGTACAATCGGAAAATAAGGAGATACCTTCAGATTGACTATCTGAGAAGGCTTCTAAATGATAGGACTTCTTTCATACAGATTAAGACTAGAATGCTTGCTTTCAAAGAGCAGACATTTCAACAAAGGAACATTTTCTGTTCGAGTCTTCTTATACTTGGACGCTTGCATTCAAGAATTTACATACCGCTACTTCATCGATCGTAGAAAATGTGGGGCGATGGACTGAAGCTTGCATGCGATCTATCGAGATTGACGTCATGCATTCGAGGGATCGAAATTCGCCGATGGATATTATACCCAACTCTTTCCTTCTATCGCGGGGTAAATCTCTTCTTATGCAGATATAGATCACGGATTGATCTCAATCAGCTAATTCACGATACCTTAAAATTCTGGCTGCGACCGCGCAGACGACAGACACGGCGCAATGAAGTCTGGCTCTGCCTCCAACATTGTCGTCTTATACTGGCATCGAACTGATCTTCGACTTCATGATTCACCAGCTCTGCACGCAGCACTGGCCTTGAAGCCATCGGTCTTTATCCCTGTATGGACGTGGGACCCCCACTACGTCTACAGAGCCCGAGTCGGGCCTAACAGATGGAGATTCCTCTTGGAATGTCAGAGCGACTTGTCAAAATCGTACACCAAGCTTAATCCCAAGCAGAAGCTTTGGCTTGTCCGTGAAGCTCCACAGACAGTTCTACCCAAACTATGGAAAAAATGGGGAATCACCCACCTCGTCTTCGAGAAGGATACCGACCCTTATGCTCGCGAGCGTGATGAAGCCGTCATTCGACTGGCCGAGGAGGCAGGCGTTGAGGTTATTGTGAGAATGGGCCGTACACTATTCGATCCCGATGATTTAGTCCGGAAAAATGGAGGGAAACCGGTTATGAGCATGTCCCAAACCGAAAAGGCTGCCGAAAAGATCAACCGGGGACAGCCAGAGAGGCCAGTGGAGACTCCCAAGAGTATCCCCGATCCTTGGAGCAAAGACAAGATGGATCTTAGTGATATCCAATTCGAGGCTGCAGATCCGACGCCTGACCTAAATGCTGCTCACCGCAAGAGCAAAGATAAGCAATACTCGCAAATCATGGGGCCGAACAACGACTTTGGTGTGCCGACCATGGAGGAAATCGGTATCGACCCAAAGCTAGCAACAACTCCTCATCACGGTGGGGAGTCCGTGGCCTTGAAGATACTGGCGGACCATATCGCCAACGAGGAATACATCGGCTTGTTCGAGAAGCCCAAGACCTCTCCAGCAGCATTCGAGCCTCAAGCCACTACTCTGCTCTCTCCATACTTGCACTTTGGCTCCCTCTCCGTTCGAAAATACTGGTGGGACGTGCAAGACGTCATGGCAAAGCGCAGGAAAGCAAAACAGCCCAATGCTCCTATACCAGCCAATTTACCCGGCCAGCTGCTCTTCCGCGACATGTACTTTGCAGCGCAGGCGGCGGTTGGCGCTCCCTTCGCACGTGTATACGGTAACAAAATTGTCCGCTTCATTGACTGGCACTTGCAATCAAAGCCACCTCGGCCAGCCGATGAAGCCGAGGACGCCATAAAGGATGAGGAGGAGAAATTACCCGAGCGCGACTATGACATCGACTCTCCTGAGGCTGAAGAGTGGTTTCAACGGTGGAAAACGGGTCGAACCGGATTCCCCTGGATCGATGCGCTGATGCGCCAGCTCAAATCAGAGGGCTGGATCCACCATTTGGGTCGGCACAGCGTTGCATGTTTCCTGACTCGCGGTGGCTGCTATGTCAGTTGGGAACGTGGTGCTGAGGTATTTGAAGAACTGCTGATTGACCGTAAGCGTACCCCTTACCACTGCTCCCGCTCAAGTTACTTCACCGTCGTGAATCCATTCCATAAACTAATCAATCCAAAATAGACGAGACATCCGCAAATTCAGGGAACTGGATGTGGCTTTCCTGCACAGCATTCTTCGCCCAATTTTACCGCTGCTACTCGCCTATATCATTTGGGAAGAAGTGGGATCCGAACGGGGACTTTATTCGACGCTATGTGCCTGAATTGGCCAAGTTTGATAAAAAGTTCATTTACGAGCCTTGGAAGGCGCCGATCGCTGATCAGCAAAAATGGGGGTGTAGGGTTACAAATGACGAGAGTGCCGCGGGCGGCCAGTCATATCCGAAGCCGATGTTTGATTTTGATAAGCGGAGACAGATTTGTCTTGACAATATGAAGAATGCGTATGATGTGGGATTGCATGGCAGTGATGAACAGGTCTTGGATGGGTCGTGGAGGAAGTTGTTTGGTGAGAACGGGGGAGGGAAGGAGCCTAAAAAGAAGAAGCAAAAGACCCTGGACGAAGACAAGGATTAATGCAAGGCAGTCTCGGCCGGAGGGAGGGGAAAAGATATCTAGTCAAGAAGTGCGATGACGATGAATTCCATGAGCAGTCTATCTGTGAGGCAACAACTAAACACGATCAATTTCAAGGCCAGCCAGTTATAGGTGACAAGATGCCATTCAAATAGCAAAGTATAGGTCGGTTCACTGTCAAAGGAGTGAGTGTAATGTCACAAAATCATTTTGTGCTGTACGAATCACCCCCGAGCCATGACGCTACTCGGAATTATCAACTGTTCCTCGCAACGCTCATGGCAGTTGTGAAATCCCAGTATTCAGGACGCCTTCCGGTGGACTCCTGATCAATATATCCAGACAAATCCCCACCGTCTCCAAACAGGATATTGCGAGTTATAAATCGTTGGCTTATGTGTATCCGAGTATCTCATAAACTCGGGTTGAGAAGTTGACATTGACATTCGGCCCTGCTGAAGGGATAATCTCGCATTGTCCGCCTAATGGGGACACGGCAATACATGAGGCAATCGCAATTATCGGGAGTATGACCGTTAAGTTCGTATTCTTGTCAACGGGCCAGATGTATTCGCTACCGATAAACATGGTCATTTTCTCTTGATTTCCGGCTGTTCTATAAAAACATGTTGGTGTCAGTAAGATCCCCCTCAGTGCAATGAAATTGTATCCCGCAATGACGATATCAACGAGACAAATGCTTCTCTCCAAATATATCACTATAATTATGGGTTCAGAGAAGGTATCAAGATTCTACGATGAAGGAGACACAATTCTGCACGCCGCAATCAGGAAATGGAACAGAGCCACGGTCCAGCTGCTCCGTGAATTTGAGGCTAATCCTTAGTAAAATATCATCCTAGCTGTAGAGAGTCTCAAACACCATTTGATATCTCCGTTCTGGGCGGATGCCCGGAGCTAGTTGTTATGGTTGCAGGAATGCACGACGCTCCAGCGTTCTAGTCAAGATTCTTCTGACACGACAACTCGGGGATCCGGAAGGTCTATTGCAGATTTCAGCGAGCCATCATATTCTTTGCTGGCAGCTAAACTTGACCGCCACGCGCTTTTTGCTTCTTTCGCCGTATAAGGCTCGCTGCTGCCCCTATCCCACTGCAGATGTGAAAGACACACGGAATGACTCGTCATTTCCTACGTCAAATCAAGAAAGTAACACTCGGGAAGCCTGAAAGTAGTGATACTTTGTGGTGCAGTGCTTCACTTCGTATTCATGCATTGAGCATCAAGGCTAGATGGAGCCGGTTGCTTGTAGGAGGCCGGAAAGGATCCTCGCGAAAGCCAGAGACGAAGATACCGCGATAACCTCGAAAGCATCCTTGAGCTGCTCTTATTGCCCTCTGAAGATCCTGGATGCGTAAGACGCTGCTGGAGGGCCACAAGGCTGCCCTTTTCAAAGCGGGCAGACGGTTCCATTTTGCCCGGTGGATTGTAGCTCCTTAAAAGTAGAATCTGCTGTCAGGAAATGCGAAAATCATAAAGCACCTTTGATTTATACAGATTGTCATGGCTTGATGATTCGTAGACTATTACACAAATGTAAGTTAGAGAAAGGAAAAAAATGTATGTACATGGTCCCCGAGGACTTATTGCCGAATGTCGATCGAGAGTTTCGGCACCGAGAAGGTGACGTTATCGTTTGAGGAGAACGCCTCCGTACCGAACTGGAAGACTCCCATATAGTCTGAGCTGGATGGGTAGATGTTGCCAGTCAAGGTGTAGAGATCGGTGATGAGGGGGTAGATGTCGCCGGTGAATTCCTCGGTGGTTTCTTTAGCAACCCACGTGAGAACGTACTGCTTTGCTGAGTTTGTTCCAGTGTAGAGTTCACTGCAAGAGCAAAATATAATTAGTACTTTGAATTGTTCCGCAATTCCAAATTCAGACCGAAGGTCCGGCTACTCACAAGGTCGTCCCGTTTAACGTCTTTGTCGTCACCACGCCATCGGCAAGACCAATAGGTTGAGCGGCGGAACCAAAGTCAGCAAACCAGACCATGACTTCGTGTTTGGCGAGAGTGCTGTTTCCGGCGTTGTCCTTGTCGGAGTCGAAGAACATATCGATGGCAACGTTGGTTTGGAGGTTGTCGGCTGTGAGGGTGGATTCGACGGTGGAGGAGGCGACTGTGTTGCCTACGCCATAGGTCCAGTGGAGGTCGAGGTTCACCTCGGTCATCTTGTTCAGCTCCAGGGGGAGGACATTATCCACCATGATGTTAGGGAAGGCATGCACAGGCTGGGTCTCAGGGCCGGGATCAAATTGCCAGGTGACGGAGAAGCCCGGTGCACTCTGTTTGGTTGCGTAGGTTTCATTGTTGTAAGTTGTGACCTTTTAGGAGAAGCGCCGTCCCATTAGTTTGCGAGTTCGATTGCAGTAGCCTCAACATATCGAATAAGATACTCACATTCATGCATAGCGCTCCTACGGTTGTATCTGTAACTCCCCACTGATTGGGATTGACTGTCATGGAGGTTAGTTTTGAATCCGACCCCGAGGAGAACAGACCGGCCTTGAAACAGACTGCTGCGCCGACTATTGCGCAACAATACAATTGTTTGCGAAGGTGGACTTTCGAGGCGGACTTACGAGTATAGAGCTGGCCGTCTGATGGTGGTGAGATGCCATAGGAATTCTGGCAGTACTGCGTGTTGGTGACGCCGTTATTCGTCGTCGAGCCACTGCCGCCTGAACCGCCGCCAGTGCTATCGCCGCCAGAGCCTGACCCGTTCGAATTACCGTCGCTCGTGAAGAGTGGTGGTTGCCCGGTCGCTGATCGGTGTGCATCAATTCCCAGCAATGTGCCGACGGAGCCTCCGATGGGGATCGCCAACAGCGCTGTGTTGACGATGAGTCGCAATGCCATGGTGTTTGCAGATCTTGGTCAAGCGAGTGTATGAAAAGCAAAGAATGGTCTTTAGATCAGAACGCCGCCCACAGAAACGAGTGTCGAGTGTCGCAACGTATACAGCAATCTACCACTGTATCACCCAAAAGACTCCGTACTCCGTATAGCGAGAGACAAAAAGAGTATGGAGAAGATGGGTCTCGGGGGGGGGTGGGCGAGGAATGGTCTACTAGGGTCTGGTGCAGATAGATGCAGTTCTCAATCTGCGGCCAGCCAAATCACAACTCGCCCAAGTCACTGGCAAGTCACCGAGACAAGAGACTCACCCGACTGGTTATCAGTCGCGTCCAGCTCCAACCGGTCCCAGGCCGGGCCCGAAGGACGCCAATCGGCCCAATGGCGCTACACACCCAGCGATCGAGTGGTCCCAAGACCCTTCCGCACGCGGTTTAGCGGCAGGTACTACGGTCGGATCAGACGCTTGTGCCTGATAAGTGCACAACAGTGGACAGCACTGGACCAAAATGACTACAGTGGAACGCCACACTGCATCTTGCCCCCCCTGCATAGTGTGACCCTAATGTCCTCCTAACGTAGTGGGGTGGAGGCGCCAGTCGGGGCGGTGCGAAGGTGACCAGTCAGATGCGACCGACCGTTCGGACTAAGAGGCAACGATGCGCAGCAAAGATTGAGCCAAGTCCCAACTCAAAGCTGAGACCATGCACACACATCACAACAAAGAACCTCCATCATGAATGTTGTGATGAGGATCGTACGGAGTCCACCGATGGACATCGGCAGATGTCCGGGAGAATCACCGTGAATACATTCAGTGCGAACCGCTGCTGATGGAGTCGGATGGAGGCTACCGGCGTAAGCCCTAACGAAACACTGCCAATGAGACTTCCTTATCCGCATGTGAGAAACATGGAACATGATCCTCCCCGGAGGCCCTCGGCTGTCCCTCACAGGCTCACAGGGGACTCAGGAACGGATTTCTAATTTTAACCCGCATCGTGGTGGGTCGCCAGGGAAAAAAACTCTGTACAAACCAGGAAAATCTCTTTCTTTTTCGTTTCCCATTACATATTACTTTTTTCCCTGGCATTTTTAGGTTTTCTTAGCTGACCGTTTCCATCCATAAGGGCAGTGACCAGGACCCCAGAGTGGGCACCCAGGGACCAACCATAGTCCAACGACATCCAAAGGACCAGCTCGTGAATGGCCCGACAATGATGACGCAAGCGGAAGTGGCTACGACAAAGGGAACACATCAAACCCAGCATGAGAATGTTCTTCACCATCCGATCGTAACAATGACTCCATTGCATGCTGTCCAGGACTCCAGACTCCATCGTTACATTCAAACAATGATAATGTAGATCCAATTTCCCCTTAGATTAACCTATCGCGGACGCGCGGGTGCAAGGTGGTATTGTTCTATTAAGAGGCTTGGCGCGGGCGACGGAACGCCAGTCGGGGCAAATCGCACTCATCACACACTCCACCCGCAGCTTGCGGACGGGATGATGTATGATGTATGATGTATAATGGATGATTCTTGCTGTACGGAGAAGGGATTTCCGCACTGGAGGTCTCCGAAATTTGCGTATGACCAGGGTTTCGCCGATTGGCTGCGAGGCGAGACGCCATCACCACCCACCCCAAACCGGATGGCTGGATGGGCTGGATAACCAATTTCGAACGAACCACTCACGATCCTTCGCACCTGAGACCAGATCGTCCTCGATGGGGCTGGCCGATAAGCCTCCCACACGCGTAGCGACACTCATCTAGCCGTCGACACCGAGGGACTCCCCGGCCCGTTGTCCTTGGTACCTCTGAGTACTTCCCTTGCGGATGTGCAGTAGGTCATTGGCTCAGCCTCGCTGGTCTCGTCCCATCTACTTCAGTATTCGGTTCGCAACAGGCTTTCTTCTTTTCATACTACCTTACTTCACCTGAGCTGTTGCTTCGACCTGCCCCCCCCCAGCCTGCAGTTCTTCGGAACTGATCACACTCGTTTGCAAACGTTTAGAGGGCTGGATTGTGGAGTTTCTATACTCAATTCTTCTCTCGTCCTTCGCTCTACTGTCTTTCAACGTCTGATTCACTCGTATCCAATTTTCATCTTTGTGTCTATTTACACCCCCAATCCTGTCGTTCGGGTCAGAATTCGTCCACCATCGCCGCACGCGACCGCTGCCTAGTGTCTCAAGATGAACGGACACTATGGCGGGCAACAACCCTACGCCGCTCAGCATCATGAGCAGTATGTCACCAACCCATATACTCACCAGGAACCCGAGGAAATGGTCGAGTTGAGTAGCCCGCGGGATTATCGCAGCCCGCGAGATCTCGACCCGCACGACGCCAACTTCGACTTCCACTTTCAAGAACATCCGTCGCCCCGGCCCGCCGTGATCCCGTATCGACCGGGCTTGGGACACAATCCGCCAGACTATACTTCGTCGCCGGGGCTGTTTCCCACTCCTCGCACCTCGTATGGTCCCGACTCGTTTGCCAATACGCCATACGATTCTCGCTCGGCCTCTCCTACCTTGGTAAGCGTGACTCTTGAACGTGGTCGTTCGTAAATGTTCCTTCCAACGAGTGTGCTAACTATCGACAGTACCAACACTCTCAACTTCAAAGCTCCGCCAGTCTCGGTCGTATTCCTCTCGTGAACACGCCGGCTTCACCGGGATACGCCAAGGACTGGGTTCAGTCGGGATCCATCGCTCGGATCAGTGATCGCGATGATATCGACACCTGGAAAGGCTGGAAGCGAATGGTGTTCAAGTTCACTCCGCTGCTGACCTTTGCCAACACGGGACTCTACTTGTTCTATCTGGGTCTGCGCATTTACTGTATCATCTCGGCTCAGAATGCTGCGCACGTGAGCTATGCCGGAGCCTGGGTGTTCGTCGCCATTGAAATTGCCGTGATGATCCCTTCTCTCATGCATAACTGCTGGACCATGATGGCGATGAAGAAGCGTGGCCGGCCCAAGTTGCGATTGACGGGCAATGACTGCCCCACAGTCGATGTATTCATCACTTGCTGCGGTGAAGAAGACGAAGTCGTCCTTGATACCGTCCGCGGTGCCATTGATCAGGACTATCCCGTGGACCGATTCCGCGTGATCGTTCTCGACGATGGCAGGTCCGCGTCTCTGGAGGACTCGGTCAACAACCTGGCCATCACCCACCCGAATGTATACTACATGGCCCGCGAGAAAATCCCGGGCAAGCCTCACCACTTCAAGGCCGGTAACCTCAACTACGGTCTGGAGCAGACACACGCCCTGCCCGGTGGCGCCGGCCAGTTCATGGCCGCTCTGGACGCAGACATGGTAAGTCACAAAAACAAAACCCCCCAACTCCCAATCTCGAACAGACCGCAGATCCTCGCGCAAGGGGGCCTGTGCCCCGGCCCCCATGTGTCTTAATTGTAATCTAACCGCACGCCGCAGATCCCCGAACAACAGTGGCTCCGTGCCGTGGTCCCGCATCTGCTGGCCGATCCCAAAATGGCCCTTGCATGCCCTCCCCAGCTTTTCTACAACACCCCTGCGTCGGACCCTCTCGCCCAAAGTCTGGACTTCTTCGTGCATGTCATCGAGCCGATCAAGGACGCGCTCGGCGTCGCCTGGTGTACCGGTTCTGGCTACGTTGTTCGACGCGAGGCTCTCGATGAGATTGGCAATTTCCCCCTGGGCTCGTTGGCTGAGGATGTCGCAACTTCGACGCTCATGCTGGGTAAGGGATGGAAGACCGCGTACATCCACGAGCCGTTGCAGTTTGGAACCGTGCCCGAGGATTATGGTGGTCATCTGAAGCAGCGTACTCGCTGGGCTATCGGCACCGTCGACACGGCCTTCAAGTTGAAGTTCTGTCTGTGGGGTGATGCTGTGCGGAAGATGACCGTCGCTCAACGGTTCTCCGGATTCTTGTATGCCACTCTGAGCTTGTACACGCTTCTTCTGACTGCGTCGCTCTTTGCGATTCCGGTTATTCTCTTGTGGGGTAAGCAGCTCGTCGCCTACGCCAACCAAGACCAGCTTCACTGGTTGATCTGGGCTTGTTTCGCGACGACGCTCGCCAACCGCCTGTGTGAATTCGCGCTATTCATTCCCGCCGGCTACCACACCGGCCAGCGTGGCTCTCGTTATCAGCTCTGGATGTCCCCCTACATCGCCCTCTGCATCGTCCGCTCGTTCATGCTGCCCTCCTGGCTCGGCGGCCAAGCCCAGGCCTTCAAGCCAACCGGCTCCCTCGGCTCCGCCCTGAACGAGCGCGACCCCAAGCTGCGGAAGAACCTGTTCGTCCGCCTGCGTGTTATCCTGTTCAACTTCATGGCCTTCTTCCACTTTGCTTTCGTCTACGTGACGCTTATCGCAGTCGTCATTTCGACATACCGCTGCTTCGCAGTCGAACACACCTTCAAGGGAGTTGTCATTTGCTTGATCACGCACGCCTTCTGGCCTCCTTTGACTTTCCTTTTCCTTTGCACGTCGCTGTGGACACCGGTTTCATACGCAATTGATCCGCCCTCGATGCCGGAGCGTGAGGAGCTCTTGACGCGGGACCCGAAGACGGGCGTTGCTCATCCGACACCGAAGAGCAAGAAGATTGCATTTGGTGGCCAGGCTGCCTGGTTTGAACTGGAGTACACGGTTGCCACTGTTGTCACTATTCTGATCTTTGTCTACTCCTTTTTCTTTTAGATGTTAGCGTACACATAATGCATTACGAGTCAATAAGCTCACTTTTTTTTACGAAATCGGTCCACATTTAAACTTAGAAAAGCAGCTATGGTAAAATCAAAGGATTGCGATCCATGACTTCGATTTGCGCGCTTTGCAGGCAGGAGTTTCTCGATATCTCGACATTTGAATTCTCATGATTTCCTCTGGACAGCAAACTGGGGTATTCCTGCCGTAATCATTACCGACCGAGACCTGAAATTCGTTCAAGGCTTCGGGCGAGAAATTTTTACAACGATTTCTACTAAGCTCCTGTTCACGGTGGCATTGATCGACCTCGATCTTTTCCGCCCATCTACACCAATAGGCGCTCAATTCCTTCTTTCGCCTCCTAAGCCTTTTTATAACACTATACGGTCTTTCGACTCATTTCTGACGAGATTATCTATATAAATTGACTGCTTGTAGGTAGTTCTGCTGTTTTACTCTTTCACTTTCCTATACATTCCGTTTACTTATATATCTTTCTATCTTCTATTTTACTCTTTGTTTATTCTTACTTGATTCTCGCTTTACTCTTATTTTACTCTTATTTTACTCTTTTGAAGGTATGTACCTAACGATACCTGATCCTTCCTCTATGTGATTAATTATTTTCCTATTATAACCTCTTCTGTCTTATCTTCTTCTTCCTCCTATAGTCCTCTACCCCTCCTAACTTCTAATATTTTATATCCCAGGGAGTATACAGCGATGAACATCGCGCTGTGATGTTTGGTCCTGTAATGGAAGATGAAGAGCTCGAGAGAGGTTGATTATCTTTTGATTGATGGAGGGAGCATATCGAGAAAAGGACGATAGAGGGCTATTGTATGGAACTCTTCTAATGGTCATAAAGGCATGATCTAGTGACCGACGCAGGGGTTGTCTTAGGTACGACTTGGCGAACCTAAATGACATGCTTTTGCATTCGGAAGATCAGAGGGGTTGCACAAGGTATGAACTTTACTCGGATGCCCACTTGATCAAATGCTCATGATTCTTCTTAGGCAAATCCTGATATCTCAGGACCGACATGAGATCTTTCTCACTGTCGCTTCATACTCTGTGGAGTACGTGCTGTTTTTGAAGGGAACCAGAGTGGCACACCTGATTTCCTGACACTCTAAAAACACCGTCGTTCATGGAGGATATATTCCCGCCGCGATATGAAACAGTTTGCCCACATTATTGTACATCATTGCGGCAATCTGTATTGCAATCTGGAAAAGGAGATGGAGATGGAAGCATCGACGTCCCGTTGGAAGAGGCACTCCCTTGGTGATCCGAACATTACGGCGATCGATGGATACCACTAGGCCCAACAATGCAAGATTTTGATGCAAATTCTTGGCGACGAAATGAGAACATCAGCAATAGACTACCTTTCAAAATCATAGCTGCTATGAACCTACTCTACGAAAAGACTCGGACCTACTGCAAAGTACCCCGGCTCTACTAAAATGCGGAGGGAAGAACCTTATGATAAATCCCTTAGGGCTTCTAGGCCCCACGACCTATATACAATTTACTAGTCCTCCTCAGGCTCGAAAAGCTAGCCTTTTAATCGGTCATCGGCTTCGATCCGAACTGAAGATGGCTGATACCTGTTGTCAATGACGGATTATTAGGATTTGATTCTCGCGCGGGGCAACACACTCTGCAGGATATGTCATTCCTTTTCAACTCGCTTTGAGTTGTGCTACTGAAGTACTGCTAGTCATGCAAAGTCTCTCCTACTTCTTTGAGAGCACCCATCATAGAATGTTGCAGCTTATTGTCGAGCTGGAGCTGACTGTTGCGGTTCCTCCGAGAGAGGGTAGAACCGAACGAAGCTTGCATTTAGAGGCTGAGCGCATTCATAAGTCCAGCAGCATCTCCTGGCTGATGAGCATCACATTATCAACTATTTACCCGAGGACTTTCGCCGCCGAAATTGTCTCTGGCGACAGTTAAGGAGTGGCTTGGTGCCCACCAGCGTACTTATCAGCGACTTGTACAGCCGATCCCAGCAGAGTCAAACAAGCGACGATCAATCGATCCAATCAAGACACCACCTTCTTCACGGACATCAAACAGAGTCCGTACCGATATTTTACCATTCGTGCGTAGCCACCTGAAAGCATCGAAATTAGCGTGGGTGATTTCACAAAGCAACTTCAATGGCTACGGATAGCTAGCTGAGATATGCAATTAGCCCTCATATCCACTACAGATAGTGCCCAAATATACCTTCAGGTGGTATGAACCCAATTGTCTCCGCTTGTCCGCATTCTTATTGCGAATGTATTCCACAGCTATGTCAGAACACCATTCAAAATAGTAGGTTGATGAAAATATGCCATTTTGCACATGTTGATTTATTTTCCGTCCTCGGCCATTTTTACCCGATTCGGTCCTTCGGTCGCCTTACTTCTAAATATCACAGAAGTAAAGCATGTACAGAGATGATACTTTGTGCTTCCGCCAACAAGTATACCTTATATATATCCTGGTCAATCGATATCAAATTATGGTCAGGTACGGTAATTAATGAGTATGAACGATATTAGATAGCGGCTTGTCATTGTGGTTGACACGGTAATAAGCACTGACTAGCAACGGCAACTACGAAGGGCTCGTAAAAAGCTTTGATTACATCTCTAAAGACTCTAGCACGGATTTTATTCACGAGGTTTCTGCTTGCGCATTAATTTTGCATATATTTCACAAATCGGGATTGCGAGTAAAATTAGCGATTCACGAATCATTGGACAGGTTGTTAAATTTCTGCCAAAACTATAGAAATTGGTGACCTAGTCACTTGAGCTATTCTTGCCAATTTTCCCACGGAGTGGATCTGAGGTTGCATGATGATGTCGTGGGGCGCCCAGGTTGAAACGGCAACGGATCTAGTAAAACACAGGTCCCTTGAACAACCATCAGCTCTCGGCGACAATTTAATATTTGAACCCCACTAGATACGAAGTAGTATTCAAAAAGATACATCACATGATGCAGTGAAGTTTTCCCAGCTCAAGTCGCAAACCCCGTTTAAATACGGAAACCGGGAAGTTCTATCCGCATTCCTCGCCCTTTGCGAAGGTGCCATCGAGGCTGCCCCTAGGTAGGGCAAGATAGTGTGACTGTAAAAAAAGTGCCACAGCTCCACACTAGCTTGCTGATCTACGTAGTTGATCGCTTTTCCTTAGTAATGGTAGCTCAAACGCCCCATACACGTGAGGTCGCCAGTTGCCGGATTCCAGTAGTAAACAGTCTGGAAGAGGAATCCGACCATTAATCTCGGATGTCAAGTGGTCCATTACAACAGTTGAACTTGAAAAATTAGCCTATTTACCGGATGTAAGTATGACTGTGCCCGATGATAGAAGATTGAAAAAAAACAAGATTTATTCCAAATTCTCCCGCGGGGATGAAATGTGTGTGGTAGTGGGCTCAATTGTGAATTTGGAGCTGGATAAAGGGCAATGGACGGACATTCGTCCGATTTCGAACCCGCATGCCCTATTCCCCGAGAAGTAGGGGGCCATTAATCAAGCAAAGTGGGCTGGTATCTTCAATGACCAAGATCTGCGCACCAGTATGGAATCGTATTCACCCTGTCAGCGGCACTGTTTTTTAGCACCTGGAGGGTGCTCATTGACCTCATTGACATTTGAGGATAGTAATGCTAGAATGCGAGGTCTGTTTATTGTTAGAGTCGGGTCATGCAAGCAGGCGAACAGGCTACGATTCAAAGCAATGAAAAGGGATCATGGAAACGCTATAAGCGCTCAGGGTTACTTTCGTATTCAGAGAATGTGATAGGTCAAGAGACTTTCATAATATATAGAAAATCTAGTAGAAATCATATTGTGAAGGGCGCAGCTTGAGGGGCAAATCTGAGGTCAAGGTACAAATCAATATCAACTGACTACAGCCGAGTAGGCTTAAAGCACTTGATAATATTTCAAGTGACCCTTGGTATGAGCAACGACAATGAAGATAGACCTAAGCTAGTATGAACATAATGTGGGTTCAGTATATAGCCGGAGATATTTGGAAGCCTTGCAGGCCAAATTGAGTAGTACTAGGTGGATTGATCCGCTCAGGTGGGCATCCCGTTCAACAATGGATAGACAAAAATACCCACACTTGCGGCTGAACATCGGAACAAAAATATAGCATCCGCCGTGGCATCGAAACCAATTTACTGCCTACCGGATATTTGCAAAATAAACTGAGCAAGCAGGTTCGTCAAACATCATCAGGTCTCCATAAACCAAACTTGCATTCTCAAAAGCAAGCGTACTACGTTTGTGGAATCATTTCCTGGTGAGAAGGAGAAAATTGGGATGACCTCGTTTTATGTTATTTCAGCTTCAAAAGTACTTTTTTTTTCTCTTTCCCGAAAATGATGAAACCAAGTTAATTATAGATTACATTAGTTACAGTATTTCGAAAAAAATTGGAGAGCACGAAGAGGAAGCTATCATCACATTACAGCGACCTTGCTACCGGTATGGCGGGTGCGGCGGTTACAACCAACCCCAGCTAACAGTCAGATTTCATGAATAAGCGATATGCGCAGAGGAATGCGGAACATTTTCCACGCTTTGAGCTCCTAAGCTAAAAGTAGATATGGGGCAGCGTCTGGTGGAAGCTATGGGAAAAAGCTGGATCTGATGAAGCACAACTGTGTGGGACTTCAAGAGAGCCAGCAAATCAAGCATTATCTGAAAAATATCCCGGCGATGATCAATGCATTGACTATGCTATCTACCCTACCGACCCTCACTTCAAGAAATCAAATTGTCCGATCTTTGGCAAAGGACTATGCATTGCGTCACCCAGTCCAACGTGGGTGCATCTTGCTCCCCCACCGTGTGGAAGGAAAATTGATCAGCACCAACCCCCGGGGGCTATCTATTCAAAATTAGAGCTGAGAGGTAGCTTTTTCCTTGCATATTCAAACTTAAACTATTTAATATAGCAGTGGTTCGGTGCACTCTTACGAAATGATTCGTTCATTAGGAAATTCTCCCTACATTCCAGCCCACAAAAAAGGCCGGCGTGACCCTAGTCGGCAGGTATCGGCAAGAGTAAAGTCATCAAGAATGTAAGCAGCCAACAATTATCCGAACATAATGTCCGCATAGCTTTGGAGATCAAATAGAGCTTGATTGACACCTGCAGCTTCCATAATTTTTTTAAGCAGATAGCTATCCGACGACACCATGTCACCAACTTCAACTGTTGACCATGGGCTACGACGACTCAATCTAGGTATTTTTTTGATGCTATCTGCATCTGCTACATCAGGATACAATGCCAGCCAGATCAACAGCTTGCTCGTGCTTCCAGAGTGTAAGTTAGCTTTCGTCTTCGAAGGGATTCTCATGGAGGTGCATCCTAACATACAAGATATAGTCACCAAGTTTCTAAGCGGCCTCGACTCCAACTCAACCGGTCTCATCATTGCCTCCGTCTCCCTCGGGTCATTCCTTTCCTTCATCCCAGCTTCCTATGTCGCCGATCGATTAGGCCGCCGAAAATGTGTTCTTATTGGAGCAACACTTTGTATACTCGCATCCATACTGCAGGTTGCAGTAAAGCACCATTGGGTTTTCTTTGGTGCTCGAATCGTCACAGGAGCTGGTGTTGGGTTTTCCCAAACTGCAGCACCCTTGTTAATTGCGGAAACAGCACACCCTAGTCAGAGGCCAACGCTTACTGGTCTTTACAACGCCGTCTGGTTCTGTGGATCTATCACTGCGGCTGCCATCGCTTTCTCTACTTTGTCCATCGAAAACAGCTGGTCTTGGAGAGTTCCGTGCCTGCTGCAAATACTATACCCGACTATGCAACTAGTGGCGCTTACAATTATCCCTGAGAGCCCACGGTGGCTTGTTTCGAAAAGTAGACAAGGAGAAGCGCTTGCTATGCTCACACGGTACCACGCAAATGGAGACATGCACGATAAGCTGGTTCAGGACGAATATGACCAAATTTGCGCCAGTATCCATGCTGAAGCTGATCAAAAGTCTGCCTCGCGTTGGAGTGCCTTCTTCAGATCGAAAGGCGATATCCACCGACTTACTATTTGCATTCTTTTGGGATTCATGCAAGAATGGACTGGTAATGGTATGGAGTTATATTCCCCTGGTTCCATCTCGGATGATCACTCGTCTCTAACCTTATTTTCTACGACTAGGTGTTACTTCTTACTATCTACCTCCCATTCTGGCCTCTGTCGGTATCACCAACGCAACACACCAAGCTGCCGTTAATATTAGTCTTCAATTCTGGAACTTGATCTTTGCTGTTACGGGAGCTAGCACGTCAGACAAATACGGACGGCGAGTCCTGTGGCTATGTGCGACAACGCTAATGCTGATCTTCCTAACGACATCAACAGTCATGGCGGGTCTTTTCGCCGAAATGAACATATTGGAAGCAGGCATTGCGGTCGTTCCCATGCTATTTCTGTTCTGTGCCGCCTATGACTTCGCCTACATGCCGCTGTTTATCGCATACCCGGCAGAGATCTTGCCTTTCCAGCTTCGTGCCAAAGGCCTTGCTGTCACACTTACAACAGACTCACTGGCTTGCTTCTTCAACCAGTATGTGAACCCGGTGGCGTTTTCAGTGCTTCGATGGAGATACTTCAGTATCTACGTAGGCTGTTTGGTCATTGTCCTTGGCCTGGTTTACTTCTTCTTCCCTGAGACCCAAGGTCGGTCTTTGGAAGAAGTCGCCCGAATCTTTGAGAGCCCCAAGGTCAAGGATCATGAAGCACTTTTGAGCGACTCTGATGGCTCCAAGCAGTCATCATTCGTGATCAAGTATGAAGAATAGAGCATCATCATGTTTATACCTGACTCGGATCTAAAGCGTGACTATTTTCGCCTATCCAGCATCAGCGTCGGCTTCATTTTTCTTTCATTCATATTTACCCGTGCTTCATTTTTCAATTTCTTTCCATTCTCTACTCCACATCTCAATATCCGCGCGTTTTTGCTTGCTGCTTTGAGAAGACATATGTACTTGCCATCGTATTGATTTCACCTTTCGTTATATGTACCATCGCATCACCTAATGTTTCTAGAGAAATTGACATGCCATGACGTTTGATTCCATTCAGAATGCTCTGGTCAAGTACTAATTCTAGGCTTCCAGAGCCCAATCAACGAAGACTTTGTTTTTCCGGGAAGTCTTCCCAAAATCCATCCCATCTCTCTGGCACTCTATGGCGTTGCCAATACAAAAAAAGGAGGCGTCCGTCCCTAATTTAAAATGTACATGAAGTAAAAACAAGATGAAAGAAGCCGAATAATCTTTAAGCACTCGGCCAATTGCCTCTCCATCGGACAAGGTCCTCCTCTTTGTCATCAATCACCACCACCATCCAAACACCAACCTCCCGATTATTGGCCAGCAAGGGCGTGCAATGAATCCAACGATAGCGGCCATGATCCTTAAAGCGATTCACCCATTTAATTCGCGCCGTGACACTTCGACCAGTCATCATGGCCCGTAAGATACTCTCGCGCTTCTCGTCTGAGTCACCAATGCGCGATAAGAACGAAGACTGCAGAATACCGGGAATTTGCAGCGATGGAGATGTGAAGAGGATCCGGAGCGATGGGTAAGGGCGAACGAGAAGGTACTATTGAACCAAAAAATTAGACTTGAGCCGAGCATGCGGTAATAAGAACAACATACATTTTTGTAGACACCTGCCAAAGACCCGCCAGGGGTAGGAGCAGGGCTAGGTGAGTGCACTCCATTCAATCGTAATTCACCCTCGTGCTCGGGGCTCTGTAGCCACAGGCGACGGTTTGTCGGGTTCAATTTGTCCGCAACTGGATGGAACAAGTTACCGCCATGATCATACACGGTTTGTAACTCGCGAGGACTGAACAGCTCCGCTAGCTCTTGGAATTCGGTCTTTTTAAGCTGAGGTTGCTGGACAGATCCATTATCGGAAGCCTCTGCCTCTGCGTTGAGGTTCTGCAGAGATTCCAGCTGCGCTCCTTCCATTACCAAGCCGGATACATCAATCTGGGCACCGATAAAGTATCGGATCTTGCCTTGACTATCGCAGAGTGGGGCACATTGAAGAAGGTTCATGAAGGGCGAGCCATCACGACGACTATTCATTCTTGTTAGTTCTTCAAGTATTTCCCAATCGAGCTTCCCGCGTGACTTACTAGTTGAGGAATAACTCCGAGTGGTGCCGACCCTCTGCAATGCTCTCTCGAATGCGTCGTACACTGTTTGGGTTGGTCTTGGGACCTTGCAAGAAGCGACAGTTTCGCCCTAGCACGTAGTCCATGCCATATTGTGTAGCGCGGTGAAATTCTAGGAATAGATTGTGAGCCTCGGTAAAGTGGCCATTGACTGCTAGGGGTCAAATTACTCACCCCCAGACGCAAAGATGATAGGATTATCCGGCCGAGAGGGATCTGTCAAGCAAAATACCTCCGCTAGCGCATCGGCTGTGCCTTGGAACTTGTCCGGGAGCGTTCCTCGTATGCGCTCCTCCACAATTTTGCCAGTAATCTTGATGCAGTTTGATGTAATGTACGCAGGCAACTCCTCTGCTGTGAGAGCATCCAGTGCGTGCTGCACGCGAGCTTCAAGCGCGGAATTTGTGGTGGGTCCTACGGGGTCCTTGGCTGTCTCGATGTCGGCAGTTGGTACATCAACCGCAAGCCGTACTAATGCATTGGCATACTGGATTGCTTTGAGAGCCTTGCAGGCATTCAAGTAGTACGTCAGGGTCGGTAGTGACCTCGGCCGTTCAGTGACTAGGAATTCGCGGAATCGGGCTAAGTAGCGCGGATTGTTGAGGATCGCCAACATATGCTCAGACGAGAACATCGTGTCGGCCTGGCGTTCGAGAGTGTGGAGTGGGGCCGCGTCCCCCTCGTACGGAGCAACGAGGTCGTATGAGTCTTCATTCTCGTCCTCATCCACAGGGTTTAATTGTTCAGAGCCGTCATACGGGTTCGTGGCTTGAAGGAGAGGGAGTTCGTTGACATGAAGATTGCGGCGTGGCGCCCTGTCGGAGAGCGAGGCACTCAGCGCGCTGGGAGGTCTGCAAATCTTAGCGACCAGCTTTTGTTGTCTCCATTTCTTGCTCGATTTTTCTTGCTCACCGCTCGTCGCTATTGATAGTAAGCCGCCGAACATGCTCGTGAATGCTCTGGTCTACGCCGTTCGGTTCATTGTAAAAGTCTTGACGGAGACCCTTCAAGGCCATCTCTGCTTCCAGTGCCGCATCGTCAAGGACAATGGTTGACGAGTAAGACCGCATCGATCCAGCCTTGTGAGGACGGTTGTCAGGAATATCCGGGATGTCCATTATTCAAGATTGCGAGAGTGTCGGTTTGGCTTGAATTGGCCTGCAGATGCGCCGCGGGACAGCAGGTCCTTAAGAGAGCCGTCTAGACGATCGATGTCGCTGATCCTTTTGCAGGGCTCCATCACACAGACGCGCGCGGCTTACTGAACACTGCCGACTGTCATTTGGAGTCGATGGGCAAATGAGTTGTTTTAGATATTGTTCAACAAGGATGCGATCTGCGTTCTTGCAATCGTGATGGTTGGGTCGATCGCTCGATCGATCGCCGATCGCCAGGTCCACGAGCGACCGCTACATGAAATCAGACTTTCGATCGAACGATGATGTTATCTGTCAAGGAACCATTGCCTCGGGTGGGTCGTTGGTAAATTTTGAATGGCATTGTGGGGATGTCAATTGAGACCGCGCTAAAACATTGCCAGGAACCAGGCATGATGGGGGGGGATTCTAGTGGAGCTGAGAGCGAGCAAAGAATAAAATTGTCCGTTGGCGGAGAAAAGAGAATCTCCTCGCGCACGACACAATTGATGTGGCCCACGTGTCATAAGTTAGTTCCGATTCTTTATAAGTAGAGACAAAGGTACTTGAAAGTCTAAATTGCAGGAGGGATTGCATTGCATCCTTTCCAGGGTTTTTGTTTCTCTAGTTCATAGGAGATGTCCGCTTCGGAAAATATATCCGCGGCAGGGATGCCGCACAACGTGAGCAAGAGTGCAAGATGGCCTTGTCACGGATGGTGGTGATTTCATGGTCTATTTGAAATCAATAGGCCGGGAACCCAAGCTTTTCAGGGATAATGGCGTCCAGAAGGACATCTTTCACAACTGTTCAATCCTCTCGATATTCCGGCTGTTTGGTGACAGCCGCATCTCGACGTAGTACGGGAGCCAATCTTTCCCCCAACTATCCTTTAAGAAAATCAAGCACCAGAGGATTTGACGCTACTAAAACAGCATGAATCATTGAACTCCAAGGGCATAAATATTTGGGAATTTCGTAATGGCTGAAGCGCTTCAAGGGCCAAAAAATCAGTCATCGGGGTGTAACGCTAATTATTTGCACAGGTATCAACAATAGGCAAAACAAAGCTATAGACACGCAAGTAAATTTGCATCATTTTCCCAGTTTTAAGCTCCCAGCATACCTGCAGCCATCGATGTATTGGTGTTCGGATAAAAGACGCAAACAGTACTCTTCAAGAAGCAATTTCCATCCTGTCTACCATTATATGGCGCTGCCAGGTTGGCAGTATAAATGATACCCTTGCATGTAGACTCATTGATATCATTTTTATTCCAATCGGCACAATCTGCAATGCAAGATTGCACCGTATAAAGAGTGCTGCGAGAAAGATCTTTGCTTCGTTGCCAGATGAAGCGGGCTCTCCTCTTGAACGATCTACAGCACAAAGCAGAGTGAAGATTGAAAAATCAGCGCTAGTAACCGTTATCAAGTTCTTGCTGGGGCAGGAATTCGCGGCTATGCCTGATGGGCCCAACGTGACAGGGGCGGAACTGGTTGTGGATGTAGTGTGGATCATTGTGGACATTGAATTTGTCGAAGACGTAAATGTCGTTGAGGACGCAGATGATATGGAAGACAAGAAGCTAGAAAATGAACCATCTCTAAGCACTAGTCCACTATTCTCTAGCGTGATTATGACGACTTACCTTGCGGCCTGTGAAGGCTCCGAAATATGGCGGTTTGCGAGTGATTCTGTGAGCACACAGAATTTAAATAGGCTTTGAAGCAGGAAGAAGATAAATCGATCAATGATTGGGATTGATGTTGGCCCTTTGACAGTAAAATTGTCATCGCTTCAGGAGGTGTAGGCTTTCTTGAAAGTGATCATATGACATGCAGAATAATAGAAAGAATGTACTGTATTTCACAATCATCAACTACAGAAAAAGAACCCACATTTCCAATCCGCAGAGAGCATATTTATTATTTACCTAGCCAGGGCTTATCTTCGAGAGCTGAGGGGGTGTGTCAACATGAGAATGATCACCTGACCTCGATGACCCTCGAAATTGCTTAATCTGACCTGACACAGAACAGAGTGTGATGGATACCAAAACATAAAAAATGCAACACTGTGATTCATGATGACTTGATTATCATGATGGGATTAAAACGAAATTCCCTCAATTTAAGGGATATAAAAGCATACTGTTTCCTATAGCCAGTTCTGATAAGTACAACCAGATTGATGAATTGGATCTGTTCTTTTATTATACGTTGGCTTCCGATTCATGCTGAATTGATTGAATCATACGACTTTTATATGATCTGTGACTAGATCATGAGACCTGACCTGATCATCTATAATCCCTGTGGGATTAAAGACCATCCCTGTGGGATTAAAGACCTTTTGACCCCATCGTGCACGAACGATTCGTATGCATCAGACCTGACCCGGCCGTGTATGAATGATTCATGCACACCTTAGGGATTTATGGTAAGACCCGAGTAATTCCGACTGCTTGGTTATTTCTGTCAATTTAGGCTGCTTCATTTCCTAGAGGATGGTATTGTGCCAATATGTGTAGAAGCTTTGATCGAATGGCTGAATGGCTTCTATGAAATCACAGATGGATGATAGTGGGGCCTTGGGAACTAGGCCATGTTAGCCAGGTGGCCTTTATTCTGGCATATGATCCATTCATGACACCATGTGGATAGATCGGATGGCTTATCAGGCGGCGTTTGGCGCTTCTGTGCATCCCAAACGCGTAGGATTTGACGATTTTCAGATTGGCTAGATAGGGCGAAGCTTTATAAAGGCATCACCAGGGGATAGGCCATTGACAATATCCTTTCTCTCTTGCGTAAGAGAGGATATAATGCCATATTTTAGCGATTAAATCGAGTGCACATAAAGGTAATCGGCTTTTGATGTTTCATATTCGCTGTTCAGGATCCAACAGATTGATAGCTGATCGGATGTAAGGTCAGTAAGGCTTGTAGGCACTTCATCCGAAGTGAATGATAAAGGACGTTTGACCACATCAGAAATCTGCGGCTTATTTGGCTCCTGCGGGTGCTTGGCAGGTTCTTCATCAGGATTGACGTATTTCCACAGTCCAATTGATACGGCATGGTCTTGCACAGCAGTGTACCAAGGAATCCCATGTGAGTCGCATTTGACAATGGTTTCGGCCAATACGGGGTGATCGTTCTCAGTCAGGTGAATAACGATTTGAAATGCCATACAGTACCCACAACTGTATTCACCCCACAAACCGCTGAAAACATCGCAACACCATGCGGCCGACGGGTCGTGATTTCGACCTGGTTCGAGCAAAAGTTAGTACCGGGGATTTGGGGGGAAGGTCGGATCGACGGGCAACGAACAAAAAGAAGGAGCTACTTTTCCCTGCGATAGCATTATTCACCAAACCTGAGAGATCTCAAGTAGTTACAATAATGGTCTTGATTATTAATTAGAACGTTCTGAAAATCTTAATTTTGGATTCAGTGGAGAGTTCCAGCTATGTCATCATCGGAGTTAATATGGATGCACCTCGACATTATCTCCGATTGCAATGGAATGCGTCATTCAAATTTCGCAACGTTGTTATAAACTGTGATTGACTCTGCTTGGAAAAACTTATAATCTCCAAAAACTTTACGAGGTTCTTCACCATTTTTTGTAGCCTCGTCAACCAATCTAACTGACGTAATGGCGCCAAAGTATACCAACAAGCTCGCCAACCAACGGGTTTTGATTCTGGGAGCCACCTCTGGAATCGGCTTTGCTGTTGCTGAAGCAGCCTTTGAGCATGGTGCAAACATAGTGATCTCGAGTTCCAACCAGAGCAAGCTCGATAAGACTGTCGCCCGGCTCAAGGAGGCCTACCCGGCTGAATTTGAGAGGCAGACCATCACTACTCACGTCTGTGACCTCTCCGATACTGCCAACTTGAACACCAATCTCGAACGGCTCTTCGAGGCTGCCACCAACGGCGGAACTATCAAGCTAAATCACATCGCTACGACTGCAGGCGATCCTCTCAATCTCCCTCAGCTCACCGAGCTCACACCTGAAAGTATCGTCAGTGGCATGACCGTCCGCTACATTGCGCCCGCAATGATGGCAAAATTCATTCCGAAATACGTTGAAACCTCGCCATCCAGCTCTTTCACCATCACTGGCGGTATCAGAGGCCAAAAACCGGCCCCGGGCTGGGCCATGGTTACAGCTTGCTGCAGCGGAATCACCGGCCTTGGGCGCGGTCTTGCGTTTGACCTGAAGCCCATTCGAGTAAATGTGGTGCATCCTGGCGCTGTCGAGACGGAATTGTTCAGCATGTTCCCCGAGGAACAACGTGAGGGCGTGTTGAAGATGTTTAAGGATAGTTCAACGACTGGGACTCTTGGCAAGCCAGAGGATTTGGCGGAGAGTTATATCTACCTCATGAAGGATCAGTTTGTGACGGGATCGGTTATTGAGTCGAATGGTGGCGCTTTGTTGACATGATATTGTCATAATCGGATAGTCATTCAATAGTGTCGCTTTTCATGCAATTCATTCTGAAAGATGCTATACGCCTCCAGCACAGGACGGCCTTAAGTACGCAGTAGTCCGCGCACCATGAAAAGTAGGCCTCGCGTTAAACCCGTTATGTCCGGCGGCCGTCCCGCTCAGTAGAATTCACCGCCTTGGAACCTTAGCTTTAGCTTCACATCCATCTCGGCCGTTGAAGAAAACAGTTACGCTGATCAACAGCTTCCACAGACCCCTCAGATAATTTTGGATAGAGTGTGCAGGGAGACTTGGGCCGTGAGGGCCAACAACCTTCGAGATGCAAGGGTTCAGTAAGTCAACGTTGCCCCGATCTCTCAGAGAGTAAGAGCTGACATGGTTCGCCAGACATGGGACGGTTCGTTACAGAATCCCACGAAATTCCAGAATCCAAATCGCGACTAATAAAACCTCCAGATATGTCCCTCCGGACCAAGAGGGTCTCACCTCTGCAAACAAGCTCGCCGGCAAACACCCCCTCGGCGCACGCGCCCGCCACCTACACACGACAGGTGCCCTCATTGTCCGATTTGAGATGCCCTTTGCCATCTGGTGTACAAACTGCAAACCCAACGAGACAATTATCGGACAAGGTGTTCGCTTCAATGCCGAGAAAAAGAAAATTGGCAATTACTACTCCACCCCGATCTATAGCTTTCGGATGAAACATACCACATGTGGAGGATGGATTGAGATTCACACCGACCCGAAGAATACGGCTTACGTGGTCGTCGAAGGTGCACGCAAACGAGATACCGGGGAAGACAAAGAGCTGCAGCCCGGAGAGATCCTCATTCGCCACCACACGCAGGATCCCGCCGAGAAAGACCCGTTTGCTAAGCTCGAGGGCAAAATTGAGGACAAGCAGCGTGCTCAGACCGAGTCGACTCGCATTCTGGAGTTGCAGAGGCAGCAGGATCGTGATTGGGAGGATCCTTATGAGAAGTCTAAGCGATTACGCCGCACTTTTCGCGGAGAGCGGAAGGGACTGGAGAAATTGGAGGCCAATCGCGAGGCTTTGCAGGATAAAATGAGTCTGGGCATTGATCTGGTCGATGAGACGGATGAGGATCGTCAGCGAGCAGGCATGGTGGATTTCGGTAATGATCAGTCTACCGCCGCAAAGGAGGCTGCACGCGCAACTCGAGTCCGACCCATGTTTGAGAGTATGGACGCAAAACGCTCTCAGGGCAGTGAGAAACGCGACAAGGAACAAAAGATGTCTCGGAGAGCCCGCGAGGCTGAGCTGGTGGAGCAGCGCAAAGCGAATTTCCGGACTGAATTGCGGCAGAACACACGTGCTACAATGGATCCTTTCCTCCAGGCTCTGGGGGATGGACCAGACATATGGAAGCCGGCCGTCAAGAGGAAGAAGTATTCTACAACAATGGTACCTCGGACCACTTCGAAGAATGCGATGGATGTGCAGATCAAGGAATCAACCGACACCGAGGGCAGCCCGGTCTCGCCCCAAGCCACCACTGACAGCGACATCGCGCCCGCTCCCGTTGCACCGGCTGCACAGGCAATGCGAGCATTGGTGGAGTATGATTCTGACACAGAGTAACGGAGTACTGGTTATGGTTTTTACGTATTGCGGATTTACTTTGATACCCCCGGAAGGCGTCCGGATCTGTTTGAATCTCAAGAAGACATGCAACGCTGCAAGTTCATCACGAATGCCATTTTTAGTGAATCATATTTGATCTAATTGGGTATCATTTTCTGCCTAGTGGAATCTCGAATTCATTTTGCCCAAGGGGCTTTCGTAGGCCCGTCACCTCCTGGGGGTGGCGGAGGAGGAGGCTGTGCACTCGCCCACGGAGCTCGAGTAGGAGCCATGGGCCCGGGTGGTAGACGTGACGTATCAGGGAGTGCTGGCGATGCACCGGATGGCTGGTTTTGTCTCCCAATCGCCCACGGCGCTGCGGTTACTCCCGCAGGGGGAGGCGCGCGAGTGCTAGATCCTGCGCTAGCCCAGGGAGCTTTGGTCCCAGCGTCTGCGCTGGGTCGAGCTGTGGAAGTTGATGGTGGGCCTGCATCTGGTACTACAGGCCGTCCCTGAGGGCCAGATGTCGTGTGGACAGTCGTTGGCGGCGCAATAGCATTAGGATCACGGTCAAAGCTGAAGAGGGATCCAAACGGGAAATGCTGAACGACAGGGAACTTTGACAAAACTTCTGCGTTGTACATCTTGACCATTCCCTGAAGTCATTGTCAGAAACCTCCTCGAAATGAGAAAGCAAAATAAGCGACAAGAAGATGAAAACATACTTTGTTGATCTTGCCCCAGCCAGCTCGAATCCCAGAAATATCATACAACATCGGGCTGTGCTCCCAGAATGGCCCTCTCTTCACATCGTAGATGAACCCAATTGCCGAGAAATAGAGATTCGACCTCCTTTCACGTTCCACGATTACCGGCTTCATTATTGCGTTTGGGTCGGGAGCATCAGGTAGCGAGCCTTCCTCCGGCGTGAGATCGGTGGCATCGATGGCTGGGGATAATTGTGCTGAGCCAAATACATATGGGATGAAGGAATGGTCATCGAGGCCCCAAACACCGTGGGAGCCCGCTGGCTCAAGATTGTACGTCTTGATAATTAATCTGACAAGCTCCAAATACCTAAATCTTTTGTGAGAAGATGCGGGGATCTCGGGCGTCGTCTGCATCGGTCACTCACGGCTCAATGACTCCGAGAACGAGAGCTCTCTCTTCCACCCCGAATTCAGACTGTGGAAATCCGTTCAGTTTCCAAATCGCACCCAGGAAAGCCAGAAAGCTCAATTCATGGCCGGTCCCATAATCTAGTCTCTGTCCGCTGCCCCAGCTACCAAGGAAGTATGCCTTGAGTTCCGCTTCTGCGGTCACTCCCTGACCGGTAGGCGAACGCCTATCCAAGAGCTCTGCCGGCAAGCATTCTCTGAGTAAGTCAGATGCCCGGCTATGCAATACCTCGTGCCATCTCCTAAAGCTGATATTTCCAAATCGCCGGGGTCCAGTGTCTGGCGGAACTTCTTGTACGATATCTTCAAGCTTCGAGAGCAGTCGTTGCAACTGGCGGACGGGCGCGGAGAACTGCACGGAGTCTGAACCCAGGGGCCATGTCTGAACAGAACCATCGGGGAGTTTCGCAGGAAACATTGCTCGGTTTAGCTGCAGAATGAAAGTCATAATTTCCGTATAAGCTTTTGAGGTGAGAAAGGCAGACACATCTTGCGACTCATGGATCTTCTTCACCGGCTCCACGAATATGTGTGGCTCTGAAGAGCCCAGCGCCACAAGGACACGATTCATCCTGCCATCTGTATTCATCTTGGCTGATTGGAGTTGTGAAGTTCAGAAAAAACGGATGCGGGGATGGAAGGCTAGTGGAGGGGAAGAACTTGCTCCTAAGGCGGGATGACGCCCCGTGCGGGTGGCAGATCTCCACTCGAGCTTCTCTTCAGGCGCGCTCCACAAACCCAATATTTCACCACCCCCATTACCTGACAACCTGCCCTGCGGCCCCTGACGAGCGCCTTGCTTCTTGCAGGGATGGGGCCCGTCAAGAAGCGGAAGCTTCGTATTTCCACCATTGATTCTGTGAATATCTTCAATGCGATCAGCGGCTTGGGCGGCGCGGTATCAAGGCGAAATACCATTCACGGCGCGTCAACTCCACCCTCGGCACCGCGAGACGCGAGAGCAGAGCTCTGGGACATCCCCGAGACACCACCACCCAAACAACGTAAAATCACTTCACCAAGGACTGAACCTCTGACACGACAGCTACGGAGCCATAACGTTGATATTTTACCATCCAAACCTAATTCTACGCTCGAAGACGAGCCTCCCGCGTCACATTCCGAACACGATGTGGCGGATATTACCTCGAACTCCCGGGATGAGACCCATGGAGGACAGCATTCCGAGCAGTATGAAAATGTGACCGGGAAAGACCAAAGTGAAGAGGAAGAGGCGCGCCAGGAAGAACGGGAGCAGGAGGAAGACCGTCTCGAAGAGGTGGACTATCTGCCTAATCGCGTGAATCTCTTGTCGGATGACTCGGATGACGCCCCTGATGAATCAAGCGAAGAGAGTTCTCCCAGTTCTGACGAGGGCAATCAACCAACCTCATATCAAGAAGTACCCAAATCCGACGGTATTGAGGTTTTGATCCATCATCGGAGTGGCGATGACCAGACAACCGGAGACGCTCCTGCTTATGACAAATCCGTGTCGTCTGCTTCCGAAATAGAGGATCGCGGCCCAGAAGAGGCAGAGCATTTGCCTGAGGAATCGGACGGTGAACGACAAGGGGCACAACAACTTGAAGCGGTCGAGTCTATACCAGCCGAGGCTGTCGATGAACCATCACATCCCGAGCGCGATCGCAAAAGCGAATTGCAAGACCTGAGCCGGTGGCTTGCGCAGGAGATTGAGTCATCGCCCCAGGGTGCATTGTGGGAAATTCTTCGTGCTAGCAAGCGAGAATTGCGAAGACTTGCAATCAAACCCATGCCGAAATACCTCGAAGGAGCCAACGCCGAGGTTACAGAAATGCGACAGCTTTACTACGACATTATCAAGACTTGCACCTTGACCTCGGCAACAAGGAGGGAGCTGCGGAATCTCCGAGAGGCCATCCGTACCGAGGCCACACGAATCTTTGAGTACGCAGCTGAGGAGGCCCCAGAAGAGACCGGCGAAGGGGCTGAGCTGCTCAATCAGTTCGAGGCGCACGTCGTGGGCCCTATGATTACACTTGTGACGTTTGGCTACAGAGCTTTCAAAATGCTAGGTTTACCAGCATATGACCAGTTTGAAGGATTACTGGAGATTGAGTTGTGGTGCTGTACTCAAATCTCTTACTACCGTCAGACGTCCTATCTTAAGGGAACCAGGGCAAAATCGAAGGCTCTGATTCTCCCCTTGAAGCGCATCATCCAGTCTCTAGGTAAGGGCGATTTGGGTACAAGTAGGACAGCCAGCTCTCGTCCATCATTCTCCACGCAAGGTGGTGATGTGTCCCATACCCAGGATAGTACCATCTTCACCCAAGGGACGCAATTGACCGATTATGATATACCCCCGTCTCAGCGCCCATGGACTTCTGATGAAGAGGATGCCCTCCGCAGCGGGGTACGACGATTTTCCGGTCAGTCTCCTTCGATCTCAGTCTGTGTTTGGTCGAACTGATTCCCAAGCAGCATATGGCAATCCCATTCCGTTAATTATGAGTTATTATGGGCATCGTTTGCGACGGCGAACCTGCCGGGATCTCAAAGCCAAATTGGACGAGCTGGGCCCGTTTGATTGAATAGATCGATGGGCATTCATTTTTGGGATCCCACCGTTTATTTTCTGACGATTATTTTGTATCATTTTGCACAGTATACCCTTGAGCGTTGTGACACCTTCAACTACTTGTCATATTCACCTACTAACCTACTTTCTATCAATGGGTTTCCACTATTCACGCAAAAGTTGTGTTGCGGGCGCAGTTCGGTTCGGCCGGCTCGGCGCTCGGACGTGACTGGAGTGAACCGTGGATTCGATTGTTTTGGTCAACCAAAGGGGGTCACGCGTGTAGCATCTCGTTCAGGGGCTCCGTCGTGTGGGAACCAGAATGTGTAGAATAGTCTTTTGACATCAAGGATGATCTCCGCATCAGAACTTTGTCCATAGAAGAGCTTGCTCGGGCTGAATCTGGGGTCAAGAGCCTAATAGGGCGGATCGGCACACTCGTTGGGCGCGACATCCAGCCTCGGGAGGTTGGGATAAACAAAGGGAGCCATCATCCATATAAGACCAGACAGACACCATACACGTGTATTAACGATTGAATGCCTGACCCCAGACCAGACGCCTAAAGAGGATTTCCGCACGGTCCTCGGTGCCCTAAGATGGTTAGTTATGAGACCAAGCGCGAGCGCATGGAGCAACGGCGATCCTCCCCCTCCTCCTCCATCGACACCGCTTTCACTTTTTCCGCTCTCTCCTTTTTCACCTCGAACATACCTCCCCTCAAGCCCTGCTTTGCCCTGTTTGAGACTTTTGTATTTTGTTCTCCTCTGGTGGTTCCAGTCCTGGTCGATTGTCAGGATTGAACTGAGAATCGACCCTATTTATCCCCCGTCGAACGAAGCCCCTGAAAGCTTCCAGATCACAACTACACCAGTAAGTACCATGCTTGGCTGTCGACCTATGCTGTGACGCTAGTCACTTTCCGAGCTTGAGATTGGTTATATGAGCGTGTCTCATGCTTGAATTTGGCTCTATCTCTTCAATTTAAGAGATCAATGGCTGCTGGAGATCGGGGTTATGATTTCGTGGTTATATTGAGCTTCGGAGCTTGAGCTGCAATGCTTGATTACCCCCCCTATAGCTCTGAGATGCATGATCCCGGTCGCCATTTTGACGGAGACCAAAAATGCACTTTGCGATATTCACAAATACGACCTCTTTTATTCTTTAATTCTACAAGCAGATACTAATGAAATTCTTCCTACCTAGGCCCCTGTGCTGTATATTTGACACTGCCCGTTCTCACAACTTCCTCGGCTGAACCTCACTCACTCCCGACAATATAGCCATTGATCAATATGGCATCGACGGAAAAGCCTACGCCAATCCACTCCGATGCGGACGTCGACATGGCACCACCAGCGACCCCCGTGGACTCGACGGTGCTGTCTGGCAGCGAAGATATCGGCAAATCCAGCCCTGAAGCATCCAAGGAGAATACCCCCGCGTCCCCGAAGTCCACTACCAGCACTGCGACGACTACCAAGCGTCCAGTCTCAAGCTCTACAACTGCGTCCAAACGCCCGACCTCCTCCTCCGCGTCCAAGACCCCATCTTCGACCACTCGGACGGGCACCACTTCGAGCACTTTGAACAAGCCGCCCACCCGGCCGACGACTGGTACCACTGCTACCCGCAGACCGCTGAGCACTTCTACCACTGCTTCTCATCGGTCTCGTCCATCGATCAGCAGCTCTGCAGACGAGAAGCCTCGGTCCGTTGCCAGCTCCGGAGATGAAAAGCGAGGTATCTCGGGGTCTGCCAAACGCATGTCCATGGCTGGCACCTCCTCCACTCGGGCTCCGTTGAAGTCGTCCTCTTCTCTTGACCGCCGATCCAGCGTCGCCGGCCCGGCATTGGAGAGGAAGACCGTCCCTTCTACCACCTCTCGCACCGCTACTTCTACTTCCGCGAGCAAGCCCGTGGGCAAGCTGACATCCTCAACAATCTCTTCTACTCGGTCGATTCCTTCGACCACCGCAAGCCGGACAGCGACTCGCCCGACTTCTTCTTCGACCACTGCTACACGGAGCGTGGCCTCATCAGCCACGGACCCGAAGAAGCGCTTGAGTACCGTGGGCGGCACTGTTGCCCGAAGCTCTGAGAGCGCTGAGAAGCTGCAGGCTCTGCAGGCAAAGCTTTCTGAGAGTGAGGAGAACGTCGCCGGTCTCAAGGCCGAGCTCGAAACTGTCAACGAGAAGCTGAGCCAGCTTTCCGTCGCGGGAAAAGATAGCACTGAGGACAGCAATGCTACTGAGGCTATTCGTGCAGAGCACACCGCAGAGCTTGAGAAGCTGACTTCTGATCATGCCGAAGCTCTTCATTCTCTACAGACACGCCTGGAGGAGGCTGAGACCCAGCGCGCTTTTATTGAAGAGAAATTCCAAAAAGACCTCGAGGAGGCTAAGCAATCTGTTAGCGCCGATGGTACTGAGGAACTCAATTCGCTGACCAAGCTAAATGAGAGCCTTAAGGCTCAGCTAGAGGAGCTTGAAAAGAAACTCGAAAAAGACGTCGCAGAGCACAAGGCTGCCTCTGCCGCGCTCGAGGAGCAGATCACCACCCTTAAAGCTGACTTTGAATCCCAGAAGGCCTCGTTGGAGGAAGAAAAGGCTCTGGCTGTTGACAGTCTTCAGAGAGAGCTGCAAGGGCGCGACCAAGTAATGAATGAACTCAAGGCCGCGCTTCAGAAGTTGGCCGATACCAAAGAGGAAGAGATTAACGCCGAGAAGGAGGTCGCGAAGGGGCTGCAAAGCCAGATTGCCTCGCTCGAGGCCAAGCTTGCTGACGCTGAATCAGCCACTCAACAAAGCTCCGAAGAGACGGCTGCTTCTCTTATAGAAAAGGAGAAGGAAATCACCGAGCTCAAGCAGGCCATCGAGGCCCTTCAGGGCGAACTCGAGTCATCGCGCGAGGGTGCTACCACTGAGCATGCTGCCCAAGTGAAGGATCTCGAGTCCACGCATGAAGCTGCGATCGCTTCCTTGAAGGCTGAGCATGAAACCGCTCTGACCTCCCTGTTGGCCTCTCACGCCAAAGAGCTCACTGTTGCTAAGGCTGCCGCCGAATCAACTGGCTCCGAGCACTCTCAGCAGCTTCAGGAGCTTCGCGATTCGCTCGAGGCTGCCAAGTTGGCCGCTCAGGAGGAACAAACCCGCGCTATCTCTGAATTGAAGGCAGTCCATGATACTGAGCTGAAGTCTCTTCGGGAGAAGCTTGAGGCTTCCGAGAAGGCCCTTGAGGAAACCCGCCACGCCTTGGAGGAGGGCAAGGCCGCTGCTCAGGAGGATGCCGTTCACGAGATCGATGACCTTCATCACAAGGTTGAGACCCTGGAGACTCAGTTGGCGACCACCACCGGTGAAATTAAGGCTCTGCAGCAAGATATGCAAAGCAAGCAGGCGGAGGCTGAGGAGCTATACCACAACCTGAAGAACCTCGAGAGCGAGTCCAAATCCAAGGAACTTAAGCAGGAGGCTAAACTGAAGGACTTGGAGGAGAAGGCTGCGGAGGCCACTCGCCTTCTTGAGGAGCACAAGTCTCTGACCGCTACTGCTTCTGACAAGCACTCACAGGATCTTGAGACCTTGAAGGCTGAACACGCTGCTGAGCTTGAACGCATCCAGCAGGAAGCTTCGGGATCTCAGAGCAGCGCTTTAAGTGAACTTCAGCAGAAGTATGATGAGTTGTTGGCCAAGAATCGCGATCTAGAGTCAAGCCATGCTTCCAAGGTTGAGTCTTTGCAGGCTGAGCTGAAGTCCACCTTGGAACGCCACTCTACTGAGATCGCTTCTCACACCGAATCTCGGGAGCTGCAAGTCTCCGAGTTGCAGAACCAGTCCGAACAGACTAAAGCTAAGCTCCAGGCTGAGCTTGAGGCTCTGCAAGCCTCCAGCTTGGCTGATAAGGAAGCTCACGCCAAGGAACTCGCTGACCTACAGAAGGGTTTCGAGGAGACCAAGTCTAAGTTCCAAGCCGAGCTTGAGGCTTCCCAGGCTTCCAAGGCCGCCGATGCCGATGCCGAGCATGGAAAGGCCATTGAGGAACTCCTGACCCTTCAGGAAGCAAAGATCTCCGGTCTCCGGGAGCAGCTTGAAGCGTCGAACAAGGCCAAGCTTGAGGAACTTCAGAAGTCACATGATGTCGTCCTTGCTAACGTCAATGAGCAACTCGCTAAGGCTAATGCTGCTGCTCAGGATACCTCGGCTCTTGACAGCTTGAAGGTAACCATCGCCGAGCTTGAGCACAAGCTGGCCAATGCTGTGGAGGCACACGCCGCAGTTCAGGAATCGGCAGCTACTACTTCACGAGAGCTGCAGGAAAAGCACACCTCCGAGCTTTCTCGGATCCAGGCTGAGCACGCAGCTCTCTCTGACAAGCACCAGGCCGCCGTCGCCCAGGTGGAGGAGCTTCAAAGGTCCGCCACTGCCGCGGCTAGTGGCAACCAGTCTCAATTGGAGTCCATTCAAAAGGAACTCGCTCTGTGCCAGCAAGAGATTGCTTCTCTGAAGGAAAAGCACACTGCCACCTGCCAGGAGCTGGAGGAGACTCGGGTTTATAATAAGTCCATGGAAGAAAAGCTCGCCGCTTGTGAACAAGACTTCCACGATCAGATTGACAAGAACATGCAACTTCTTAATCAACTCGGCGAGGTCGACAATAACATTTCCGCCAGCCGCAAGCGCGTGCGCGAGCTCGAGGCTGAGCTGGCCGCGCTCAAAGCCGACAACGACAAGAGCGTCACTTCCGGTCTGGAGGCAAGCCAATGGGCATCGGCAGATGAGGGCAGTGATGGAGCTGTAGGGAAAGGTCCAGCCACAGCGGAAGGTGAGGACCTTGGTTCATCCATCGAGGGAACGGTGGGAAATCCCCGTTTAGAGTCCTACTCCTCAAATTTGCCCGATTTTCATCCATTTACTTGAAAATGTGGCTAAACAAAGACCTTTAAGTACAAAAGCTAATTGCATTCATCCGTAGATGGCAAGCATTCAGGAACAGCTTAAGCACATCCGTTCCGCGAACGATGAGTGGTACGATGAGCACCGCAGGTCAGTTTTCCCCTAGTGGCAGTTGGGCTATTGCGTCAGCCCCTTACATTCCGAGGAATGTCCGCTAATGTGTGTGATGCAGGCTTATCGGTGAACTGGCACAATTCTCTCGCCGCGCGACGCCCAATCCTCCCAGCACATCTTCGACCCCTCACCCCGAAACCGCTGCATCAGCACAGGAATCTGAAAATAGCCGCGGTAGACTGGAAGAAGTCCCCGCGGCTCGGTAGTGACATGTGTTTGGCTGGGCTTGGCGGCATTTCTGTGTGCCGCCCCTTTCTTGCGTTTAGGGTTGGTGCATGATGTTTCCTTTAATGGATCCTGTTTCACTCGTTTCGTGTCGGGTTGTTGCTTCGTGTCGCTGTATGTAATAAGACCCAGGATACCCTCCCTGCTCTTGCTTTATGTTGTCTTGCCGGATTTGTCCAGCATATTTATGTTTAATCTGTTTGTATTATTTAATGCCTTTCTGGTCCACCCTCTATCCCATTGGGGGTCGGGGGTTACGTCTAGGTCTATTTCTCTTAGAAATTAAAGGAGGCGAACTGTAGCAGGTGAATGGGAGTGGAAGCTTCACCGAATCGCCGTCAAGGCCTCAATGATATTCTGGTTGATTTCACTTTTCTGGAGGATATTTCGAAACCGAGGCCCAAGGAGCAAGGGTCCAATGGTCTGCCCTGAATCTGCATTAGGAAGTTTTTCTTCTATGTTGTGAACAACCTAATTCATGAAAACCGCCTAAAGGTCTCGGACATCTCTGTATTTGTTCAAAATCTTTACTAGCTCCTTCACGATATGACAACCAATCCCCTAGTGCGCTACCCGATGCCGCAGTTGACCAGCAGCATCATGTTGCTCATCCCAAGCGACCAAATCCGCCTTCGACACCCTGACCAGCTTATGCGTGACAGCTCCATCATCATACTTGACAATGGTCTGTCTATATTCGTAACCTTTCCAGCGAGGAATCAAATTAATCCAGAAGTAATAGTAGATACCGCAGAGAGACAACCTAAGCAATTCATCAGCGACTGCAAAGAGAAACACAGACCAGGCATAATCGAAAATCGAAGGAAGGACCACTTACAACCCGATGCTGACCACCAAGTATGTTCCATACCAGAAACTGACATCGCCGCCCTTTGCACCTCCGGTAGGAGGATACCATGGCGCAATAAGCATGTAAGCATTCGCCAAAAGGGTGAATCCGATGGCGATGCCCCATGCTTTGAACTCCGGGGGCGGTAGACCGAGTGCCTTACGGCGGTGTCGAAGAAGTAACAGGCCGATGGCGATAAGGAAGTTGAAGATGTTGGATGGGTAGACGGCGAGGTCGACCACTGTTTAGTTAAGGGGTGATTAGAAAGTCTTTCACAGCTGGGGTATTGACAAGGTCACGAACCAAAATTAAAGGCATCTCCAGCCGGTGGGCCGATGATCATGATCACTGTAAGTGCCCATTGTAGAGTGTAGGGACCAAGCGGGGTTCCAAACGGCTTCGTTGATGTCCAGAACTTGGGCCATGGAAGCAGACCTTGTCTGCGTGGGGATCAATCAGCTTATCGTGTACTCTGCAGAAACATCGCTGATGGAAAATAGATGAGGCCAGCAACTAACCTTCCTGTTTCGCGGAGCATACGAGAGTTGGCTACCATCACTGCGATCAAGTTTCCGAAGGCACTGATGACGATGAGGACACTCAGAGCACGAGCGGCCTTGGTGGTACCAAATACTTTCTGGAAAAAGATGCTGGCTGCGATCTGCTTGGAAGCGAGAATCTCTTCCCTCGATGCAGCCGAGAAATAAGCGACGTTGACCAGGATATATAGGATGGCGACAGTGATGAGAGACAGGGGAGCACTCCAACGGAGCTTCTTCACTGGGTTCTATATTTCATTTGTCAGTCTCACAGCCAAAAAGGCTTCTGGGAAAAATGGCTGGTTCAAACCTTCATCTCGTTTGTAACACTAAACGCGTTCTGATAGCCGGAGTAGGAGAAAATCAGCTTGATGACGGCGTTTGTAGCACCGTAGGCACTAGCGTCTGACGTGCCTCTCCATGCATCTCGCCAGTTCAGCATAGGATCTTCTACTCTGGTATGACCACCCAGAACGACTAGTCCGGCAATGGAAATCCTAGACCAGAAAATAATTAGCACGGTTCTTTCATTCATTACCATGTTCATGGGGGTGAGTGCAAGGGAAACGTACATCACCAAGGTCAAAATCTTAACAATGCCAAACCCAACAACAAACCTCAACGACCATTTGGTGTTGGAGCCAACCACTGTTTTCCTTAGCATGTCAACTCTCCATGGTGTCCGGGATCCATCACTAACCAATCAATGCAAGTGTGTATGCCGCAACGGCAACTCCCTTCAACTGCCAGGGCGTATATTTTATTCCTCCGATAGCAAAGACATACTGTGCGAAAACGACCGCATTGCTGCTGGCAAAAGAGAATATAACGTGTTTCATCGCAAAGACCGTCGGAAAGAAGTACTTCGGCTTCAGGTACGCTTGTTCCAGATAGACGACCTCGGATCCTGATCTGCTGGGAAAGTAGGCCGTATACTCGAGATATAGCGTCTGACTACACTGAGCAATCAAATATCCGATAAACCAGTATACCATAGTAAGTCCCACAGATCCAACACCCTTGAGAATGGCAGCCGCTTAGGTCTGAGTCAGTATACTGTACGAACTTGGGATCAGAAAACAGGAAGAGACGGTCCGGGCCTACTCACGCGTTGAGAAAATACCGGTTCCGACCATTTGATTGATATTCAAACAAAACCCCACCAGGATGCTAACTGAGTATCCTAGAGGCGAGGCTGTTTCCACGGGTGCTCCACTCGCATCTTGATATGTCACTGTCGAAGAGTTCAAGCCTTCAGCTGCTGTGTACTCGGTGCTTCCCTCTCGAATGACATATTCGTCCGACCCGGAAGCAGACTGAGCCACCGTACGGGCTGACTTCTCCTTGTCATCCCAGGGAGCCATCTTTAATACAGCAGGAACACAAAGTGAGACAGTAATAAGATGATGACCTTAGCGGGGGGCACATTCATGAAAAAGGTTTCAGGCCAAAAAATCAACTCTGGGTTGCACAGCCGTGGAAGGCGGAATTGTCTGTAGACGCAAGGAGGTCGGATTGTGCATGCCTATATATACTGACTTCCCTTCTTTCTGGATGGAATTTCAAAAGATTTCATGTCTGTTGCTTCATCGACAGTTTTAATCACGTCATATGGGGCTAGGACTGGACAACCCCCCACGTCTTTCTCTTTAGAAGTTCAAGTGCATGCACTAAAACACTTGCGACCCCTTTGCCATAGGCTGATAAGACTAGATGCCATGCATTACGACATCCGTTCCCACAATTTAACCATGGCAGCTGGGTCAAGGTACGTAAGTCCCGTCTCTGATAGTGGATGGAGTTTACTTGAACCTCCTGCCGAGCTGTACATCAACAAACATATGAACCCGGAGATTTTCATCAATCAAATAGATTGATTTGAAATTCAATGCATGATATGATCTTTTTCAATTGAAATTTTAACAGATTTCCTCTGTCAGCTTTGTATCAGGTTGAAGGGTTTGCTTTTTCAGACTTCTCGTTGCGGCCGAGACCCCTCAATTCGTCATCCCGACCACAAGCATGCTCATAAGCTAACAACAACGATGCAACAAAAAGTACTTCCGCTAGCTACTTAATTTTGTGTGGAGTCTGCAGAAACGTCTCTTCCATGAGTGGAAGGTGGCAGCGTCGCGTCTCTTATTCGGTTTAGTGGGAACTTGGCTTCGGCAAAGCCGTCCAGGTCAGCCGATCGGTTTAGGCGTATATAAGATGATATTTTAGTCTCGAGGAAGACAAACATCGTTTGGGAATTTTCCTCTCGAAAATTTGTTTTTTTCATGGATACCCTTTCTCAATTCAAATATGCCGTCCTTGGACTTCGGTACAGATTCGGCTAGATCGTGGTTTCACCTCTTTCATCATGCTTATGGATCTTCAATGTCTTCAGAACGATGCCGGAAAAAAGTTTAAACCTATCATGAATAACTCAGCACTCTGGTTAAGAATCAAGATCGAAAATTTAGGAGGCATACTTTGAAAGCCATTGTGTGTCGCTTCTTTGGTAAATCAGCTTTGCTGGAGACGCTGGTACCACAATTGGTGCAAAAGTAATGCGGGAAGTTCTTGGACGAAAATCATTATTCCTATAATATTGTTAGCGAATTGCCTTGAGATATGTTTACAGTGTCAATCCAGCAGGCCTTGACTGCATCGTCAGTTGGAATTGATTCTCAACTGTTGAAGTGGCAGATTGTGTCGAACAGGAGACAGTTCTATCAATCCTTGAGCAAAATCCCCCAACTAATTTTGCTCTATTCATGAATCCTTACAGTTGTGTTGCTTCACAGTCTGCTCCTTTATAGGTAGTGATCTCTTCACCGTGAACTTTACTTGTCCACAGTGGCAACTACCGTCGAAGCTTTGCGAGCTCTTCTGTGGCGTCTGATGACTTGGACTGAGCTTATTGCGAGCAAGAAGAACTATCGATGTTTGAGGCCAGAACTAGAGACTTTGTGGGGTCGCCAGTTTATCAAGGCCGTTGCAGCGGGCAAATCCTCGTATTCGCCGAGTCAATGACTGGTCCAGTTCTTGTGGTTCAATCAACAAGCCTTCCTGGTTCAGGCTGATAACCCTGAAAGGCACTCGCTGTCCATTGAGTCGGTTTCAAATTTCAAAAGGTTGTCTTTTAAAAATTTCATGCAATAGTTCTTCAACATCCTCTCTTTATTCGATTCGGGGGGTCTTACTGAAGTATCAAATGACTTGAATTAGATATATCTGCATTAGTGTACTTGATGCCGAACAGGTATCGTCGAGATCATTACTCCACGTCGCATCTCTATATTCACAACGGCTGCACCTTGCAAAGCAATGTACGGAAAGGTCCCAAACGCTTTTCTTTCTGGGCTCGCTTCTTTTCTCGAGTTGCACGTTGCATGTCTCTATAGACGGATGGTGTCATGATCAAGGGCGGTGGTTGAGGGCATGGTGTGAAGCGTGATTCAAACTTGAAGTCCTCAATTTCATCTAGCCCTCTCGTGGTCGTTTCTATCGTGCCTTGACTTGTTTCCTGGGGGTGATATGTGGTTCGCGTCGACTGATTCCCTGACATCGTTGATGCCAAGTGAGACGATGTGGGAGGTCGCCCGAGAGGCGCCATTGCTTCGCCAGATATTGGCTCTGTTTCCAGCATTGGATCCGCGCTGAAGCCCTCCATCCGCTTCAACTTTTCAGTGCAGCCGTCCATCTCCATGGTCATGTCAAATGTTTTCTTTGGGCTAATTGATCCCGATAGTATGAAATCTTCGCAAAACGCAGCATAGGAGCGACGAACTCGCAATTCTCGTTCTTTTTCAAGATTTCGCTTTGGCATGCGCCCCTCGAAGATCACATCAATCTTTTCGAAATTCCTCTTGTGTTCCTTGACGAAAGAGGCCGTGCCCGAGTCTGTCTCGGTCTTTTCGGCAATGTGGACGTCTGCTCCCGCATGGACGGCATTGTTCAGCTGCTGGAGATTATGCTCGCTCAGCTCATTGCCCCGAACTTTGTCGATCATGGATGTCCGTGAAATTCTCTTCGAGACCCATCGTGTTAACTGAGTCACTGTCTTTTTGCGACGGAGTTGGCCAAGAGGTGCATGGGTAGATTCAGAGGCCGTGGAGAACGAGGTGGTAGTAGAACAAATGGAGTCCCTATCGCTGGCAAAAGGTAATTCAGGCATCGTGCCTAGTTTTTTTTCGATGGAGATACCGCGATAAAGATGGCGGGAGTGTTAGGTAGAAAGAAGAAGATAAGGCAAGCCCTCCCTGTGGATACAAAACATCAGACAATTTTCTTTGTCGTTGCTTTAATGCCGGGGATTCGACATATATGACTAAAGTCAGTTGAGACTGCAACAGATAGCAAGCCCAATTTCTTGAACAGAGCAAACACCCATGGTATTCAAGTGCGCGGATTGCGGCGAGCGGGTGTTCGTGCACGCCAGCCTCGTTTCCCTCGGGGTCTCCGGACAAGGAAGCGGGGCCTGGAAGATAAAGATGATCAACATAAAGACCCTGAGCATGAGTCAAGAAATAGGACCCTGCTTCAATGACCAGTAGGCAACTGTGTTGTCCCTTAGCGATCACAAGCTTCGCGAGCACTCCCCTCTTTACCCTTTTGATTCCTCGGGTAGCACCACTGGAGCAAGCCACCTGCATGATCTGCTTAGGGCGTGCAGCGAATCGTTGCCGTTAACCAACTTTTTCTCAAGAGAAAGACAGCTGACGATAACACAAGCCACAACAGAAGCTGTCCTCGAGTCTTGTATTCGAAAGTAAATCAGCCTCGATTTACGATCACTACGATATGGCGCAGTTCAGCTGGAGACATCTATTTGATTGCGATCGCAAAGGTGCGGATGGTCCTACCGCGTAGTGAGACATTCCCCCTTTGCAGCTAGTCGATACCACATCACAGTCGCAGGGTTGGAGCCTCGAGCGGATTGTACTATGATTTTAGTACCCCGCTAGCTCTAACCTCGTGGTCACTTTCAACCAACCCATTTGCGATCGCTGTATATTTAATAGGTAGTGCACCGGTTCGATATGAGAAACGGCTCGAGAACGGTAGATCTTGACGAGGCCCGAGGGTTTTGAGACCTACGGCTAGAATTAGCGACAGTAGGTTTGTTATCGTAGATGAACCACAGATACTGCACTGTCCTATCCTTGATTTCTTATTGGGTTGCAGTGGAAGCTGGGAGGCCTTAGGGTATCCTGCTCGGGTGAACCGTTTTCTAAGTTCAGCACTGCCGTCGGTACTTTTGCCGGAAATTGTCATTATCACAGCCTAAAAACGGTTATAATTGACTCATCAAATCCATCGCCTTCCAGAGTGGCCCTGCTTGGTGGTCGGTCAAACAACAATGGGCCCCCTCTAACAGCGTCGCGTGTTTTGGTCGGTAAGTTCTTCCACCCTGAAGATATTGAGTAGGTATACATCTACAGCCACGCGGGCCCACCTGCTCGAGACGACTGCAGCCGCCGCCGTATATTCTGGTCATGTGCCCCTGGATGAGACACATGATCCCAGCTTCTAGGCTCTCCCTGGGAAGCGCGAGGTTGCACATTGTCAGTCAAAGAAAATCAAAGAAGATAAAGGAACATCCGAACCTGCCTCTGTCATGACTCCTCACCTGTAACTCGAGTTTTCGACATATACGAAACGGCAGATGTATACCTGGTGAATGGGACAAATTGTCTCGGTCCGGATTCGGAGGAATGGAGAGTTAAGATAGGCTGGTACTTATCGCACGAAGATTGGGCTTCTCGAATCCCCCAAATATCCAAATACGTCCAAAAGATCGTTTGAAGGTGCTTGGAATTACTATTGTTGATGACCGGGGGTTTCCCTCCGTCTATATCTAGTAGGGTCAAGCTTGGTGATTTCAAAAGACTAGGTTTCCTTGATGATCTGTACGCTTTGAAACGCCGTAACCAAGATCCGGCTATGCGCAGTTTTTGAAGAAATGATTATGAACATATAGAAGATATCATTGTAAAATTACAGGGGCATCAATTCATCAACCAGACACCCCATCTCTCCCGAGGCCCCAACGGCCAACCTCACGCATGGCCTCGTCACGACCTTCGACCAATCGGCCGTTGGCATTGGATGGATTATCGGCGCCCAACACACCAGCGACACACTGCCAGCCGGTACGGCCACCTCCCCAGCGGAGAACTTCATTTTTATACCGTTCACCCGCGGTACGATCGACAGCGGCCTTGCCAGAAAGGAAAACATCCTGCCAGATTTTGTTGGCAATCGCCCGGTCAAAGATGTAGCTGTAGTAGGTAGCACCATAACCGTACAAATGGCCGAAGAAGCCTTGCCAAGAAGTCCGGGGCCGGACATCATCTGGATCTGGCAGGCTGGAGTACTGGTTGAACACCTTATGGTAGATCTCGGTAGTATCGATTCCGTTGACGGCCTGGTCGCAGGGGATCGAGTGGTAAGCCTGGTCAACGAGGGCCATGAGAATCTGCGCCTCGTTTTCGACTGCTCCATAGATAGACCCATGAGCATTGCGGTCCTGCTCCATGCTACGCATCATACTCTCGGACAGGGGCTCGTCGGTCTTCCAGTGTCGTGCGTAGAGCGCAAGAACTTCTGGCGCGGTAGCAAAGCTCTCCATCAGCACGGAAGGAAGCTCGGCAAAGTCGGTTGAGCATCGAGTGCCGGAAATCGACTGGAGGGGAGTCTGGCCCAGGATTGAATGAACGGCGTGGCCCATCTCATGGAATAGAGTACGCACGCTTTGCTCGCTCAAGAGTGTCGGCCGACCAGAACCATTGGTGACAGGCTCCTGGAAATCGCACACGAGAGCAATGGTGGGCAGTTGGCGCAGAGTGTTCGTCTGAGGGTCAACCGCGGTGGCCATGCCATCATTCGGGTGCACAGACTGATCCATTGAGGCACACTCCGCAACCTCATCGGCCAATATCTCACGCGAACAGCGGAGGGTAAAGTGAGCGGGGTTGGGGTGCTTGCCTGGCCGCGAGAACAGATCACAGTAAACGACTGCGATGTGTTGCTCGGCCTCATTGACGACATCCAAGCGGCGAACATCTGGGTGCCAGGTCTCACCAGGAGCTGTCTCCTGGGGTACCAATCGGACTCCATAAAGGCGGTCAAAGAGTCGAGAAAGACCTTGCATGACTGTGCCCAAGGAGAAGAACTCGGGCACGGCACTCAACTCACGCGAGCGGCGGGCTTGAGAATAGTCCATCACACGCTTGTGTACATAGTAAGCATGATCCCATGGCTGCAAGGGACTGCCCTTCATTTGCTGCAGCTGGGACAGCTCTTCGCTGACCAGTCCCCGATTGCTCGATATCAGCGATGTCAGGAAGTTGGAGACTGCCTCAGGTGTCTTGGCCATCTTGTCACTCAGTGTCATATCAGCGAAGCTGCTGAAGCCTGACAGTTGTGCCAGCTCCGATCTTTTCATCAAAAGCCTCTCCAAACGGTGGATTTGGCGAGAGCTAGATGTTCGGGTCTCGAGATATACAGACTTTCGAACAGTCTCGTCCCGGACAGACCGTAGCACAAGCCGAGGGATTATTCCTGCCGTTGGCACCGGAGCTTTATTATTCCACTTCTTAATCCGCTGGACCATCAGCGGGTCCAGCCCTTGGAGGCTATTCGCATTAAAGACTACCTGAGATTTGGCTGGCTCTGCACCACCAAAGAACTCGGAGCCAACCTGGCTGATTTCGTTGGACAGATTCACAAATCTCTGCCTTTCACTCGGCGGCATGTGAATGGCCGAGTTGGTAAAATCCCTCATGAGAATCTGTGCCACGATTGTCTCCGCCTCAGTCCAGTGTGAAGTAACGTCGGGATTCGCAATAGCCTTGCTCAACTGATCATGAAGACCCGTAGTCGTGTTCAGGACATTCATATATTCAAACATAAGCGCGTACGCCTGCGTCGCTGCTTCTTGGATTCGCGGATCGGAATGAATCGTTCGAATAAAGTCGGAAAGGTCGATCACGCGACACAGAAGGTCGCTCAGTCGATCGAGATTCCGTGCCAAGGCCCGGTATTCGTCCAAAGTAGACGCTTGCAAGACCTTTGCCACGATTGCCTGGCACTTTTGCAGCGAGACATTGGCGAATGTCCGGAAGCCATCTGGACTGGTTAGATATTGGTTCTGCACCAATCCCGCCCGCTTGGACACCGCACTGCGCTTGTACGAAAATTCCTTCCAGAACTGTTGCGAGTCAAACACGCGGCGTAGGGTCTCGTCATCGCTTTTCTTCCTCGGCGCACTGTTATCTGCTGGAACGTAATCGGCGTGGAGTCTGGGGGCTTGCGAAGCGGCGCTCTCGAAGGCTCGTGATTGCTGTCGGGATAGACATTTGCGGCACGTCCAAGACCGACGCCCGAGAGGGCGGAGCATGGTAGGAAGAGTATATGAAGATGAAACGAGAGTATAAAAATAGAATGGCCACCAATGCACGAAAATACTACAGAAGAAATCTGGAGCTGGGAATGCGGAGTAGAGAGAGAAGGGGACACGGGCAATGACGGGGAGTTTTCTTGGGTTCCGCCGAGCCGAAGAATTCCCGTTCTTGGCTCCAACCCGACTTTGCTTCACTCTCACCCATCCAAACCCTCTGCTTCATCACCCCCACACTTCCCAGGATGTCATTCCGGCCGATGTTGAAGCAGGTATGTTCGATCGCGGATAGCTGAGTCCAGGTATTCCTGGTGCAATTGACCGTTCAATGGCGTGCTGACTTGATGATAGCGGGCTGTGGCTCCGATCGCAGCCACCCTCCTCGCAGGAGGCCTGGCCTTGTACCCCAAGCAGACTGCTTTCGCCGAGGGGCCTCGCGAGGTGAGATGATCCGAGCCTACTCGTCTTCAAATGAGATACTTGAAGGCAACTCTTTCTGACTTGCGACGACTCGCCTGAAATAGCGCAAACCCATCTACGATGACTTCCCATCCGACATCCCGGAGCTGTCCAAGCCCGCAGCTCCGGCTCCCAAGGCGATTTCTCTGCCCACATCTCAATCCTCCTCCTCCTCGCCCACCCCAACAGACATCCTGACTGCTCAGATCCGGCAAGCCCGCCTCTTTCTCTACTCCCACTCCCTCGCCGCAGAGAACGGCTTCAACGACTTCCTGTCCCGGGCTCTGCACATCGAGAACGCGTTCACCAACACCATTGCCTCGCTGGCTCCTTCCCCCGAGTCTGGCGAGCGCCTGACTCCCGGCGGTATCTACGTTATCGTGTCTGCCATGGCCGGCTCCATCGTGTCACGCAACCGCGGTATCTTCCTCCGCACTTTGTCCCCTCTTACTTTCGGTACCGTCGCTGCCTTCACTCTCCTGCCTGTGACGATGAAGAACGTCTCGGACCTTGCGTGGGAGTACGAGAAGAAGTTCCCCGTTGTTGCGGAAAAGCACCTTGCAATTCGCGAGCGGGCAGAGCACATCTGGTATACCGGCATTGCGCACAGCGGTATGGCCCGCCAGATGATGGAGGACAAGATTGGTGAGATCCGGAAGAAGCTTGAGGAGACGGTGAGCAAGGGCCACTAGAATATATATTCCTGGCTTGATTCCGGTCGCCATTGTGTGGCCGGGGAGGAGTTTCGTCTTTTGCATATGTACGCTTAGAACTCGTAGATCCGATGATATAATCCGGACGTCCCCTTTGTTTGACAAAAAATATCCATTGGTTCAAGAACATGTGTTTCAACACGTGACCGGTATTTGATTATTGGTCTAGGTCGGAAGAACTATAGTCATTGGTATCCTGGTCAAACTCATGTCGCCTTTGTATCTAATCTAGCCCGGATAATATTGTATCATTGTTCTTCCTGCGCCGGACCCGGCTCTCCCTCCACAGCTTCCACAGTGGCTGTACCCTCGGTTGGTGGAGGAGCTGGACTGGAGGGCGAGGCCCCAACTTTGGGCGGCGGCGGTGGAGGAGGCAAAGGAGTCCCCTTTCGTGAAGGCGCAAAGTCCTCCTCTCGACTCTTCTGCTCGCCTTCGGCAAAGTAATCATCGAACGCTCTGCTGGGTGAGACACCCGGTCGAGTCCTTGCATTTCTTCGATTCGCAGGTGATACTCCACCGGGAGGTGAAATCACTCTTGTTTGAGCCGCAAGGGGAGGGGGCGATACCATGTTTGCTGGGACTAGGTAGTTTGCAGAGGGTTCGGGCGCCGCCGAGACGCCATTATAACTCGGGACTGCCGCGGGATATCCATCTTCGCGCGTTTCAAAGACAACCTCGCCAGGTCCTTCCACTTCCTCGCTTAACCCAACTGGTAGACGATGCAGAGCGCCGTAGCCCAGCTCTGCTCCAAGGGCACCTTCACCACCCCATCCTCTTGTAGGAACAAGCTCGACCTCCCGTACGACGTCGAATTCACTGTTGTAAACCCACAAGACGAGGGTGCGGTTCAGGTGGTCCTCAACTAGCTCCCCGAGAGCAGATTCTCCACGTAATGTCCCACTTGGCGTACCGATGATATAGTCTGAATGTGGCAGCAGCCCGGCACGATAGGCAGGGCTCAGCGGTGATGGGATCCCAAGGATATGCCAAATGTGTTGAGTAGAGGAGAGGGGGGCAAGTTGTAGCGCGAGGCCAAGGGAGGGGTTGGTTGCTGGTACGGGGACTGTGACGGTATGCGTTCTTTGACCCTGCGCAGAACGTAACAAAGGTTAGATTCTATTTCCACGAAGATCTGTCAGACAACTTCAAAGTACCTTGGCACTCCAGATTTCCAATGTCAAGCTGGACCCGGCGCAATTGCGCACCTCCGTCGCAAAGAGGTTTGGGTCTGGATCTTCCTGTGAGTGTATTAGCGCCACAAGCACCTTTTTGATCAAGAATATGGGTTAGCATACAATCGGGTGGCCATTAATCCCCACGATAAAGTCAAACCACGGCTCCAAGGGCAGCTCGGTGTCTTTGTTGCGGAGTACTTGAAAGCCGTAGGCGTTGTCGCTGGGGCCATTCCGAGGCTGCTGGACAGGCTCGCCGTCCAGCCTCCCAATAAATCGATTAAGCGCACCAAACATCACAACGCAGTTAGAAGATCTCTCGACGGGTTTGGCCTGTATAGGAAGTACGATCTCGAGGTCATACTCGGGGAAGCTATGCAAGCATGCGAGCTGGCCGGATGTCGATGCAAACAGAACAAACACATTTACTTGTTTATCGGTTGGCGTTCGTTATCGAAAGACTTGCGATTCATATCTCCACCGGACTTTTGCGATATGGCGAATGAAGATGTTGCACCACCGGAGGTGCATCATTACGAAGATATTGAGGAAGTCCCCTGGGATATTCAAAAGTATGTTTTCCTGAATGTTTTGCTTGAGTAAAGACAACAGTGTTGACTTGTCACTCAGTTATTGGGGTCAACGGCACCGCATCTTCTCCAAGTATGATGACGGTGTATGGTTGACAGATGATGCTTGGTTTGGAGTCACTCCTGAGCCTGTAGCCAAGTTTGTGTACCCCTGAAGTGTCTTTTTATGCATCGGGGTGAGACTTACATGTTGAACAGCAAAATAGCAGCCCATCTTGCTGGGAATGCTCCGGCTGGGCGCTGTATCTTGGTGGATTGCTTCGCCGGCGCTGGAGGGAATACCATCGCTTTCGCGAAGACAGGAAAATGGAAACGCGTCTATGCCATTGAGAAGGATCCCGCTACCCTCCAATGTGCCAAACACAATGCCAAGATTTATGGCGTTGAGGATCAGATCACTTGGTTCGAAGGCGACTGCTTCGAGATCCTGAAGAAACAGCTAAAGGATCTAGCGCCATACAGTGTCATTTTTGCAAGCCCACCCTGGGGCGGTAAGTTTCAACCGATAGTTCTTATCGTGGACGACTCTCGCTAACACAATGGGTAATAGGCCCTGGGTATCGTTCAGATCAGGTATTCAACTTGCGGACCATGGAGCCATACTCGCTCGAGACGCTCTACAGGGAGTACTCGCTTTTCACCCCCCACGTCGCTCTCTATCTGCCCCGAACGTCAGATGTCAGGCAGCTGGCGAAGTTCGTGCCCGAGGGTCGCAAGGCCGAGGTAATGCACTATTGCATGGATGGGCACAGCAAAGCGTTGTGTATCTTTTATGGCGATTTCAATGGAAAATAAGAGGCTGGCACTTCTCTGACCTTATGTCTTAAATTTAATGAAAACATTTATGACTTGCAATGATCAAAATGCTCACTTCGACTCTAGCTGCATTGAGAGTGTCAAGCTCATTGCCGAATTGGGTTAGTGTGTTTTGAGACTAGTTGCGGTTGCTCTGCATACCTCTTAAGAGATACAATCATACATAAGTAGGCAACGATCGCACTCAGTCCTTTCCAATCCATGATTGCAATCCTGCCAGTTAGCTACACAATTATTTCCTTCATGTTTCTTTTCCAGACTCAGACTCGGCAAGGTCGGTCTCCGGCAACGAAGTTCGGCTCCATAGCTCTTGCATGGACTTCTCCACTGATCACATGGTCCTGGATATCCAGCAGTCTCCGAAGCGCAGCTTTAGAGTCCTCTTGCATACGATGATACACTTAGTTTAGTAGCACGGCTCTTTGGCGTGGTGGAGCAGGCCATTCCAGCAAAGCCGAATCTGGTCATAGTGTCAAAGGAATTTTGGAAATATTGCCGTAGACGCTCCCCATCAAACCCCATGAATAGACTGCAAGAAGGATCTTGCCTCTCGGAGTCCTTGAGATAAATTGATTCCTGTTAGAGTACTTTTCCCCACAAAGTTAGTAGAGAAAGTAATGCGAAGGTGGCAATGGTCACTGTAGTCACGTGTCAACTGCTTGGTGGCGGTGTCTGGGTTGGTAGCGGAGAACATTTTGCGATTCTTTCAAGTATGGTGCATTATTTGACCTGGAGTTTACGACAGATACGAGAAAGGAAGTGAAAGAAAGTCAAAGGTTCAGATGCCCACAAACCTCTAAGAGACAAGTGAAGTGGAGCGGGGAACAAGTGAGCTACAGTTAGGTACTTGGTATCGCACTAAGCCTCTTTGGGCAGTCACCACATCCCTTCCTCTCGTTTCGATCGCGCCTTCGAGGCACCAGACAATCTTCATCACTTTCGCTCGGGGGATAGCGAAATCGATGCGCGCGACTCCGATCTTGCCTTGTTGTCTGCCCGCTCGACTTACGCTTTCGCCAACGTCTTGCGCCAGTCCCTGGCAGTCTCATTCGCTCGTCTAGCCAAATCCTCGATCGCGACGTGCCCTCACCGTCCTTTGCCTTTTCTTAAACGCAACGCTCTCCTCATCAACGATCCAAAAATGCCTCACGCTACTCAGAACCAGGCCCAGGAGGCCCCGGAAGATGCGGAGTTTGACAATGTAATGCGCCAACTGAATAACTATGAAGGCGGACCGCAGTTTGACTTCATGAACCGAGATTTGGATGTTGGGGAGAAGGCGGATGACGCAGTCGACTACGAAGACTTTGAAGATGATGAACTTCCCGATGAAGAAGAGCCAGAGGCAGTGCGGCGACCCGTTGAGAACGAAGCGCACGATGACCTTTTCGCGGACATGGGAGGTGATGATGCTGGGCTTTTTGGACCAGGTGACGACATCTTTGGAGGTACCGGCGAAGGCGAACAGACACAGGACGACAATCTGGATGATTTGTTTGGTGAAGGGCCTTCTTCACCTCCTCCTACTGGCCAGGTGGATGATACGCGAGGTCTTTTTGAAGATGAAGAATCGGCGTTGTCAACACAGCCCGTCGAGCTACCACTGATCCCGCCCGTGAAGGAGACTATGGATCAGCCTATAGTCGATGATGTGGATGAAGATGATATTCTTGACGATGCTAGTGTCCTCTCGGAAGAAATGGACGAGGCGACTCTGCGCGCATGGAAGCTCCAGCAACAGTTATTTGCTATGTCCGGGAGGACAGGGCCCGATCATCTACCCGCGCCACCGGAAAATCACGAAGAGCTCCTACACTCCCTATTCCCCAGCTTCGACCGTAACACACTCCCCCGATGGCTCGAGATTATCCCACACAAGAAGGCGTACTACCTCGGAAAGCAGCCCCTCAAACCCCCCAAGCCCGTTCTTCCTACCAAAGTCAATATCGAACTAGCTCCCGACCAAGAGCGCGTGTTCAGAACTGGCCAGTCGAACAAACGCGGTTTGGACCAGGAGGCGCTGGGCGTTGTGATCATCACAGAAGCCTCCAAGGAAGAGGCAGGGGAGGATGAGGATAACGAAGACTTTGACATGGGTGACGCCGATGCGGATGAGATACTCCCTGGAGGATTCACCATGCAGGATCTTCGGACTATTTGTGTTGACTGGGATGTCAAAGATGAGATTTCTTCGACGACAGAGGAAACTGCTGCCATCTTGAATGCTACAGCCCCGCATGACTCGACGGACCTGTTCGACGACGAGGTAGATTGGCTGATGGAAGAAAATCCACCGGCTAAGAAGCGCAAGACGGGCTCAACACCCATCGACGTTATTGCCTTGTCCCACCTTGACATTCCGCTCCTAGATGAGCCCGAACAGGCGGTTTCGCAGATCGCCAAAAGGGTCACTATTGACATGAACGATCCCAATATCCTTGTAGAAGAGTTGAGGCCAGATGCGGTACTCCCCAAGCCAAAACAGACTGGTCCCCGAAATAGGGAAGATGTCGATACAAATCTTACCCGCAAACTTACTTCCCGATACAACATTTCGAATGACCAGGCATACGACATGCTCAAGCAAAACCACCAGAATAAGATTCGAAGTACTCTTGGAAATGTCACGCTGGAGCATTCCCTGCCAGCCTTGCGCTTGCAGTGGCCTTACTATAAGACTGAGTTGCAAAAGGCCGAAGCGCGATCCTTCCACAGACCGGCTTTGAATTTCCGTTCCGGTCAGACATCCTGGTTTAAGAACCCAGCGCATGTCAAACGCAAGCATCTCAAGGGGAAGGACGCAAAGACAATATTTGATTCAACAAAATCACTTTCACTGGCAGACAATTCCAGCGTGCTGTTGGTGGAATATTCTGAGGAGGTCCCCATGGTGCTCTCCAACTTCGGCATGTGCAATCGATTCATCAATTACTACCGAAGAAAGAATCCAGAAGACCCCACTCGCCCGAAGGCAGAAATTGGTGAAACAGCCGTCTTGCTGCCGCAGGACAAAAGTCCTTTCTCTATCTTCGGGCATGTTGACCCGGGTGAAATTGTTCCTGCAATCTCCAACTCAATGTACAGGGCGCCATTGTTCCCCCACCAAGCGAAATCGACCGATTTCCTGGTAATTCGCAGCACAACTGGCTCGATGGGGATGAGCTATTACATCCGCAACATTGAGAACTTCTACGTCGCCGGACAACAGTTCCCATCCGTTGATATACCAGGCCCGCATTCGCGCAAAGTCACTACCGTCGCTAAGAATCGGATGAAGATGCTTGTCTACCGACTTCTCAAGAAGAGTGCTGACGAGCGACTTGCCATCTCTGATGTCACGGCCCACATTCCCGGTACCACCGACATGCAAAACCGTCAGAAAGTCAAAGATTTCTTGCAGCACGACAAGGATACCAAATATTGGAAACCGTTGGATCCAGTCCTCCCTGACCAAGACACCATCCGATCTTGGGTTCAGCCAGAGGATGTTTGTCTGCTAGAGTCTATGCAGGTTGGCCAGCAACACCTTCACGACACCGGTTTTGGCAACGACGCCGAGAATGGCAATGAGAATGACGAGGACGAGGAAGGCGAGAGCTTCGAACAATTGATGGCTCCTTGGAAGGCATCCCGTAATTTCCTGCTAGCTTCGCAAGGCAAGGCCATGCTAAAGCTTCATGGCGAAGGTGATCCCACTGGTCGTGGCGAAGGTTTCAGTTTCATCAAAACCTCGATGAAAGGTGGCTTCAAAGCCATCGGTGAAAGTGTTGAAGACAAACTGGATGCACAACGGCTTAAGGAGCTGGGTGGACATAGTTATAATGTCGCCCGTCAACAAAAATCATACGAAACCTCCATCCGCCGAATCTGGGATGCCCAGAAGGCAAGTCTATCCTCCACTATTGAGCACTCAGACGAAGAGAGCGATGTCGATCAAGGGGAGATGGAAGAATTTAGCAAGCCTACCCCACGATCAGAAGCTCCAACCCCTGCACCTACTCGGCGATACGATGATGAAACAACCAGTCAGTTCAGTCGGATGAGTTTTACAAGTCAAAAAGGCAAGGTTCTGCGCATTACCCGCCAGTTCAAGGCCCCCAACGGCGAGATCATGGAGAAAGAACAGCTTGTTTGGGACCCGCGGGTTATCAGACAATACATCCAGCACCGCCACCGCTCCGAAGCGCTCACTACCAAATTGGAATCTCTACAACCAACCGGTGATCCCGAGGTGGACGCTCGTAACCGCAAACTGATCGAGGCCGAGCTCAGCCGTCTCAACCGGAACAAAGAACGCCGCTTCGCTCGAGAGAAGCAAAAGGGCATCTCTCGTAACGGCGAATCCCCCGCGGATGGCAAACCCGCCGGAACGCAACGCAAGTGCGCCAACTGTGGCCAGGTTGGACATATCAAGACGAATAAAAAGCTTTGCCCCTTGCTGAATGGTACGATGAAGCCGGAGGACCGGGTAACAGACTCGGCATTCTCCATGAGCGCACCGATCCTCTGAACAGCTCTCTCAAAACGAAAGAGCAAAAAAAAAGACGAAAAAAACGAAAAAAACGAAAAAAAGAGTCTTATCTCTCTCTCTTGGATGTCCCTTTTTTCATAGCATCCTTTCAACATGATACCCACGCCATGATTGCACAAATATTGGAACCCTTCTGCTCCTTGTCCTATCGGCTGTCTCCCTCGCCTCCTTCAATCTGGAGAGAAAATGCTCTGTATCTTGGTTCGTTGAATTCACCTTTCTTAATACATTCTCCAGCATGGTCTGGCCGAGGTATGTGTTACATACCATGCCCTTTTCTGTTCCTTGTACATCACTTTTTACATCCGATAAATCAATGCAATCAACAGTATAGAGTGATTCAATCAGTTCGAGCTTTCCTACTTGTATTTGTAAAAACGAAGGCCCATGCAGTAGGGCACTGGGTGAACAGTTGCGCGCGCGTTCTCATGAAAATCATTACATCCTCAAGGATAATCTGATTCATTTCCTGCGGACTCGCACAGGGATCGCACGATTTAAAAAGGAATAGAATGGCCAAGACAACTCTGGAGAATTTTTCGAAATCGGTGGACTCTTGTTATTTATGCATGTGCACACCGAATATGAGAAATTATGCTAGCGAAAATTGGAGCATAGAGGGGCTTCGTGGCAACAAGTGAAGCGACGAGAGCTCAGACACAACGAGTCCTAAGCAACAGAACTGGAGCAAAAAACGGGTGAACAAAAACATACAACAGCCAGGATTCGCATGTGGTCACCCACCATACTACTAACTGGCCGGCGTGTGGCTTAAGTACGGCTGAGCGGACGGGAAGCCCTGTTCTCCACACCCTATGGTCGTATGTGCTTTGTTTACTTTATAAACAAATTATATCCCAAGTCATCTTGACGGCAGAAGGTGTCGCTCTAGCTTTGCGGGGACTGAGTGAGCAAGTGAGTCCACAAAGTAGCGTACCTGCAGCTTCGGCATCAAGTCTTGAATCCCATCGTGAGAGGCGGATACATCCTTTGCGGTATCTACTAAATTTACGATGGCCCTAAAGACGAGGCTGCTTCGGGGAAATACCATTGATGCGCTTCCAGCCACGAGGTTGCTCGATAATTGCATGCGTGCATTTATAGTCCATATTATAGTGTACATAGTAGTAGGTAGATTTTGCGTGATTTGTGCGGTAGTTAGAAGGAAACACTACCTCTCTATACTTCAACTTGCACTCAGATTTTACAGCAAAACCTTATATACCTCATCCCGCTAGATATATTCATCTCTACAAATAGTGTGACTGAAGAATAGCTGCTAGAAGCCGTATTGCTATTCATACACTTCTTATCAATCTATAGTCCTTTCTTTCTAGCTCCCGTTAGAAGTCCTTGGATATTCAATGCCCGTTCCTGCCTGCTCTACTAGAACTACACCTCCCCTTATGTTGACTTCCTGCCTCTTTTAGCATGTAAACAATATAAATAGAAAGCTATTCCTAAACTCTCTCTTATTTCTCTTCTTTCACTCTCTTACAATGAATACAAAGTAAGTACTTCACCTATGTACTATGATTGTCTTTCATTTCTAAACTATCTCAAATCACCCTTGATACCTTACTTATCTTATTATTATCTCCTTTACCTTATATCTTCTACATTCTTCTCTTATTCCTTCTTATCAACCTTATTTTCTTATTCCTAACCTTGTCTATCTTTGCCTAGCTACTGCATATTCATCTAAAGCGTGGTTGATTATGCTCACGAGATGAATTAGCACTGTGGAGAAAAGATCGGGCGATGAGCCCAACCCTCCACCCCTGCCGCCCTCGTCTGCCATGTTGCCCGAGGTATGGAAATCGACACCAGGGCGAGTGCTGGCCGGTCTGTGCCAGCTGCGACAAGCGCCACAAAGGCAAATGCAGAGCATTCTGCCCCAGTTGCCGACAAAGAGGCCACTCGATTGGCCATTGTTCAAGACGAGATGGCCGCGTAGGGCGGAGTTCTTCCGGCGACGCGTACACATTCAACGTGCCCGCAGGGGTTTCTTTTTCGTTTTCTGCGTCGCACAACGCCGCTGGTGCCGCGCCTCCGCCTGCGGCTTCTATGCCTGCTCCGGCGCCTGTGGCTGTTGTGCCTGCCTCAGTCGCTGCGCCTCCAGTCCCTGCCTTGCCCCCAGCTCCGGTTCTGACCCCCCCTGCCCCGGCTCCTGCTCCGGCTGATGCAGTTGCTACCTCTATACCTGCGCCTGGATTTGCTGCCCTTTTCCAGGATCCGGCATTCTAGGCTCAACTTTATGTATGGCTGGAGAGCTAAGGAGCAGCTCTTCCTTTTTGGCCGTAGGGGCCCTAGACTCTTATAAGACTACCCTAGAATCAGAGCTAGACAGCTTAATTTTTATTCTCTTTATATCTACTAATCCTACTTTTACTCTATTAATTTACTAGGTATATATTATTTATATAATTAAGTATCTCCTAGTATCCTCTTAATTTACTCTTAATTTACTTCTACTTTATTTTACTCTTACTTTACTCTTACTTTACTCTTACTTTACTCTTACTTTACTCTTACTTTAATCTTACTTTAATTTTATTTTACTCTTACTTTATATTTATTTTACTCTTGTTTTAACTCTTAATTTACTCTTATTAAGAATAAATTTTTAAATAATACTAGAGGATTAGTGATATATCTACTATACTTCCTTCTATGATCCAGGATAGATCATATAGTATATAAACTGCAAACTCAGGACTTCTGAGTACTTAGGAGTCTTGGTGGACCTTTTGGTTAGGAGATTTTTACCTATCTTACCCCTTTAGGTCTATGTTTCCCTAAGTTGTTGCAGACGGCGGGATTACACTTCTATCTCTTTAATCCTTATCTCTAGTAACTTCTATTCTATTTACTCCTTAGCTTTTGTAATAAATCTTACTCTCTAAATACTATCTAATATTATAGGTAAGTTTAGCTAAAGTTATTTTAATATACTTATATTATCTAATATCTACCTTTATAAGAAGACAATTTTCCTTCTTTGATCCTTTTTATGCATAGCTAGGTAGCTAAGCAGCAGCTCTTCGTTTCCGGCCGTAGGAGCCTTCAGACTCTTCTAAGCCTGCCCTAGAATAATAGCTGGACGGCTTGAATTTTGTCCTTATCATAATCCGCTAATCTCCCTTCTAGTACAGCCGTCCTTCTATACCTTTAGCTGCCCTAGGTCAGGCCAGGATGCCTGTGTTGTGTATGATTAAGTCTTCTGCTGCACTTGTGCTGGGTTCTGTTTAGACGCGATATCTCGATATCAATAGCAGTAGACCATTTCAGAGCTTGCATGATCCTGCTCTGCTTACTCTTATCTCAAACCGGTGTATTCTCCTGCACGTCTTGGAGATTTTTCTTATTGATACTTGGTTGATATGCGTCTATCTATCTCCCGGCTATAGATCTAGTCACCCTTGCATCTGCAATTGAGGGATACATCTTTTGCAATTGAGTTGTCCATTCTCACGATCTGCAAAGCTCTTTAGTAGTATTATACAAGCTAGTCCTTGTAAGAATATGATAGAGTTGACATTGTAGGTCGGTCAATTATAAAACAAGGGACGAAATCCTCTCCCCGCAGTCTTTAGTATATAGGTAAGTGGAAGATCAGTGAAGCGGTCGCGTACGAGAGCTATATGTCCTCCTAGTAGATATGCGTAACACATTTAATATGAGCCTCGTGCAGGAAATCATCCTATATAGGATAAAGGTCCTTATAAGGCTTAGGATTCAAGTGGATATAATCACGAGCAGGCCTCTACATTTAAACAATACGCCTGAAGTCTAATGTCGCGATCAGGAAGTCAGCTATTGTTTTATCATCCAATATCAAGGTATAACTAGGCTCCTATGTCGTGAACACTAATGCAGGGGATGGAAATCTATCGGTTGAGGGTAAGTTATCGCTGTTTATTCAGTCGCCTTCAAGGAGGTCAAGTCTAAGGGAGATGAGCTTGTGGCTGTGAGGATTGATTTCCAGTCTGATTGCTATGGCCTCCAGAATCTATTTCCGCATTTGGGGCATATCAATAAACTGAACAGGTAAAGCAAGCAATCAGGCTGCCAGGAATGCAATTGTTGTGTTTAAGGTCATAATTCTGTAGCGCCAAACTATTAAGGACCGCAAAATTGCCCGTTCATGATAAGCCGACTTTGCAAAACAAATTCAAAAAGGGATAGTAATTGACTAGGACGTATTGGTGGTTAACCGTTTCCTTGGAATGGGCATGTCGGAGCTCTTTTATGGTCAGCTGTTTAGGTGTCGGCCTAGGCTTTTCCTACCCACCTCATTGTCCTATCCTATTGATTCTCACCACAATCTCCCTCGCCTTTGGACAATCACTCCTGATATTTCTACCAGAGCTGATCCACTAATTACTATATTCACTCCTTGAAGTATGGAGAGCCAGCAACCCTTATATTGTCACGAGACTCGTCGGCTCTACCGGCTGGTTGAAAGTACCTCTGTGGAGTACTTCTCCGTTGACCTCCTTCGTGAGCTGGGCATTGAGGCCACACAAGTTGATCTGGCTGATGGCAAGCTTCAGTTTGACCCTTGCTTCTTCCAGCCTCAGCAGCACAATCTTCATGAAAGATACCCTTTCTTTGACAAAACCGAGAAACTCAGAAGGCTCACTTTTCGATTGAGCTGGGATCGGTGTCTCCGTGAGGCAATTGACGAGGTATCTAAACTTATCCGAACTGGATATTGGTCTGCTGAGGACCTTAAATATGGCGAAGAAAGACTCTTTCGTGTTGCAAAAAATCGATACTGGTCGGGCCAACAGTACGAACGCACAGCAGATGAAGGCGATCGTTCACAGCAGACTCTCCTCTACATGCAGCAATTGCTTAGGGCCGATAGGGTAAACCCAGACCTCCCTCCACAAGAGTTTCCATTTTACTTGAGCGACTTGTCTCCGTTGACTGAAGGATGGAGGTATGTAGTCGGAGTGAGTGGAGAAGATGACCGAATCAATCTAACAATAGCTAGGACAAAAGAGAGAAAAGGCGACCCTCTATTGGCCAACCTCTTTTACCCTCACAAAGTCCGCTGGAGGATTGAAGATATACTGGAAGACTATGATCCCACAGATCCTAAGCCCCACGCAGTCCTTTGGAACTGGGTGGAGTTTGCAGCAGGACCTGCTCCAGAGAGCTTGACTATCCATGAGGTTCAGTCAATGGTGAGATGGTTTATGATACGGGCTAAGCGCAGTCTTTACAGACAACACCGCATCCAGCCAGTAAGCCACTTTATATTATGCTTTGATTGTGTTCGAAATCTAACATGGCACACAGATGTTGCTCGTTTCTTATACCGGTTCGAAGGACGGCAGGATTGTTCAAGCGCATTATGATGGGAAGAAATTGAACCTGCAATTCTCGGCGCTGTTCCAAATGGAAGATGAGGAGACCGCGCCGATAGACCTCTTCCTGCGTTACACTGTCAGTACTCCTGTGGGGCATACTCTTCGAGTCGATGAGTCGAGTTAAGACGTTTTGCTTTTTTCTTCTCCGACAAATGTCAAAACGTTCGCGCACATACAAGGTGGTATTTTTCCGTGAGCGAGGTGCATTCTTGACAAGCTGTTAAATGATAGCTTTTTGCTCATCAGTACCCAGGTCTGTGGCTCTTACTACTTTTCTATGAGCCAGGGATATTAACCCTGTTACAATTTACGTCTATCTAGGAAGCGTAAAGTAAAAACGCCATAATAATTTTTTTTGTACCAAGTAAGAGGAGCTGTGATAACGATCCTGGAAATTCGTACGTGGTTTCACTGCCCTTTTACAGGTGGTTTTAAGTGGATATAATTATGCTCGCTCAGGCAATGATGCAAATTGCGTCTTGAGTACTCTCTCTAGTCAATGGCTCAGTCTTAGGTATAAAAATTTTAATGTGATCTGTGTCGGCTTTATAATAGGCATCTATGAAATGCGCTACTTTTTAAATTTAGTCTCCGGCGCGGATGTAGAATGGGCCATATTCTTAGATACTCAAGAAACTGTCGATCAAGTCATATCATTCGATGAGGAACTTTATATAGCCCTCGTCGTACTCTGCGACACAGAGATAGATTTTGTCACGGTCCTAGGCAATCAAACGGCGCCTGTTTGACTATTAGCGTCACCCACAATCTAGTATAGAGGCTTTCTCACACTAGCCATTTGACGACTTGCTTATTCTTTAGATTATGATTGATCCAAGCTATAAACTCAGCGTCCTCCTGTTAGAGAATATAAGGAATGTTTTTGCGCCTAGAGTATAAGATTTTATATAATTTAAGTGTACATATTTACTAAGTAGTCTTTCAACTTAGATCTAACGCTGTTTAATTAGCTGTTTGCTTTAATACTTAGAGGTAGTTCTGCTGCTTAGCCCTATTAGAAAGTTTCTTATAGCTATCTATCTCTTCTACTCCTTTTCCTGCTTCTAGGTGTTCTATTATTTTAATCTAGTAATTTATAAGGCTTATCTCTTTTAATTTATTATATATCTCTTACTTTACTCTTACTCTACTTTTATTTTACTCTTATTTTACTCTTATTTTACTCTTATTTTACTCTTATTAAGAATATATTTTTCTAGTACTAATAGAATACTTATATACCTACCACACTCTCTTCTGTCTCATTATCGTTTATTTCTGCTAAGTTCCAGTCTATTTATTTACTCTTCGACTTTTATTATATACAGATTACTCTCTAAACTCTATATAGTAATGTAGATAACTTTAGCTATAGCTGTTAAGTAAGATAGCATTGAGAGTAGCGAGCCTATAGTCTCAACAGTCTAGTCTCACCTAGAAAGAATAAGCTAACGATATAGCAGGGGTATCAAGACTCTAGAGTTCCCATGTCTCAAGTAACAATTCTGGATGCACATCCTCGTCGTACCACTCCCCCAGACCTCGCTCAACAGCCGGTCGCGCCGCAATAAGATCGACCCACTGTTGTAAATGAGGAAACCGAGCCAATTCGTCCTCTGAGAATCCTATGCGTCGAATATTTCGTATCCAAGGCCAGGCATTGATATCAACAATACTGTATTTCCCCTTACCCTGTCCCGCTAGATATTCCCGCGGGCCACCACCATATCTTCCGGAAAGACGGATTTCAAGAACATCGTAGAGCCGCAGCACTTCGCGCTTGAAGCGATCTACTGCGACTAGATGGATTTTTTTCAGCAGGCAGACAGTTACTGAAGTTTCCAAAGGCAGTACTCACGAGGAATCTGGTCGCCTCTATTCCGAAAATAGTTATATTGCCCTTGATTAGGCTGTCCCGAGGCATGCCAGAATATCAGCCATTGAAATGCCTCACTTTGTTCGATCGGATCCGAAAACCAGAAAAGATCGTTCTTGTCTGCCAAATTAACAAGGTACAAAAGTTCCGCAGATGATTCCATCACTACGTGCGGTGGACTTGTATTGTTGTCGATTAGGATTGGGATGCGTCCTGAGTTCTTTGTTATTGGTTTTGTTTGTAGGGAGAAAAATGGAATGGAAATATGAGAAAAGACAAGAGGCACCGTTAGGATTCAGCCTGAGGAACCAGTCTTTTTTCTGTTCGTTTTTGTCGAGGTCAATCAGGCTTGTCGTCCATTCAAGGCCATAGAACTCTTTGAGTTCTTCGAGAAGAATGTGAACTTTTCGTCCGTTTGGAGTTAGAGAAGTTATGAGGTGCAGGCCCTTTGTAAAACTTAGCTTCAGTGTGTTATCGCGGGGTCTACGGTGGAGGGGCAGGGCTCCTTCCTATGGTAAAATGTCTGCCTCTGATGTCAAGGTACCTACTTGGGCTTCCTTCACCCGCTCGGGGGTTTCCGCGGCGTAAAATGAAGACATTTTTGAATTGAGAAGGTAGCTTATTTAACGTAACTATAAACAAAAAGGTTAGGTAAAATGTGGAATTCAGAAGTGGTCGCTGGTGCCTGGAAGAGGTGTGTTGAAATAAATAGAAGGAGAAGGTGATGGAATCCCACTAAGCTGAAATCGGAGGATCTACAGGGTCTCGTACTTTTTTTGATCCGTTGTGATTGCGTGATAGATGCATTGTATGAGAACGAAACGAAGTGGATATACAGTCCACGGGTTATTCCGCCTCGAGATTACGAAGTGACTCGGTACAATCAAATTGGAATCCTTAACCACCCCACTTTGTATCTTTGCTTTGAAATCGCTAAAACAACCCCTGAAGTGAATCTTCTACGATCACATGAAACAACTTCCTTGGGAGCTGGAGCCATGATTTTAATATCTCATATTATGACACAGAAGCCTCTCTGAAGATAAACTGTACTCGGATTCACTGACAATTGAACAGATATCAAATTCAATGACGGTAGTTGCTTAGAATGATCCTTGACTGTCAGATGCTAAAAATCTCTTATAATGAATATGATGAATATGGCCCTTTTGGCTTTAATCCAATGTTGCGTCTCTCGTAAATTTATAGCTACAAATTGACCTGAACTGGAAGTCAGTCCACCATACATAGAGCATAGAGAACATCTCATTGTCGTGCAATTAATCACGCGGCCCATAATCGGGACACCGATCGGAGACGGCGAAATGAGAGACTCATCCCACATATAAAGCATGGGAGTAAGTATGGATAAAACTAGAGTTGGGGGGCGGGTAGTGAGCCCCTCGTTCGCAGATTGTGCTCATTGACAATGTCCTGAGATAGCTGTGTAGGATTTCAGCACTAACAGAGGACTTTGTCGGAGTCAGTCATGAGAATACCCAAACCGTGATCTAACGAATTAGGGCTTGATTTTAATGCCGATGCAATTTTTAGAACCTCGGAGGTCGTGTGGAGGTGGCCGGAACAGGGTAAGATCACCCCGTTAATTTTCACTCGGACAATTCGTGTTATAAAAAGAAAGATATGATCTTGAATTATAAGAATATTAAGAAACAAATATTCAGGCTTTCGAGCGCAGCTTCGCTCTAGTTTACGACACGTCCTGTGTCGGAAAGGTTTGAGGTACGAATAGACTGATCAAGCAAGAAAAGTCGTAACCAACAAAAAGAGAGTTGACAAGTCTTTTCCACAAAGAACAAATACAACGAATTCAAGTCCATCACTTTCACGGGGCATAAAGATCGGTGAGAGCTCCCCTGACAAGTAGCTGTCGTCCTCGTTCGCTTCTCAAGGCCATGGCTGGGCCTCTCGGTCGCCGGTATGTATATCCCAAGAAGGCACCTTTCTTGCGGATCTCCAAGGCTGTCTTGCCCACTTTTCTATCCCGGAGTATCTTGTCCCGAGGCCGCTTTCGTTGCTTTCTCTTCTCGACGTTCTGCTTAGGCTTGTTGGGCGAAACAGGTTCAACGGGTACAACTGGGAAAATGGCGTTTCCTCCTGGCACCGGCCGCATGTTAAGTGGAGGATCCGGAGAAGGCAAGGCCACATTAGCAGCAGATGCAGCTTGAGGTTTCATGTCGGTATTCTCATCGGATTCTTTCTCGGAGTCGCTGTCCTCTAAATTCTCAATGTTCTCAGTGTTCTTCCAGTCATCGAAGTAGTGAGTATCCTCCCAGTTTTTTACTCTAGGGATATATGGTGGCACCATCATGTGGAGTTCATTCCACCGAATACCTCTGAAGAACGGGTGGACTTTGATTTCATCTGCGTCATTGGGATACACCCAATAGTTCGTAGCGTTGTTATATCGAGGATCCATTGAATACAGGTAATGAGTGGAGGCAGGGCGACCAGCCAATATATCATTTGCGTGATACTTTGGCGAGGACAATCGGTATTCACGCTCTTGGAGCAGACGAACAATGAGGTCAATAGCTTCAGGCGATACTAATTTCTCTGTTGAGCTCTCCCTCGGAAAACTCAGATACTGCGAGTGTTGCTAGAGAGAGTATGTGTTAAAATGGGGTTGAAGAAAGGGGATTCCATTGGATCACTCACGAGAATCATGATCTTGGTATCATGGCGAGTCTCACAGGCAAAGGGGGTGTAACCATACAAACACTGTAAGTGTGAAATTAGAAATTGTCTTTAGGAGAGATAAAAAAACTTGACACACCTCGTAGAGAATTACGCCCAAACTCCACCAGTCGCATCTTCCATCGTACATCTCCCCCCGAATGACCTCTGGTGCCATATATTGACTGGTTCCCACAACACTTTTTGCAAATCGCCGTCGCTCTTTCTTGTTCCTCCAGGCAAGAAGCCCCGATGAAGGCACCTGATACTCTTTCGCATTGTGATCAAGATTTGGGTCTTTCTCCGCTTCCGCAGCTTGGGCCTGGTCTTCTGCATCCCCTTTGATGGCAATGCCAAGTTTCTCTAGGAGGGAATAGCGGTGATTATTGTAATATGCCTGATCGTGAGACCAATGTCCATCGAAAGCCAATCCAAAGTCGGAGATCTTCAGATGTCCAGATGCCGATATGAGAAAGTTGTCTGGCTTAATGTCACGATGGATCCAACAAAGTCGATGGGCCTCCTCAACGCACAAGACCATTTCAGCAATGTAGAACTGGGTCCAGTCTTCACGCAGAATAAACTTCCGGATCAAAAGCCCAAGAAAGTCCCCACCAACCATGTAGTCCATGACAAGGTATAAGTAGCTATCATCTTGAAAACTGGATATCAATGGAACAACCCAACGAGACTTTTCAGACGCGACGAGAAAGTCCCTTTCTGCGCGGATATGTCCCTCTTGGCAATTGCGAATCATGTGGGATTTTCTAATCGCTTTCATTGCATAGACCTCCTTCTTTTCGCCTGCAATGATCTTGCGTTTGCTATGTCTATTTCCATCAGTAACTGGTCTGATTGTTTCACGATGTTGCCTTCTTGGACTGGAATCACTGGCATCGTGTGCTGGGCTCCCATGAGAATCCTTTGCAACTTGCTCCGGGTTTTTCTCGCGCACCAAATGCACCACCCCAAAGCTTCCTCTACCCAAAACTGTGATTACTTCATATCCAGCGATCGAGGCTGCTTGTTCAATACGCTGCTTTCTCATGCGGGTTTTCAAATTTCGAAATTGCCGCAGATATTCGTTCTCCTGTTGGGCCCAGTTGCGTCGCGTAGCTTCCTCTTCTTCGGGTCCAAGGTGGAAAGCCGAGATTTGCTGCTCCAGTTCATACTGACGATGAACACGCGGGTCTGTATTCTCAAAAAAAGAGTTGAAATAGAGTTCAAGGTAGACCTTGGCGACAGTGGCAGCTTCCACTGTAAGGATCGAGGGAGCGGTGGTGGGCGACTTGCAAATTGACGCCGAGCTTGAATCTGAAACAGAATTCAAGATAGTGGGCCATTTCTTAGCTTCGCCTTTATATCGTTCCAACGAAGAAGGAGATGGCTCTGCGGATGTCACCGGAGTCCAAGGTGTTGAGCACCCAATGGGGGTACCACTACTACCTAGAGTTGTTGAAGGATCGGAGCTGCCATCGTTGGCTCCATCCCCTTGTGGGTAGGAATTAATTCGCGAGGTCGGAGAGTCGAAGAAAATGGTACTAGGTCTGGAGCGGAAGTGAGTGCGATGTACAACCGTTGAGTGTCCGAATGTTAAAGACAGTTTTTGAGAAAAGCGGTAGACCAATCTCGAGTTTGACGGGGCTCGGGATTCGAGGGGAATGCTGGCACGAATGTCGTCGCCTTGAACGCGATCTTGCTGGGTAGTCTCACCAGCGATTCGGCCGTCAATCTTGCGGCCTGGGGATGGGTCATTGACGAGATTTTGTGAGGAATTGTCCGCGGTTTTCAGCCGTATGTTGCCAGACCTGTTGTTGATTCGGGGTTGAGTCTCGAGGAAGCAACTGCTTGTCGTATGAATCGGGGTAATCTGCTCAGCATCCGAAGCCGATAGAATATACTGTTCGCTATCAGGAGTTGGGGCATCATCGCCTGATCCTGTCTCGATGCTCGCCTTGTTGCCTGTGATTCCACAGGCAGCATTATAGACTGAGAGTAAATGAGGGTTTGCATGGACTTACTGTTTGAGGAAGTCCTCAGCCCAAATAACACTAAGAACTTCGAGCCTCTGCGTGCGAATCGGAGTCGGAATTGAGCTCTGCTGCCCCCACTATCAAAGTCGAGGGGTACGGGAGAAACGGGGCTGTCGGTTACAATCGAATCGGCTGGAGATGGGTATGGTTTGCTGCGAAGGGGAGTGACTCTTTTTTGGTTCCAAAGGCTGAACACGCTTCGTCGGTTTCGGGTCTTCTTTTCGTAAGAGACTGTCATTTTGCAAGATAGTTCATATACTCTGCCCCTCGGAGATCAATGAACGATTCTCTCCGTCGGTGGCGGCGAACTTGAAATGCGTGCGACATGCACGCTGGCTGATTAACGATAGAATGTGACTGCAGATGAACACTGCAGATTAGAATTGACGATTCAGAGAACTGCGAGTCGGTATGATCGAAAGATCAGAGGCAATTGTCTGAGTGGGAAGGGACCTAAGTTAGTCTACAATAAGTGGCAAGTGCGAGCTGTACTTCCGCGGCGAATCAGGGCTTCCCGCGTTGACATCACGTCAATGTTTACCGACTACTACAAGGTCATGGGGGTCGAAAACAAAAGAGGGTCACTAAAATTCCAGAAGGCAGATTGGATTTAAACAACAGTAGCAGATACAAGTTACAGACCAAAATTGGGCACTTTTTCCATGCAAAGGGAATATGAATTCCACGTGATATGCCTCATCTCCGCCATAGCAGGACAGGCAAGAAGTAGACAAATAAGCCGGATACCACGGTGAATCATGCAATCGAACCGGTAAACCCACAAAATAAACACCCGTACAAAATAAAGGATATGAAGTATAAAGATCAGTCCGACATTTACTTGATCTCAAGCAGCTTAACGTCGAAGATCAACTTGGAGTTGGCAGGGATACCGGGGAGGGCCTTCTTGCCGTAGGCGAGATGAGGGGGGATAGTGATACGGCGCTCACCACCGGGAGCCATGCCGGCAATACCGATGTCCCAGCCCTTGATGACTTCACCCTTGCCGAGCTTGAAGGTGAAGGGCTTGCCCTTCTTGTTGGAGTCGAAGACCTTACCGTCCTCGAGCTTGCCGATGTAGCGCATGGCAACAGTGTTGCCGGCCTTGGCAGCGACACCCTTGCCGAGCTTCTTGTCGTCAATCTTGACGCCCTTGACCTCCTTAACGCCAAGGGTGCCAGTGGGCTTGTCACCGTTGGGGGTAGGACCCTGCTCAAGGTTCTTGGCGAACTGAACCTTCTTGTCGGCCTTGGTCTCCTTCTTCGGCTCAACAGCGGCAGCGTCACCGTTGTTCTTCTTCAGTTTCTTCTGCTGGGCCTTAGTCAGAGCAGGCTCCTCCTTGGCAGCCTTACCCTTGGCACCCTTGGCCATCATGTCGTCGAGGCTCTCCTCCTCGGCGGCACGCTTCTTGCCCTTGGCCTTGGCTGGAGCCTCGACCAACTTGGGGGCCTCCTCCTCCTCCTCGCTGTCGACCTCGGTGATGCGGGGATCCTCCATGCCGTCCAGGTCGTCGCTCTCGTCATCATCCATGGCCATCAGCTCCTCCATGTCGAGCTCATCCTCATCGGGAGAGAGGTCGTAATCATCCTCATCCTCCTCATCATCGTGATCATGGTCGTGGCCCTCGTCGAGGCCAATAACGTAGTTACCAGTGAGGAAGACGGTCTGGTTACCAGTGTTCTTGAAGAAGACAGGCTCACCCTCACAGACGACGATATCAAGAGGTTGCTGGCATTGCTGTAAAAGAACATCAGTACACAAGCGAACATACGTAAGATTACAAGTCAAGACAATTCTTACCTTGTCAGCGAACAGAGTGCAGATAACGCTCTCGTCGAGGTCCAGACCCTCGTCGGACTCGTCATCCTCCTCCTCGTCATCATCAGTGAGAGGGCCCTTGCCCTTGATCAGCTTAGAGATGGCAGCCTTCAGGTCGAAGCCACCATCATCCTCCTCGTCATCCTCGTCATCCTCCTCCATAGCCTCCTCGAGCTCCTTTTGGGCGGCGGCTTGCTTGAGCTTGCGGGCCTTCTCCTTGTCGCTGGGGCCACCGTTGACTTCCTCGTCATCAGAGTCCTCCTCATCGTAGTCCTCATCATCTTCGTAATCCTCGTCATCGGAATCACCCATGTCGAGACCGGGAGGAGGGCGAACAATCTTCAAGGTTGCGCGACCAGCCTTGCTGGAGTCGCCATCATCGAACTCAGGCTCCTCATCAGGGTCAATAGCAGCCATGCTGACACGGAACTAGAAAATTTGAGTCAGCGAGAAGTTTGAATTGCATCATGAGGTGTGATACTGACCGAGGCGGCGGCCTTGGGCACAGCAGGCACCATAACGCCGGGAGGAACCCGGAGGGCGTAGACGGCAACCGGTTGGACGGCAGACATTTTTGTATGATTGATTGAAAGAAAAATGAAATGCAGATGGTACAAGGGAATAGGTAGAGTGGGAAATGAACCACCGAAGAAAAACGGGCGTGGATGAAGAAAAAGAAAAGATGCGACCCGCAACTGCAGCAACAGATATCGTCCTGAGCTCTGTTCTTTTTTTTTCTTTAATTTAATTTTTCTGCCCCGTGTACCAGGCCAATGACGTTACATCAAACGCTCTCACCGCTCCTGACATTTGCTTCTACTCACCGATGAGTTCACCGCCTCTCTTTCTCACCTGATTTCTGCCAGTGACGCGTGATTCTCATGAGGCGCGTCCAAATCTCAGATGATAGGCGGCGTCGACCAGCCTAATTTACGACTATTCTGTCATATCAGGACGGTCATGGTGGTCCCGCTGGCCCACTATGGGCTCTCGACTTGATGCGACATCTAGCGCTGTGCGCAAGCGCATCGAAAATCGTATGTCCTGCTTTTTGTCTACTTATCATTCAATATGCTGGGATCCACATTCTGATCCGACCTTTGATTAGATGACTTTCAGGATGAGGCAGGCGAGGAGTATGAAGCGTCCAGCTTCGGCGGTTTTGGAGACTATATGCGACGCAAAAAAATCAAGCTCCAGAATCTAGATGCAGATATTCGAGCCAATTCTGGAGACTGTCCACCGATATTCCGCGGAGTCGTCGCGCATGTCAACGGCTACACGCAGCCGTCCCTACAAGACCTCCATCGCCTTATTGTCAGCCATGGCGGTGGATTCCTTCAATATCTAGATGGCAAGACCATCGCGACTCATATCATTGCAAGTTCTTTGACTCCCAAGAAATGCGAGGAATTCCGACGATACCGCATCGTGAAGCCGGCCTGGGTCACCGAAAGTATAAAAGCTGGACGATTGCTGCCCTGGCACGATTTCCGTGTTGTGGACGAGGGTCAATCCCAAAGAGTTCTCAAGTTTGACGATGGTCGCTTTACCAGTCAAATCAACACCCCACGGGCTGGGTATCGAGAACAATCGAAGTCGAGCTGGTACAATTCTAAGCTCAAAGAAATGACTGCATCTGATGGAAGCCCTATTACCTCTTCAGGTGCACCTAAAACACCGCCTCGGTCGACCAAGTCAACAGAACTACCCGAGGTTACTCACAACTTGCCCTCTCAGCCTACTCAATCTGACTATGGAGACTTTCCTAGTTTCGATGGACTAGAGGATGATGTAGAAGGAAAAGTAGCTGCCCAGGAACGGCAGCACGAGCAAACTACTCCAGTCAAATCTAGTATGCCAACTTCTATCAATACCACGCCAAGCAATGCAGGTAGCCGTATACCTCAAAAGCCCCAGAACATGCAACCTTCCTCCCCGACGAGGCAATTGAGTCCTTCACGTCCTCAGTTGACCTCTGAGGAGTATAATGCACAACTTTTGACTGATCCTCGGATGAGAAAGTCCAGTGTGGTCAATCCAGAATTTCTTCAGCAATACTATCGAGAATCCCGGCTCCATCATTTGTCAACATGGAAAGCTGACCTGAAAGCTCAGCTTCAGGCCGCGACAAGAGAAAAGGCGATATCTGGCACTTCTCGAAAGAGACCTTTACCAGGAGCTAGGAGATATATCCTTCATGTCGACTTTGACTCATTCTTCGCCGCTGTGTCCATTCTCAAACATCCGGAGCTTCGTGAAAAACCTGTTGCTATTGCTCACGGGTCTGGATCTGGCTCCGAGATTGCAAGTTGTAACTATGTTGCACGTGGACGCGGGGTCAAGAACGGCATGTGGATGAAAGGAGCCATGCAGGCATGTCCAGACCTTCAGGTGTTGCCTTACGATTTCCCCGCCTATGAAGATGCCAGTCGAAAATTCTACAGTTCAGTGCTCGCTGTTGATGGCATTGTTCAAAGTGTAAGCATCGACGAAGCTCTGATTGACATTTCCAATCAGTGCCTGGAGGCAGCGGGATCTGACGGGAAAGGTATCTCGGAGGGATCAATCTATCGCGAGCAAGCCAAAGCCGATGAAATAGCGCAGAGTTTGCGCGATTCCATCAAGGAGAAGACTGGGTGCGCGGTATCGGTAGGAATTGGTGGCAACATCTTGCTCGCCAAAGTGGCATTGCGAAAGGCAAAGCCTGCTGGGCAATTTCATTTAAAACCCGATGCTGTTCTGGATTTTATTGGGAACTTGACCGTCCAAGATCTACCGGGTGTTGGATACAGTCTGGGGTCGAAACTGGAAGAACTTGGGGTGAAGTTTGTCAAGGACGCCAGAGAAATTACCAAGGAAAGACTGTGTGCCAGCCTGGGGCCAAAGACTGGAACTAAGATCTGGGAGTATGCGCGCGGTATAGACAAAATGGACGTTGGCAACGAAGTGATCAGAAAATCCGTCTCGGCGGAGGTCAACTGGGGCATTCGATTTGTCAACCAGGATCAGGCAGAAGATTTTATCAAATCACTCTGCGAGGAGCTGGCGAGGAGGCTGGTCGAAAATTTGGTGAAGGGCAAACAACTTACACTGAAAGTGATGCGGAGGTCGATGGATGCGCCACTGGAACCAGTCAAACATCTCGGTCATGGCAAATGCGATGTCTTTAACAAAAGCGTTGTCATCGGCGTGGCCACAAATGCATCAGACATCCTTGGCAAGGAAGCTGTATCAATGCTGAGAAGTCTCAACTTCTCTCCCGGTGATCTCAGGGGTCTCGGAGTTCAGATGACCAAGCTCGAGCCACTGAAGGCTGGCCCCTCGACCAGCGTGGAGGGAAGTCAGCGGCAACTCAATTTCGTCAAATCTCCATCCCGCAAGAGTATTGCCGCCAATGTCGACCCGGATGAACTGGAAAGCCCACGTAAGGGCGATTCAGCTCGGATTCAAGTCGATCCAGTTCTCAGCAATAGCGACCACAAGCCTCTGAACATCTCTGGTTCGCAGTTCATTTTGCCCAGTCAGGTGGATCCAAAGGTTCTCTCTGAGCTTCCAGGGGACATCAGGTCAAGGCTTGTCGCTCAAGCAAAGCCACGACAGGAACTGCCGCGACCCGGCTCCCCATGTCCGCCACCTCGCCGACGCGTGGTCGAGCCTAGTGCCACAGCGCCGCTCCCGCCTCAGTCCCAATTGGATCCTGAGACGCTAGCTGCATTGCCTGAGGATGTTCGTAGAGAAGTCCTCGGCTACTATGATCAGCAGACTCGTACGACTACCCCTGATCCTTTGCCAGCCGCTTCTTCGGCCTCTTCAGTAACGGCCTCGCGTGCTGCACCTCAGCCTGGGTCGCTGAAGCTCAAGAGACCGACATCACCGCCAAAAAAGAGACGTGGCCGTCCGCCAAAATCATTATCAAGCGGTAACAAGTCGTTGACCCAGACGAACTTTGCTTTCCCCCGACCTATGACTCCTCCTACCGGCCTTTCCGGCTTATCGAATCGAGATTCTTTATCTCGCCAACAGTCACCCGCTATCGAAGAGGAATCGGAGGTTTCCACTGATTTCCTCGCCGCACTCCCCGAGGATATCCGGCAAGAGGTTCTTGAGGAGCAAAGACGCGCTCGCCTTCAACGAGCTCGCTCTGCTGCTGCTACTGCTTCGCGACCGGTATCTCAGCCTCAGGCCTTCAGTGTCACTTCTAGTGCTACTGCTCCACCTCCTGTCGAGAAGAAATTACCTCTTCCTCCTCTCCCGAAGCGACCTGTCTTCACTTCGCGGCGGTTGTCAGGCCTGCCGGATCTACGGGATGCCGTTAGTGCCTGGCACACCGTCTTTGCGGCTGATGGCCCTTACGGTGAAGACGTAGACGTATTATGTGTATATCTCGGACGTGTTGTTGCCGAGGAAAAGGATATTGACAAAGCGGTGTCTGTGGTGCGATGGTTGATGTGGTTAGTGGATGAAAAATCACTCCACCGAACTCCAACTGTGAGCCAAAGTCCACCGTCTGGACAGGGAGAACAGGGCGTTGTCACTTGGAAACATGCAATTGAAACAATGCAGCAGAGTGTACAGGCTGCGTTGGAAGCAAGAGATCTCCCACCAGTGGATTTTGATTAAGTTTGTGTATACTAATGGTGTCACGGTGCAATGAATGATGACATAACCTTGGCCTTGTAGAGAGCTCTATTTCTTGCAGTTAGCGATTTCACAAAATCCCCCGTTGTTTCAATTTCTAAGGTTTTGGGTAGTTGAATGAGGTAGTTGTAGGTAAAAACCCTTGAAGCTGCCGGCTGCCATGCAGTCGTAGGCTGCTTTTTTGGTTTCCTGCCAGAACGACGGTTCAACTATTCGCAGACGGAATCATTACGTGTGCCTCTACACACATGATTTCTTATCGAATAGCTTTGGGCTTCTAGGGCATAACCTTAGTGAATGTGTCGACAAGGGTGTGTTGACTGATACAACTTGATATAGGGGGCCATACATGCAAGAGGCGGAATATATTTATCAAGCTCACTGTACCAAAATCGCTGACAGTATTCTGACATTTTCCGAAATAAGGCATAATTTGATCAAGCTATGGTCCTACCAAGTGTGACTCGAGCCTACTCGTCAATGCAAACATCACTCCCTATAACTCAGGGGCGTGCTCATGATGAATCGTGAGCAGGGCGCATAGGTACTTTCAAGGTGGTATCGATAAACTTTTGCCTGGTTCATATTGCATATCTTCTCGCCGACTAACATACAACTGGGCTTGTGGTTTAGTGGTATAATACTCCCTTAGCATGGGAGTGGTCCGGGGTTCGATTCCCCGCGAGTCCAGACTTCTTTTTTGGTTTTTTGTTTTGTTCGAAAACACTATGCGGGACTCGGAGATTTTCCGTACTCCAAAATAAAACGAGGTTAGCGCCTAAGGTGGATTGGACGCGCGTGGACGCTTCAATTCCAAATATCTTTTTGCGGTACTGGAGCATGGGACGCCTAATGGCTATCTTTACCGCGAACAAGTGGTTTTCTGCCATCCCCTCAAGGGCAAATCGCAAATCAAACCCATGAAGGTCAAATAGTCAATACTGCTATCGTAGATTCTGCAGGCGATCCTCAAAATTGGCAAGCCATGAACACGAATTTTTGAACTGGATGGTTTGTGGCGACATGAGGCTACCCATGCGAGCGGCTCATGCAATACAGAGCTTCTAAAGATTTTGGGCCCCCAAGGCCTTGTTAAAGCTTAACAAACATGTCTCCTTGTTTGATTGGCTATCTTAGACCTGCGCTTAGGCCCAGCATTCGTCCAAGGCGTCCTGTCCTATCTCGCTAATTATCTCCTTCCTACCTATAATAAATACATCATCCAGGCTACAATAAGTTCAGACAGAAGCCCCGCTCTTTACTAGCATCCCAATACCATCGACGACGGTATATTCCATTCCCAAGTAGAAAGCAGCCCCAAAGTCGACACAGCGATGGGAATTGTCTGGTCCCAATTCTTCCCGCCCAAGCCGACGCTGACGGAGGCCAACCTGCCCAGTCAGAAGGGAAAAGTGTTTATTGTCACCGGGGGATATTCGGGGGTAGGCTTCGAATTATGCAAGATACTCTACCAAGCCGGTGGTAAAGTGTATCTCGCCGGCCGCTCAGAAGAGAAGGCTCTTCAAGCGATCGCAGACCTCAAAGCTGGGAGTCCAAATTCCGAAGGCGAGATCGTTTTCCTCCCGCTCAAACTCGATGACTTGACCACTATCAAGCCCGCGGTAGAGAAATTCACGAGCGCCGAGTCTCGACTGGATGTGCTGTTCAACAATGCCGGTGTCTCCAACCCTCCAGCAGGTTCTGTATCACCGCAGGGCCACGAGCTTCAACTAGCGACTAATTGTCTCGGCCCTCACCTGCTCACTCAACTACTCCTACCATTGTTAAAGCAGACTGCCCGCAACGAGCCTCAGGCGTCCGTGCGTGTGATCTGGCTATCGTCGATCGTCGTCGATGCCTCCGCGCCATCGAATGGGGTGAATCTCGAGGATTTCCTGCGGCGAGACGCCAAAATGAACCGCAATTATGAAAACACCAAAGTTGGAAACTGGTTCTTAGCCGACAATCTGGCGAAACAAGCTGGCGCAGACGGTATATTAAGCGTGACTGTTAACCCCGGAAACCTGAAAAGCAACCTGACTCGTCATTTGCCGTCATGGGTGCCTATTCTCGTGGCGCCGTTACTGTATCATCCTAGAATGGGTGCTTATAGTGAAATTTGGGCTGGTTTTTCTCCAGAGCTTACAATTTCTGACGGAGGGAAGTATATCTTGCCCTGGGGGCGACTTCACCCGAAACCCAGGGAGGATCTGTTGCGAGCCATGAAATTAAAGGAAGAGGGCGGCACGGGTGATGCGGCTTTGTTCATCCAGTACTGCAATGATAAGATTGAGGCATTCATGTAGTTGTTGGTGGTTATCACAAGTACATAATATGTTTGTGTGTTAGTTGGATGTCTGGTGTAATATTCATTTTGAGACGATTAGTCTCCGATCATTCAGTTTAGCCTGAGGCCATTCAAATCGCTAACTGATTGAGTAAATATACCAACCCCAATTGACATGCCTAAGTAACGGCCAAAGAAGCATATCAAGGACAATACGAAATTAGAAGTCGTTTTGGATATCCAACTGCTAACGTCGAGTTAAGCCTCAATTGCCCCGCAGTAATCAACACCCCACTCGCTGGATCAAGTTCTTCAATGTCGGCCGACGAGAACTCAATTACATGTAAGCTTGGATGAAATATAATCACTTTCTAGCATTGCGCCTGAAACCTCGTTCTTTGACTCCACTGAATCTTCGGAATTGAGATCTACCTTTCGGGCCGGGACGTGGAGACTCGGATCCATACCCGAGCTCGAATTGATCCCAGCGGTCGATATTCCGACTGGGTGGATGAACTGAGCCGGACAAAAGCTAATTCAGCTCGGATAAATATGGGGCTCAAGTTGATCAACTTTATTTCATCTACAATTGATGGTTGGTGCTTACAGCATTACGATGAACAACTGGAAGTCTGGTGATTTGATAGTTCCCAAGATGAGATGATGACAATTATAGTGCCCATGCAAGAGGCACAGGCCAATAACCTTACCATGGGAATTAGGGTCTAAAATAATTTTTATAAACCGAAAGAACGTAGCTAAGTAGTGCGCTAGAACGAGTAGCGTATATATGTTATAGCCATTTCATTTTTTTTTCTGTTTTAGTTAATCGGTAAAAAAAGTTGCACGTCGCAGAGATTGGATCCAATCAACATGCAGTGCTGTATCTCGTGGAATTTACTTAAAGTGGCTTGGATCGTCACGCTGCATGGCGCCTAGAAATTAAATGCAGAGGGGTCGTTTGGAAAACTTGACAAAGCCTAGAAAGTAATTAGTGAAAGAACTCACAAAGAGCGATTGCAAAAAATGTAATATAGATTTGGACATACCCATGAATCAAGCTGTGCCCACCAAATTGAACCCTCGAGGTTTTCAAGGAGTCCGGCGTCTTCCACGCCGTCAAGAGGCGCGCCCAACTCGTTTGTTGATAGACCACCTGGAAGTGGCTGGAAGTCCAGATTTGGAGGATCAAAGGAGATGGTGCGATCGGCGCCATTGGGAGCTATTGCGCTTGGCTCAGTGATCTGGCCATCGTCGAATGTCGCTGGTGTTGGTCCAATGCTAGCCTGCTCATCAGAGCCAATATGACGATGAACTTCTTTCCTCAGTTCCCCAAGAATAATGCTGTACCGCCTACTAGGGCAATTCTTGCGAGTAGCTTCCGCCAGGTGTAGCTGACAGGCTTCGGCTAACAGGAACAAAGAATGCAGTTTCCCAGGGTCAGTGGGAGTTCCTGCTGTTGGACTCGGCGCTGTTGCCTGGCGCTGTTGCTGAATAATGTGGATATAGACGACCAAGATTGCGCAAAACGTGACGTAGTGGGTGAACCAGAATGACTGAACAAAGATGTTCTGCTGCGCAAGGTCGTCTGCCAGCGTCATGATGTCTTCAGCTGCGGAAATACACTTTTGTACGTGAGCGCTGACCATTGGAGAGGGGTCACTTGGTCGACGGCTGAGGTCGGTGAAGTCATTGAGAAGGAATGAACGAGTAACAAGGATCATGGCGTGGGCGTAGGCGAATTGCAGAACTTGGCTTTGTCGGCAGAGGGGCAGTATTAGACTAGAGGGTCGAACGCTGTTAAAGAGAGGAGGCACGCTTTCTTTCCATTTCTCTAACTCCGCTGTGAGGCGCGAAGCTGTTTCGAGCGGAGAGTCCCGCGAAAGAGGATTGATACTATACAGCTGTCGAGATATTTCGCCCAAGATTCGACCGAGGCTTTGTGAGCAGGGTGTCAGTAGATCGAAAAGTACGGTCGTGCATTAACTCGAAAGTCTAATTGAGGAACTGACCGGTAATGCAGGACAGATGCGATCATCATGCTATCTGTAGATCCTGTCCGCCGTGTCGGGTCCTCTTCCTGTAGATCTTCATCATTCATTTCGTCCGGGAACCCCTGATCAATGTCCTCGTCATGAAGTAGTCGAGGCCGCCCGAACATGATGCTGAGGTACTTATCCAAAGTGTAAACGCTCCAGAACACGCGCTTCCGCAATTCCAATTCAAAGTGTGACCATCTATTTTTTGATAGTTTCACAGGAAACTTTCGGTGCAACCCCAGAGCTGTTACAACTTGCAATGCTGTCCCAAAAGAGTACCAGCATTCGTTGGCCCGCGACGATGATAGAAGGTACAGGCATTGAATGAGTCTAACCTGAATTGTCTCCAAGCGTGGAGGTCCCGACTCTAAGGATAGCATGTACTTTGATGCCGCATACCAGCGCTCACTTTGACTGATTTCGTTCGTGGGCGGTGGATCCTTGTGATGAAGGGTGCTCACTGCAAAAATCATCAGAACAATAGCCGTCCGGGCTACCATGGACCCCACAGGCAGGTTCGATATCGAGATACGATTCTCATATACTTGTTTGACCCACTGTTCCACGCTTCCACGATGCAAAAAGCGGTAGGTCACCATTGAAAAGTCAAAATACACCGCGACCAGCTCCATCGCAGACTCAAATGAGGGCAGGACATAATCCATATCTTGAGGGTGTGAGTACGGCTTATCGCCAAACATGAACACGGCTGTATTCGTCGAGGATTCATTTTGCAGTGCATCGGGAATTTGCGCCCTCTCTTCCTGGTGCAATCTGCTCCAAACACGATTGATGAATGATACTCCCGAGGAAGGACCAATATAGTTGCCTTCAAAGTCAGTCGAACTCGGCTCAGGAGAGTTACGCAACGATACCCCGTTTAGGTAGCCATGAGGGCTGACAGTCTCCCTAGCCGTCACAGCGCCTTTGGTGGCACGCGAACGCGAGCCCCTGGACGTACGACCAACGTCTGAAGTAGCAGACCCGCCAGCCGTGGCCGCAGGCTCACCTAGGCCCGGCGATGCAGGGAGTGGGTCGGGAGGGAGTCCCCTGGAATAGGCTGCATTATAATTGCAGGAGAGCGACAACCGCGTGCACCGAGTGCACGGCAGCGTCCCTGTGCACCTAGTCTTTTTGACTTTACATGAATCACAAGCTCGAGTGATTTTCTGACGGACGACACCAATTTTGCTCGAAGGTGAGGGTTGCTGCTGCCGACCACAGGAAGAGGACTTTCTCTTGCGTCCGGAGGCCGTTGGTGGACTGTTGGGTTCTCCCTTGTCAATGGCACTCTCGTCGAGCATTCCAGACCCGACAGGCCCTTGCGTTGGGGGTAAAGCCACGCTAGTAACAGTCGCCATGTCGGGATCTGCGATGGGCTAGAACTGCCGAGAGGCACATGGGGGCTTTCATTTGATGATGCTCGGACGCAAGCGGTGTGCCGAGAGATGGTGCGACAGCAGCACACTTGAGAAGGGGGACTAGGGAGGGAGAAAGAATTCGGAGAGCGGGGGAATCAAGAGGTGGAAGGTCAGGAACAGTGGAACTGACCCGAAGACCGGGATAAGTCGAGCCAAGTGGAGAGGAGGTCTGAGGCCTCGGCGATTCCCCGGTCGGCGCGGGGACTCTCCACCTAAATCTCCCCAGATCCTGAAGATTGCTTATTTCCAGGCAAATCTCGGCCGACCTACTCGAGACCTATTATTCAGACTTGTATACTGCAAACCTGTTTTCCACTCCGGAAGATGCATGGAAGACATGATTTGCTGCGGGTAATCGTCTGAACGGACCACTAGTGACCAACACTGCAGAAGCAATGTGATATCAGTTTCCAAGTTCAGGTACCACTGCATAAGGCCTGGCCTTGGCCATCATATCCCAGGCAATTGAAATAAAACTTTGAATCCAGATGATGAGACATGATACTACTCACGAACTGTTCTGTCCGATCTGTGGTGTTACCGTGCTTCTAAGGTGGAACTAAAAGATGATCTACAAACTCACGTTGAGTAACCTTCATACTCCCGAGTAGATGATATCGAGATAATTTGATATGCTTGACTTGTACACATATCGATCAAACCAGCCTGGCCGTACCCCGATCCATTTGAATTGATGCATTCAGCACACTTTCCAGTTCTTCATACTGCGCCGAAGAAGCGCCGTTGTAAATCCTGAAGTGGCTGGTCCAAGAATGTTGAATGCTTCAAAAATATACTGAAAAAGGCCAGACCGAATAGTAATTACGCGACATAGATAGTCTCTTCTCCTCCTCAATTGAGAAGATGATGGTTTCGTGCAGAAAGTGACAGACAACTCAGGATGGAAAAGTGTTAGAGGGGTACAGTGAAGCTCCTCCTAGCTCGTTCTCTGCATGTACATGGTGTTTTGTGATCGGATATGTTCAGACGACTCTGGGTCTTTGAGACGCCGTTCACTTGTTGCGACAGGTCGCACAGTCCAGCCGAGCAGCTATGTTTGAGAACCACATCCGTATATAGCGCTGCCTCGTTTCGTCGATACGTGGGAGCAAAAATTGCGCTGTTCTTGTAGGGGGCTCAAAATCAGCCAGTATCACCGTCAAGGCAAGCTGAAATTGTAAAAAGCCGTATCAGACTGCCAACCATAATCAGACAGACTCGTGCATCGAGTCTCCTGTGCCCGGGGTCCCGGATCAAGGATATCGGGCCTTCATTCGTATCGTGGCGGCCCATAGCGCAAGTCAGCTTGTGACCCGCTACGACATACCCGGTGGTTGACATGAGAGAAGAGTGGAACAGAATTCAAGACTAGGGTAACAACAGATGAGAGATGTATGGTGTATGAGGGTCATTGACTGGGAAGAGGAGGCCTTTATTGTTGTGCGGCATATCTTTGATAGCTTCGTCAGCCTCGTGTGGGGAAAATTCTCGAGCCGACGGTTCTCCAGCACGAGGGGAACCGCCGAGCCCAATCGAACGAAAGAGTAGAAGAAAAGAAAAACGAACAGTCGCGAATGGAAAACATGCCCATTGTTAGGAAGAAATCATGAGCAAGGCAAACAAGCTAGCAAATCAACTCAGCAAAAACAAGGGAAGGAAAAATACCAACCAAACGGACCCATGTCAAAATAGATGGATTGAATTTTGGAAGCGTAAGATCATGTCGTGTATGCGATCGCTAAGCATTGGAAAAGTGCAAGATCCCCGACTTTGCGTCCAGAATTAAACAGTGATCAAAAGAAACCCGAAACACTCCGGATAGAATGCAACATGTCGTCCCCGCGTCGTGGCCGGTAATCTCCGGTCCCGAATACTATCGGGGGTCGAAATAAGGACCGAGATTATGCGGGTCAAGGTTGTTGGGAACGTGGTGAGGAGCAGCAGAAGGATGTTGGTGATGAGGATGAGGAGCAGGAGGAGGCTGAGCAGGCTGACCAAGTGGTTGCTGTGCCAGTTCGGGGTGCTGGGTCAAAATCGATATCAGGACGCTTTGAATTTCCTCCCGTGATGTACTAGAGCGAATAACGTTGATGATGTGCTGGGTCGTTGCGTTGTTGGAATATCGAATAATATTCAAGAGCTGCTCCGTGAACTCCGTCAAGCTGGCTAGCTCTTCCTGTGTCCGCTTCGCATTTGCCTTGCGCCGCCTGTCGGCTTGTTCGTCAAAGGTACATTCCCGATCATGCGTGTCGCATTCCGAGCATTTGGGTGGTCCGGTGCACTATTTGCGGCGCAAAAAGAAGAATCTTGTCAGACAAAAAGAACCAACAACCAGCGCATCTCACGAAGGTATGGGAGCTCGAGAAGCTAATCGAGGCGGAGCATCGGAAAGCATGGAACCTGAACACAGAGAAATGTGACGCGAATTGAACTGGATGATGGTGGTGATTACCCTTGTCCGACGTTTCTGGCACTCTTTACACGCAGTTGAAGCTCTTTTCATCCGGCCGTCCTCTGGAGCACCTCCGCCGTTGCTACCAAGTGGTGGTTGGCCTCCTACCCCACCGCCGGAAGGCATGGTCCGGGGCGCAATTGGCCTAAAGGCCCGGCCTACGTCGCCCATTGAGCTAGAGCGCGGGTAGGGGAAGCAGGGAAAAGGCGCAGTCGAGGAGGAGGAGGAAGAGAGGGAAAGAAGAAGGTGAAGAGGGACAAAGTCAAGATAGAAATGGAAGGAAAGGGGAAAAGAAAAGGATGACCGATTAGGAAAATAAAGAAGAATTAGAGTCGATAATACGATCCGAAAGGTGAGGCCCGGTTGCACTAGACAAGACTCTATGAGGCAAGCGCAACATCGAACTTGCAGTTACTTCATCCCACACGTGGAATGAGATTAATTGATCGGCCCGTTCGAGTGCGGTCGAATAGAGATGGAAGATAAACGAGCAAAAGAGAAGGGGAAAAAAAAAAAGAAATAATAAATTGGTTAAGAAATTCCCAAGTAGAATTGGTGTTTCCACCGAAGCCGGCGCCGTTAATTAGGATTATTTTCTGCACACACACTGGCTCAACCCGTTGCTGCGTCGCATACGGAGCAGCCCCAGTCGACCGCTAAAGTGGAAAAAGTGGAGGAGAGAAGAGGAAAGGGAGGGGAGGGGGGGGGGGAAATGCGCAAAAAATATGTGGGCAACAGGGAAAGACACAGAAGATCGAGAAACTGCGTGTGTGGCGGAAGACCAAGTGGATCTCAATTGGAGCTGACATTCTCCCTCCCGAGCAAGAGAGGGACTAGGAAAAAGTATGGGCGGACGAATGGTAATACTTATGCCCGCGACCACTGACGAGAGCGCCGATGATACCGATGGAAAATCGAAAGGTGAACAGGAAAGCATAAGGATAATACACCGTAGGCGAGTGGCTGGTCAGTGGAGTACTTTCCGACCACAGACCAAAGATGCGTAACCACGATGAAATGCCACTGGAACTATTGTATCCCGCGGAGGCCAGTGAGAACGACCAGGGAGAACCCAGAAGACCTACTAGCGTAGTACATACTTGGACCTAAAAAAACCCTCCGGGCAGAGAAACCCCAGTCGAAGGACCTTCGACCGCGGTAGACCGCGCTGTCGGAAAACTAGCGTCCAGGAACATGAACGATCTGCTCCGGTCGAGTTTCTTTGATGGGCCTGAAGCCTGAACGACGAGGGTGTCTCGTTTTCAAGCGACGCCACACCACACCGTTCATGGCCCACCTTACAGTTCCTATGGAACCGACCCTCCGACAAAAATGTCATGCAGCTCCGCATTTCAAAACACATGTTCGAGTTCTCAACGCATAGTAGGCGTCGCAATATTGAAGGGTTCGCGTGAATGGTCATCGCACGAAACTTGAAGTTTGGATGGATAGACAGATACAATACTGCGCAAAGTCTCGACAAGCTAAAACCTAATGAAGTCAACGGCTAAGCCCCGATGGAGCAACATCGACGTGGAAAGCGCAACGGTGCAAGGATCGCTTTTTCCTGGTCGACGACTCGACGGCAAATTTCAAGCGAATTGAAATCCGCAGTGACACGGGGCGTCGCTGCATCCACAGACCCTACCCGGCGCGCTCTATACTCCTTTAGTGGTGTCTCCCCGGAGCCTCTCTCAATTAGGGCGCAAGTTCATCCCAGCCCCCCGGTTCACGCTGGAAGACTACAGGGCTTTAAAATCAAACCTTGGCTAAGGAAGCCGTTGAAGGATGGTGATACATGAGGGATGTTGGCCGTCGATAGGGTTTTAGATCTTTCCACTTGGGTTTAGTGCATGGAATCGTGTACCACGTTGATCTCAAACAATATCATAGTGAACCTTGGCTTGTGGTTGCCCCTCCGATTTGTTCAAGGGATCCAACAACAATAATTGAATATCTAGAGCGACCACGGAGGGGCAGGGTAGCAGCTCTGCGGAGGGTGCATACTGGTGGAATTTACCGGACTACTTCTCCGAGAAAAAAAAAATGATAGGATCAAGAGTGAAGCCATGGTCATTGCGGTGTCATCGGTTTTACTTTTCTCCTTCCTTCATTATGTGCTCACGGACGATCGGTGTTGACCTATATGTTTGGCGATGATAATTGGCCGATCGTGATAATGTCCACCAACTCGGTTCCAGGGTTACCACGCTTTGGCCGGCGTTGGATGTTGGAGGTCATATCATTTTTTCAGTACAACGCGGTACGGAGGACAGGATTCTATTCGTTTCATTATTGCCCTAATCGTCATAATCGTAATTATCAACAATGCTTCGCTGCAATTCAATTCTCCCGTCTCCGGTTTCAGATATTGCAGCGTCGGCCCAGCTCATTTAAACACGGGGAGCCTCTAGTATGAAGTTGTCCTCAGGCGATCACGGTACAATTTCGGAACTTCTCATTCTTACAGTACAGACCTTTGTATCCTTCGGCGGATTGTATCATCCAGACGAAATCGATACCGCCAAAAGACCTAACAACAATATGGACACATTACCCAACTGGGTATAGCCGTCATCTAGGGGGTCTTCATGAAGAAAATCATCTGCCCCGCGCAAGGTACCGGAGATTAACATGATATAATAAGAATAAGAGTACCGATTTCACCGATTTGCTGGGACCGTAAGTGGTTGTTATCTGACCCCCTAATTATGGTCGGCTTCTGAAGTTAGAAACATCATAACGTCAGACTGCATCCAACAATAGCCGTCTCCACCAAGTAAATACGCTCGACTCCACCTGTGGCTGTTCCCCTTCACAGTGAATTAGGGAATAAGCCACATTGCCAAAATTTCTGCGTCTGAACGTGGCCTGAGAAGCTAGGTCCTTCGACTGAAGTCTTCAAAAAAAATAAAACAAAGTGCTATGAAGAAGTGACGTATTAAAGGTGCCAAGAAAGGTAGCTAGCCGTGTGAGTACTGATCTAACGAGGTGTCAATGCCTCTAATAGTTACTACTTTGGGTTAGCTGGGGACTTCAGCTGCCGGATCTGACGAATGACATGCGAACGCCAGAGGGTAGGGGGGGAGGGGGGCAAGCAGGATTCGCCACTGTCGGTGGGAATGCACTGTGAGCCTGACGGTGCCGAAACCTGTGATGCAGAGGATGGTTCATGGTCCACATTTTCGGGCCTTTTTCAGTAGTAGCATCAAGCGCGGTTCCTTACCATTTCGATGGATCGTGTTCCTTAGCTACTGGGTAGAGTTCCAGCAACTGCTTTGACACCGGACTTTCTCGCGTGGCACTGTTGCGGTGACAAGCCGCCCTTGGAACACCCCAGAGAAGTGGCGGAGCCAATAGTCCCTGGCGAGATCTATGTGCTTTTTCGTCCCACAGTCCTCAGCATTGAAATGATAGTAAGAAGGGCAGAATGTGTCTCTCGATGTGATAATACCTGCCAGTTGCAAAAGGTGATTTTTGTGGTCGTCTAATCAGCTCCACCTGTGTTGATAGCTCATCGGTACTCATCTTGGGTCGAATCCTGATTGACCTCTGAGAGAAATCGATGCGATAAAGATCGAGATATTCCTGGGGTTCTCAACACCCTCCAAAGATATCATTCGACCTATCTTTCATACCTGCCCACCACGTACTATGATCATAACTTCCGGTCGTTATTACAAGGGGTCTGAGCTAATCATGCCTGCAGCCCCAATGCTAATATTACAGAATAGGCTACTCCCAAACGCACCGCCGCAACGTAACGGCCTGCACTTGTGGAGCCACCACCATAGGTTGTGAGTGGCCTCGGCGAAGGATTCCGTCGTTTTTCTTTCAATCTCATCTTAGTTCACCTACGGAGTGCAGACGGGGCCCTAGTCTGCAGGTGGATACCCCCCCAAGGCGTCCACCCACCCCCACTTGACTGGCTCACCGTATAGGCACGGCTTCTTTGGGTGACTAGCATGACACGCAAAATAGGTTCCCACATATAATGTCCCTTAAATTCTGGACTCGACCAACCACCGTACGAACTAGTCGCGTACATATACTCCGTAGACCTGGCGAGAAAGACCAACGAGGACCCCTTCGGTTAACAGGTCCCGAGTCCAGGCACAATCCCAGAAGTACTGTTCGGTTCGTCGCACGCAGGGTTGGCATTTTCTTCTCGACCCTGGGAAATATACTCCTTCCCCGCGATGATTTGCCTGCACACTGCCAAGCAGATCAAAGTCTGCTCTGTTTGCTCCTTGCAGTCTTGCACCACCACATCCTTGGCTCTCCTGGGACAGCTCCAGGACGCTTTACTCTTCCAAGTCAATGCAACCCGGCCCAAATACCGGGTTACGAGGGGACGCTAGATACGGACCGGCCCCGTGGCGTGGGTCATTTTGTATTCACTTGCAAGGTCGGAGCGAAATTGGTGCAGGGCCGAGCAACCTCGCCCTCTTTGATCAGTTTCACGATCGATTACAAGGCTGCAACCTTGCTTCCCATGCCATGCCAGGCTAGGGCTTAGCTGGCATGGCAATATAGAACAGGCGTGGCGCCCAATATCGATGGCTTGACTAGATCGGCCTTGTCCTCTTTTTGTACTACCTTAACCTCACCTTTCAAGACTCCTATCAGAGCAAACTCGTGTCGATTCAATAACCTCAACAGCGTCCTTTTGGCCTGATAATTATTTGAATCAAGCTTCAGGCCGAGCAACTGGAACACCTACCTCATCAAGCCTCACAGTTTACTGCAGCCATATTGACTTTCTCATTCCGCCAAAGCGTAACCACATACTCGGACTCGTTCTCGTCTATTATAG
>JAYXSA010000053.1:0-23571 GCA_037356195.1 Penicillium sp. F50 | reverse complement strand
ATAATTTATATATAATAAGATAATATACTTAATAATAAAGGAATTATCTTTCTTTATAGATTATAGATTTAATCCTAGTATAATTAAAGAACTAATTAGAAAATAACTACTTATAGAGTTATTATAATTATTAGTAACTAAGTTAAAGTAACTATATCTATAAATTTTAAGAGATATTAAATTTTTTAATATATATATAAAAAACTACTATAATCAATTATATTAGAAGGCGCTAGATTTTGAAAGGAAAGAGAAAGTTTACTTTTTATAATATAATATTTATACTAAATAATCTAATATAAAACTTAACTACCTAAAGTTAGGACTATTTAAAATTAAAAAGAAAATAGGACTATTTAATTATTAGCTAAAGCTACTAGAAAGTAGATAATATATTTATATAATATTTTATATCTTATTATTAGAGAAAATACTTAGAAACGCTAAGATTACTATTAATATAGAAATAGAAGAAGAAATAGAAAATAAGTATAAGATTAATAGAAAATCTTACTACTTAGTAAAATAGAAGGAATGTAATATCTTAAAAAAAATAGGAATCTATTAAGAACTTAATAGGCTACTACTAGCTAGTTAAGTAGTACTACTAATACTATTTATAGAAAGATCTAGACTATTCTAGAAAGATAGTAACATTAGATATATCTTAAATATCTAGATTAGAGTAAGATTCTTTAATATTATAGTAAGAATATAAGTATTCTTAGTATTAGTAAGATAATCTAGCTTTATAAGATTCTTAGTAGTAGAAGGATTCTTTTTATCTAGCTAAGCTATTATATTTAAGTTATAATTTAATATATAACTACTCTAATTACTTAAGAACTTTTATTATTAGATCTATTTACTACTTTTTAGCTATAGCTAGCTTCTTAATAACCTTCTTCTTATTATAAAATATAGTATCCTATTTAGACTTAGAATAGAGCTTGTACTTATATTTATAACTATAATAAGTATATTTAGTATAATTATAAGTTTATAGTACTATTATATAGTTTACGCTATAAGATAAATAGAAATTATAAGGAAATTTAATAAGAGAACCTTTTTAGAGGATTATATTATATTATTTTAACCTATTCTATTTATAAGTTTAGTTATTAATAGGTATATTATAAAAAGTATATAGCTAATAAGAAAGGAAGGAAATAAGAAAGATAAGAAGAGAAAAAATATATATATCTATTTAAGGAGAAAAAGAGAATAATATTATAAACCTTAAAGAAATAAAGAAGCTATAGCTATTTAAGTAGTAACTATAAACTAATTATCCTATAGATACTAGGGACTAATATTATTATATATATTTTAGTATACTTAAGTAAGCTCTACAAAGGCCCTAAGCTAAGTACTTAAAAATAGGAGCTAGAAAAAGCCTATAACGTAGTCCACAGCCGATCGGGACACACGGCCGACCGGGACACCCACTCCAAAATCGCGCAATCCTACCTACCTACCTAATTCAACCGTCTACCATGCCACCAATTCGCACTGAATCTTCGCAAAAATCGGCCAATCAGGAGGGCAGGATCATATTAGCCCTTGATGATATCAAAAATGGCCGCGTCAAATCTATTCGCGCAGCAGCGGAGCTATACAGCATACCGCGTTCTACCCTACACGCGCGCGCGCAGGGAAGATCCTCACGCGTCGATAAGCGCCCATCAGGCCATAAATTGACACAATACGAAGAGGATTCGCTTACTAGATGGATACTCTCTATGGATTCGCGTGGGGCAGCCCCTAGGCCCTCTACTGTTCGAGAGATGGCCAATATCCTCCTTGCAGCGCGTGGAACCACCCCTCCATTAACGGTCGGCGTCAATTGGGCATCAGCATTCGTCAACCGGCGCGATGAGCTTCGATCGCGCTATTCTAGGCGATATGATTATCAGCGCGCTCTGAATGAGGATCCTAAGGCTATACTAGAGTGGTTTTCGATCGTACAACGCACGATTGAGGAGAATGGGATTCAGCCGGAGGATATCTATAACTTCGATGAGACTGGATTCGCTATGGGTATTATATCAACGCAGAAGGTGGTTACACGAGCAGAATACTACGGTCGGCGATCGATTCTACAGCCTGGAAATCGCGAATGGGTTACTGCAGTTGAAGCGATATGCGCCGATGGCTATTCGCTGCCGCCATGCATTATATTCAAGGGCCACGTCTATATTGCCGGTTGGTTTGAATCTTCGAATCTTCCTAAGGAGTGGCGGATTGAAGTATCGAATAATGGCTGGACTACTGCTGAGATCGGCCTACGCTGGCTAGAAAAGGTCTTTATTCCATCTACTACTACGCGCGTACGAGGGCGATATCGTCTATTAATCCTTGACGGGCATGGTAGTCATTTGACACCTCAATTCGATCGAATATGTGCCGATAATGATATTATACCACTCTGTATGCCTTCACATTCGTCTCACTTGCTACAACCGCTCGATATTGGATGCTTTGCAGTGCTTAAGCGCGCGTACGGTCGCTTCGTGAGCGATTTAGCTCGAACTGGCTATAATCATATCGACAAGCTTGATTTCCTAGTGGATTATCCTCGCGCACGGCTAGAAGCCTTCCAGCCGAATATTATTCAAAGCAGCTTCGCAGCTGCTGGTATCGTGCCATTCGATCCTAATAGGGTGCTTTCTAAGCTCAATATATCAATTCGGACGCCCTCGCCACCATCGAGCCGACCAAGCACTAGTTCTAGCCAGTCTACACTAGAAACGCCTAGAACCACCGATCAGCTATCTAAGCATGCTGAAAAGCTTAGAAGGTTTATAGCCGAACGATCAAAAAGCCCTCCAAGCCCAGTGAAAACAGTGGTTGATCAGCTTCTTAAGAGCCAGTATGAATCACTAGGCTATGTTGCACTACTGATGCAGGAGAACGCCGATTTACGAGCAGCGAATGAGAAGAAACGCCAGAAGCGCACTCGATCGACTAGGCAGATCGCTCATGAAGGCGGCCTATCTATCGAAGAGGGCATACAGCTAGTTCAGCAGCCTATTCAGCCGGTAGAAGCTGATGGGGTAGGATCGCATGGTCAGGCCGATCTGCCTAATCAATCGATTCAACCAATAAGGAGGGCTCCTCCTACCTGCAGTGGATGTGGACAGAAAGGGCACAAGATCAATTCATGTAAAAATCGCACTAGCTAGTTGAATTCATAGGTGTTGGTTGATTAATTATGTCTAAAAAATTTATCATGGGGGTGGGTGTCCCGGTCGGCCGTGTGTCCCGATCGGCTGTGGACTACGTTAGCTAATAGTTATAACTAATACTAACTTATCCTATAAGATAGTTAGTACGCTATAGGAAATAGCTACCTAGGTATATAATACTAGAGGAATAGATCTATCTATAGAAGTAGGATATACTCTAGGAAGTTAATATACTTAAAGAAATAGGATATACCTTTTAGTAACTATCTACTCTATAGAAGGGCTAGATATAAAGGTACTTATTTTGTATTATATATTTAGTTCTTTATAATTAATCTAATATTATTACTTAGTTACTACCTTAAGTACTATACTTTACTATTAACCTTTAAAATAACCTACCTATAAGTAGGAGATTTACTTTATAGTAATACTAAGTAATTAACTTACTTAGTATATACTTCTAGTATATTCTATAAGACTCTTAATAGGATCTAATCTATAATAAGGCCTTATAAGGTAATAGTATAATTAAGAGATACTCTTAGAATTTAAAGTTACACCAAGAGGGCTAGAATTAGCTATAGTAATATATATTATAATTATATCTAATTATAATTTACGATCTAGGTCACTATTACCCTTTCTATATCTAACTTATAGTAACTAGTTAGTACTACGTAATAATAAGTAGATATAAATAAATCTAACTTTAAAGTCCTCTAGAGCTAAAAGATTAATTAATTCTCTTTTATTCTCTTTTATTCTCTTTTATTCTCTTTTATTCTCTTTTATTCTCTTTTATTCTCTTTTATTCTCTTTTATTCTCTTTTATTCTCTTTTATTCTCTTTTATTCTCTTTTATTCTCTTTTATTCTCTTTTATTCTCTTTTATTCTCTTTTATTCTCTTTTATTCTCTTTTATTCTCTTTTATTCTCTTTTATTCTCTTTTATTCTCTTTTATCTATTATAATATAGTAAATATAAGCTATAAGCTATAAATTAATAAGTCTCTTATTAAATATAAAGTAAGGCTTTTCTAGTATTATATAATAATATTTTAATTTATAGTTACTCCTAACTCTAAATATTATCTAGTATAACTCTATAAATATAATTAAGCTAATTAATACTAAGTTACTTTTTTCTATTAAGATATTAATTAGATCTTATTTTGAAGATATTAGCCTTACTTAAATTATAGAAGATTATAGCCTTAAGTTTAAAGAAGACTATTTACTTACTAATAAAAATATACCTAATATTATTTAAAGTATATATATACCTAGTAGTACGAAATTATAAAGATATTCTATTTAGTTATAAGTATATTATTTATAAAAAAAAACTATATAGAAGGCTATATTATAAAATAACAACTTTAGTACTAAATTAAATCTATAAAATATCTTAGGAACTACACTAATTAGTAACTTTTTATAAATAGTACTTTTAATCTAACTCTATATAATCTATTTTATACTAGTTTTAGCGATTCTTAACTAATATTACAATATTATACGCGTTAAAGAGCATAAGACTAGTCCTATTAGAAGCTACTAGTAGCCTATTAAAAAACCTATTATTAAATAGAGAGCGTATATTAAACGTTAACTATACTATATATAATCTTCTAAAGGAATTAGGAAGGGGTTAGAATACTATAAGACTAGCTATAACTAAGGTTATTAGCTTCCTCTACTAGGTAGAGGATCTAATAAAGGACCTCCTATTAAGATTATTATCTAACTAGTAGTATAAATTTAATATCCTATACTATAAGCTTAAGTCAAAGATATAGGCTATTAAAATAGTTATAGAACTACTAGCTAGATAAACGATTAGATTATATACTAAAGTAGCTATACGTATACTAGGGCTATGATTAGACCTCGGCAGAGTCCGTCCATGGACACCCCTTAGGTGTCCATGACCCGTCCATAGGCACCCCTTCAATGTCCAAAGTCCAACTACGCTAAGTCCCGCCCAGTCCAGCCCGCACACGCTAAGTACCAAACCTGCCTAAACCCGCCCATTTTTGCACAAAATCAGGCACAAAATCTATGATTTAGCAGAATAAAAAACTGTTATTTACCTTCGTTCCAGTCACTACATAACCAAACGAGAGGAAAATTATCTTCCCTAAGGAAATACAATGAAATCATAATGTATTCTTTATAATTCTTACTTAAAAATTCTAACAGGCTTATAAATTAGCCTTATTGCTATATAGGTTAGTGGGTTTTAAATAAGAATACTCCTTTAGTAGTGTTAAACTTCAAAATATATATTTGATATAGACAACCTCGCATACGTAGGTACGTCCCTTTGTGTGGTCGAGGTGCGACCGAGGACCTACTTTTCTTTCCCCTCGTCGGACGACGAGATCGATCAGCGTACTTGATATAACTCTTCTTCTTTGTTAATAAGCTAACTACTAGCCTTCTTAAGAACCGTCTTTCTTTAATCTTATCTTTTACATGCGTTTTCTTTGCGTGTATATGTATAAGACCTTTTTTCTGTCGAGAAACTACCTCTTCTTAATACAACCTTAATAAGGGTTCTAAATAGAGGATAGAGGAGTGAAATTTTTTTTGGATAAGGGAGCTTACTCTCGGGGGATTAGACTCGATCAAATTTTTAGATTTAATAGGCAGGTTTAGATATATCTAACCTTGCCTACCCAGAAACACGTACGTTATAGCTAATTGCAACGCTCGGATTCCTAGCTAGAATCACCTGTTTATAATATATCACTCGCTATCTATGAGATCCGTGTCTCTACCCGACGCGTTAATAGACACTTACTCGCAACTCGCTATACCTAAGTCTCTATTAATGCTTTTCTCCGTATGTAATTCCTACTCTTCTATTTATTCTCCTAGCTGTTATCCGAAATAGCATCCTAATCCTAGGGATATTCCTTATCTTTTTATAGTGATCTAATTGATCCTATCCTTGATCTAGAACCCCTAAGTAGTCAACTAACAGCCCCTATATCAATTTCTACCGATTTTCAGCAAGTAAATCGGCTATTGTCCTATATGGAGATAATCAAAGACTGGGTCCTCTATACTGAAATGAATAAAGACGACTTTGTTGAGTGGTGGCTTACAATATCCTATAGAAGTATGCTTTCTGAGAGGAATAGCTAGTTCTTTAATAGGAGTAAACGCTATTTAGACGGGTAGAAATCGTTCTATCAAGTTGCATATGCCTAGACCGGTGATCCACGTATATTGTGTAAGGAGTGTGGCTAGCTCCTTGACTATCCAAATCGTAAAGGGCATAGGACAACGCTAATAACGCGATATTTGAAAGGGGTTAAGTGCTAGAAGCTTGCTATCTAAGCTACTAAGACGGGTAGTCTTAGAGAGCTATTTAAGCGACAAGTAAGTCCTTTATTAGTCTAGTTTGATTTCTTCGACTAATATATATATTAGGGATAAATCTACCCTCCCTCCTAGCGATCGGTATCGGTACAATTTGATGAGAAGGCTTGGATAGAGGATCTATTAGATTTTATTGCTAGTCTTCGATTGCTATACCTTACTATAGAGAATCCTCTTTTCTGGAAGCTTCTTTAGCGGGCGCAAGCATTACTAAGGCCTCTTCAATTCCTATTAGCAAGAACAGTTCACCGGCAAATACACTAGACTAGGCAAGATAAACAGCAATCGATCTTGAAACAACTACCTAAAGGAGCTAAGCTTTCTATTGTACTTAATTGCTAGATATCACTATTCTCCTAGGCCTTTATGGCTATTACTGGTTATTTTATTGATCTAAACTAGGACTACCGAGAATTCCTACTAGGTTTTAAACCTCTAGATAGTAACTATTCTAGAGAAAATCTATGCTCGGTTCTTCTAAAGCGGCTTAAGGACTACAATATTACCTATCGAATCTTAGCAATTACTACTAACAATGCTTCGAACAACCAAACCTTGATAGATCGTCTGAATGATAAGATTGAAACCCTTGTAGAGGTAACCGGTGCACTAGTCGTCCGAGTTCTATATATTGCATATATAATTCAATTGAGTCTAAAGGGTCTTCTGGTTTATATAAAGCTAGAGCCAAGCAATAAGTCTACTAAGAGGGAGTTCAAACCCCGTCCGACTGGTGGGAATAAGGATATTCTCGCGATACTTAATAAGATATATTCTTCCTAATAGTTTAATACTTAGACTACTTATATATATATAAGGTCCGGGCCTTTGCAGTCTTTATTAATGCTAGTCCTTAACGCCGTGACGCATTTTTGAAGCTTCAATTAGGGGATATAGCCCTAGTCCTAATCTAAGATGTGAAGACTCGCTAGAATTCAATATTTCTAATGCTTCGCCGTGCAAAACGGATCCGTTCTACTTACAATCTTTTCTATAATAAGAATAGATACGATTATCTCCTCTTAGATCGAGAGGAGTAGCGCTAGGTTAATTATCTTCTTTGTATTACCTAGCCCTTCTATAACTTTACTACTACCCTCTATCAAACTAAAGACGTTACTATCTACAATGTCTTCTAGATCTATAATGCTCTATTTGAGCATCTTAAGAAATCATTAACCTAGCTCGGACGGAAAAAGGTGACCTAGAAACAAGTAATACGGTAAGCTCTTAAGGCAGGAAAGCAGAAGCTATTAGACTATTATAGAAGGACGATACAAGCCTACAGTTATCTCTATATAATCGGCACGATCCTTGCCCTATCGCACAAGCTTAATTACTTCTCTCGGCCTGAATAGTCTGAAAATGGGTATAAGTAGCGTGAAATTTACCAGACTAGTTTCTATGACTATATCCGACTATACTAGACCCGAGTATTAAAGCGCCCTTGTTTACCTACTTATTTAACTTTACCTAGAACAAGCTCAAAACTTTCGGTAATGCTAGACTAGAATAAGGGTAAGAGTGAGGGGGATAAGATCAAGAGATATCTTAAGAGTAGTTAGTCTTATAATAATGCTTTTTTAACCCTGCTAATATTATGATACCTTAGGTACAATAAAAGAAGACCCGCTGGAGTTCTAGAGGAAGCAAGAATCGTCCCTACTAATACTCGCAACTGCAGTACGCGATGTTCTCTCTATCCTAGCAACCGGTGCAGGTGTAGAGCGTCTCTTTAACTCTGCACGGGATATCTATTACTATCGTCGTGGATTACTGAAGCCGACAAGTATTTAGGATCTAATGATGTATATATGCTCTACTAAGTTTGAACTTGCTGATCTTTACCTGGAGGGTATAAAGCAGGAAAGGACGAGAAATAAGCAGGAGGCTAAGGTTAAAGAATTAAATACTAACCGGGAAGAGGATTATATAGATAGGATTAGTAATACTAAAGAGGAAGAATCTGTGTCTAGTCTAAGTAATACTCGGCTAACTGTTGAGGTACCGAGCTAGTAGGTACCCTTACTAAGTACTCGAGCTAGAAGGGAAGATAATACTAGTAATAGAAGTAGTGATAATAATAATAGAGTTCTTCTATTGCTAGAGGGAACTAGCAGAAAGCGTGCATCAGGGAGGATAATTAGACCTTCTAAGCGGCTTAGGGAATTAGAATAAATAGAAATTATTAATTTTCGGAATTTCTATCACTCTACACTAATATAATCTAGACTTTTGGTAACCAAAATACCTTAAAATACTCTATATTACTACATAATTCTATGCATCGTACGACTGCCCCGCGTGGGCGGGTTTGGGCGGGCAGATTTGGACAGTAGGCGGACAGCCCCTTAATCCGCCCGCCCATGGATAATCAATGGGGCATCCAAACCCGTCCACGGGCGTGTTCGGGCGGGTTTGGACATGGGCGGGTTTGGACTCTGCCGAGGTCTAGCTATGATATTATTAATCCTTCTATAGCTAATTAAGTAGCTCTCCTATACACCTAATAGAATTTATATAACTATTAAGTAGTAGTATACTTTAGTAGTTACTTATAGATTAGTATATTCTACTATCTAATAAGTATAGAGCTTACTAAGTAGCTAAATTAGGTATAGATAAAGATAGCTAAATCAAGAGAAATACTACTATTTATATTAGTTAAGATTCTAGTATTCTATTAGCTAAAGTTAGGTAATCTCTAGTTTACTATATATAACACTAGGAAGGCTAAAATACTGTAGACCAATTATAATAAATAGCCAAAAGAGCTATATAAAATAGCTTTTATATATATACCTATGTAGAAAATTATTATATATAATATTAATATATAATTATCTAGTATTGATAGAGCGTTAGAGGATATTACTAGTATATAGGACTGGGTTATCAAAGATCTACTTATAAGTAACATATAATACTAGGAGGAAAACGCTAAAATTACTAAAATTAGCTAGTTATATATTCTATCTAGGAAGAGTAGCTTACTAATTATTAAGCTTATATCTTTTATACTAGCTAATATAGTAATTAATAAAGAGGCTCTCTAGGATTATAGTAGTCTAATAGCTATACTATATAATAGGATAGCTTATATATAATAATACTTTAAATGTTAATAATATAGTTATATAGGAACTACCTATACTAATACTATAAAATATATATACTATATTAAGAGTTAATAATCTAAAGATTATCCTATAAAGAATAAATAGGAGAATAAATTTACTAATTATAAGGTAAGTATAGACCTTAGTAGAGTCTATCTATAGGTATCCCTTCAATATCTAAAGTCTAACTATACTAAGTCCTACCTAGTCTAGCCTATATATACTATGTACTAAACCTACCTAAACCTATTTATTTTTATATAAAATTAGGTATAAAATCTATAATTTAGTAGAAGAAAAAACTATTATCTATCTTTATTCTAGTTACTATATAACTAGATAAGAGGAAAATTATCTTCCTAAAGGAAATATAATAAAATTATAGTATATTCCCTATAAATATTACTTAAAAATACTAATAGACTTATAAATTAGTCTTATTACTATATAAGTTAGTATATTTTAAATAAGAATACTATTTTAGTATTATTAAACTTAAAAACATATATTTAATATAGATAATCTTATATATATAGGTATATTTTTTTACATGGTTAAGATATAACTTAGGACCTACTTTTATTTCTTCTTATTAAATAATAAGATTAACTACTAGCTTTTCTAAGAACTATCTTTCTTTAATCTTATCTTTTATATACCTTTTCTTTATATATATATATATATATATATATATATATATAACCTTTTTTCTATTAAGAAACTACCTCTTCTTAATATAATCTTAATTAGATTTTTAAATAGAGAATAGAGAAGTAAAAAAATTTTTTAGATAAAGAAGCTTATTCTTTAGGAATTAAAATTAAATAAATTTTTAGATTTAATAAGTAGATTTAGATATATCTAATCCTATCTATTTAGAAACTTATATATTATAGCTTATTATAATACTTAGATTTCTAGCTAGAATTACTTATTTATAATATATTACTTATTATTTATAAGATCTATATCTCTACCTAATATATTAATAGATAATTACTTATAACTTATTATATCTAAGTCTCTATTAATACTTTTCTCTATATATAATTCCTACTATTCTATTTATTCTTCTAGCTATTATCTAAAATAGTATTCTAATCCTAGGAATATTCTTTATTTCTTTATAATAATCTAATTAATCCTATTTTTAATCTAGAACTTCTAAGTACTTAACTAATAGTTTTTATATTAATTTTTACTAATTTTTAGTTAATAAATAAGCTATTATTCTATATAAAGATATTTAAAGACTAGAATCTCTATACTAAAATAAATAAAGATAACTTTATTAAGTAGTAGCTTATAATATTCTATAGAAATATACTTTCTAAGAAGAATAGCTAGTTCTTTAATATAAATAAATACTATTTAGATAAATAGAAATTATTTTATTAAGTTATATATATCTAGACTAATAATCTATATATATTATATAAAGAGTATAGCTAGCTTCTTAACTATCTAAACTATAAAGAGTAAAGAATAATTAAAAAAACTAAGTACTAAAAGTTTATTATTTAGGCTACTAAGATAAATAGTCTTAGAGAGCTATTTAAATAATAAGTAAGTCTTTTATTAGTCTAGTTTAATTTTTTTTACTAATATATATATTAAGAATAAATCTACTCTTCTTTCTAGTAATTAGTACTGATATAATTTAATAATAAGGCTTAAATAAAGAATTAATTGGATTTTATTACTAATTTTTAATTACTATATTTTACTATAAAGAATCCTTTTTTCTAAAAGTTTTTTTAGTAGATATAAATATTACTAAAGCCTCTTTAATTTCTATTAATAAGAATAGTTTACTAGTAAATATACTAGTAAGATCCTAGGGCCTTTTCCTAAAGCCCCTATTTAGCTAAGGCTATTAGCTATAGGTAGTAGGCAGTCTCCTCTATTCTACTACTTTCGGCTATATTCACGTAACTACTTAATAGTCTATAGATTATATCCTTAGTTCTATAGTATACGAATAGAAATTTATATATCTTAGACCCTATTATAGATGATACTAGACTAAATAAAATAAAATAGTAATTAATCTTAAAATAACTACTTGAAAAGCTAAGCTTTCTATTATATTTAATTACTAGATATTACTATTCTTTTAGGCCTTTATAGCTATTATTAATTATTTTATTAATTTAAACTAGAATTACTAAGAATTCCTACTAGTATTTAAATCTTTAGATAATAATTATTTTAGAAAAAATCTATATTTAGTTCTTCTAAAATAACTTAAGAACTATAATATTATTAAATTTTAGTAATTACTATTAATAATATTTTAAATAACTAAATCTTAATAGATTATTTAAATAATAAAATTAAAATCCTTATAGAGATAACTAGTATATTAATTATCTAAGTTTTATATATTATTTATATAATATAATTAAGTCTAAAAAGTCTTTTAGTTTATATAAAGCTAGAGCTAAGTAATAAGTCTACTAAAAAGAAGTTTAAATCCTATCTAACTAATAGAAATAAGAATATTCTTATAATATTTAATATAATATATTCTTTCTAATTATTTAATACTTAAACTACTTATATATCTATAAGATCTAGGCTTTTATAGTCTTTATAATGCTAGTTCTTAATACTATAATATATTTTTAAAGCTTTAATTAAGAAATATAGTCTTAATCCTAATCTAAGTTATAAAAATTTACTAGAATTTAATATTTCTAATATTTTACTATATAAAATAAAATTATTTTATTTATAATCTTTTTTATAATAAGAATAAATATAATTATCTTCTTTTAGATTAAGAGAAGTAGTACTAGATTAATTATTTTTTTTATATTATCTAGCTCTTCTATTACTTTACTACTACTCTATATTAAACTAAAGATATTACTATTTATAATATCTTCTAGATCTATAATATTTTATTTAAGTATTTTAAGAAATTATTAATCTATCCTAGATAAAAAAAAATAATCTAGAAATAAATAATATAGTAAGCTTTTAAAATAGGAAAGTAGAAGCTATTAAACTATTATAAAGGAATAATATAAGCCTATAGTTATCTTTATATAATTAGTATAATCTTTATTTTATTATATAAGCTTAATTATTTCTCTTAGTCTAAATAGTCTAAAAATAGGTATAAATAGCGTAAAATTTACTAGACTAATTTCTATAACTATATCTAAATATACTAGATCTAAATATTAAAGTATTTTTATTTATCTACTTATTTAATTTTATCTAAAATAAGCTTTAAACTTTTATAATACTAAACTAGAATAAGAGTAAAAGTAAAAGGAATAAGACTAAGAGATATTTTAAGAGTAGTTAATCTTATAATAATATTTTTTTAATTCTACTAATATTATAATACTTAAGATATAAAAAAAGAAGATCTACTAAAGTTCTAGAGGAAGTAAAAATTATTCCTACTAATACTTATAACTATAGTATATAATATTCTCTCTATCTTAGTAATTAATATAGATATAAAACGTCTCTTTAACTCTATATAGAATATATATTACTATTATTATAGATTACTAAAGCTAATAAGTATTTAGGATCTAATAATATATATATATATATTTTACTAAGTTTAAACTTACTAATCTTTATTTAGAGAGTATTAAATAGAAAAGGATAAGAAATAAGTAGAAGACTAAGATTAAAGAATTAAATACTAATTAAAAAGAGGATTATATAGATAGAATTAGTAATACTAAAGAGGAAGAATCTATTAGTAATACTTAGCTAATTATTAAGATACTAAGCTAGTAGGTACTCTTACTAAGTACTTAAGCTAGAAGGGAAGATAATCCTAGTAATAGAAGTAGTATTAATAATAATAGAGTTCTTCTATTACTAAAAGGAACTAGTAGAAAGCGTATATTAGAGAGAATAATTAGACCTTCTAAGTAGCTTAGAGAATTAAGATAAATAAAAATTATTGATTTTTAGAATTTCTATTACTCTATACTAATATATCCTAGACTTCTAGTAACTAAAATACCTTAAAATACTCTATATTACTATATAATTCTATATATCTTATAACTACCCTATATAGATAGGTTTAGATAGTAGATAGATAGCCCCTTAATCTACCTACCTATAGATAATTAATAGGGCATCTAAACCTATCTACAGGCGTATTTAGGCAGGTTTAGACTCTACTAAGGTCTAGGTAAGTATACTTCTATTTAATCTAGTAGGTATCTATAATAATATATTATATAAATAATTACTTTATAATATTAGAAAGCTTTAATTAGGCTAGTTTATTCTATAGATTACGTCCTTTCTAAGTAATCGGACTATTTATATTAAGCTACTAGGATTCTTATTAAGTAGCTTCCTTATACCTATAAGTATCCTATAAGGATTTCTAATCTTATTAATCCTATTTCTATTATCTAATAGCCTACTAATTACTATATATAATTTTTAAATAGGTAATATCCTCTCTACTAGCTTTAGATAGATAGATAATATAGTAAATCTTATTAAGCTAGAATTATTCTATTTAAATATAAAAATACTTAAAAGGATTCTTAATAAAGTAAATTAGTAGATAGCTTATTATACGATAAGATTTATACTTAATAAGTTTAAGCTTATCTATTTGAGTAACCCTTAAGTAGCTAATAATTTAAATAATAACTAAGATACTATCTAGAAAGATAGTACTACTAATATATATAAATTAAATAAAGTATACTCCTAGAGTAATAATTAACTACCTATAAGGACTAATTGTATAAGTATATCTAACCTAATCTACGAAATATCTAGGTATATAGCTTAATTAATATCTTACTTTAGTTAGTACTAATAAAAGCTACTTATAAAGACTAATAGTAGCCTTAAAGCTCTTTAAGTGTGATCCGTGGATGGATCATAGTATATAAACCGCAAACCAGACTTCTGATTACTCAGAAGTCTTGGTGGACCTTTTGGTTAGGAGATTTTTACCTATCTTACCCCTTTGGATCTATGTATCCCTATGTTGTTGCGGACGGCGGGACAACATAAGTAATCATAGAGTTAGTATAGGGTATATTTTTATTAGCTATATATAAGACCTATTAAGTAGTAGTAGTAGTAGTACTATAAATACTCTATAGGATATCTATATAGTACTACTCTACTATAAGAGCTATACTAGCTAGTAAGCTATATTATACTAAAAACAAATTTACTAAGATCTAGTAATAGACTATAATTCTTATTAGTAAGGCCTTTAAATTAATAATTATAGTAGCTCTTAATATTAAGCTATTTATTATACTAATCTATCTTCTTATAGACTAAGTTATTTAGGAAATAGTAATTAGGATCTAAATAGAAGCTATATAAGCCTAGCTAGAGGATCTATATTAATAGTAAATACTATAAGAGATTAGGTAAGAAGAATAGAGCCTACTTAAGGCCCTCTAGTAGGAGAAAGAGGAGATCCTTAACTAATAAGAGATTTAGGAGTCCTAGAAAGCGTTTGTTTACTCTTATACTATAGGAGATATGGATCCTATATATAATTAAAAATATAGAGGCTATGTAAGCCTTATATAATGTTAACATAAGAATAAGCATATGCAGCCGAATATGATCGAATGTGGCCGAATAGAACCTAGTATATTATTTAATTATATAAACCTATCCCTTAATGATCCTTAACGATATATTCTATAAATAGAAAAGCTTTAATACTCTATATACTAGATTAATTTGTATGATTTCTATAGTATTCGATTATAATTCTATAATAATACAATCCTATATATTCCCTTTAATATCTATAAGGATAAATACTACCTACTCCCCTATAGCTAGTTCGATTAAATTTCACTATTAATAATATTTAATAGTGCCCTATTAATCTGACTTATTTATTATTCGTTAGCTTCTAATTTATATTGAATTATATACCTAAGTCTACCTAATCTAATTGTACACGAAAACTTTATATATATTATTTTTTACTCTAATTCAATAGTGCATAAATAATTTGTGTACCCCTAAGGATTTATATCTATCTCATAAATCCGATATATACTAATATTAAAGCTATACTACATTCAATCCTAATAGTCTTATTCTTTATAGATAGTAGTAGATAAAAGGGTATAGTAGGTATATTAGCTATTACTCTACATAAGAATATTATTAATTAATAGTACCTTAGAGCTACTAATAAAGCTATAGTATATATTACTAAGCTTAATACTAATAAAAAGTATTAAACTAATATAAGGCCTATAAAGCTTATTATTTTCTCTAATTACTAGGCTACTATCTAGGTAGTATACAAACTAAAGTAATTATTAGGCTATTTTATATTAACTTATATTTATTACTATAGCTAGATCCTTTAATTACTATAGTAGTAGTAAACGCTTATATTTAATTAGATTCCTATTAAGATCCGTTAGATCCTTATATATATAGGCGTACCTAGTAATAAGACTACTAATATTAAAGTAAAGTTAGTAGTGATAGAAGGTATAGAGACTAGAATAGATTAATAAGCTATTATTAATTTAGTAGTAAACCTAAAATAGTCTTTTAGTAATTATATTCTTCTAGTAGTAACTTATTATATAGTACTAATTAGTTACTATAAGTTAGATATAGAAAGAGTAATTGCTATCTTAATTACAAGTTATAAATAGGTATAACTTTAATATATACTAATATAGCTAATTCTAGCCCTCTTAGTATAATTTTAGATTCTAAGAGTATCTTTTAATTATACTAGAAGTATATACTAAGTAAATTAATTACTAAGTATTACTACTAGATAAATCTCCTATTTATAGGTTAGATCATCTTAAAGGTAAACAGCAAAGTATAGTATTAAAAGTAGTAACTAAGTAATAATATATAAATCAATTATAAAAGACTAAAAACATAATAAAAAATAAGTATTCTTATATATTTAGTCCTTTCTATGATAGTTTATAGTGAGAAGTATAGGATAGTATATTAGACTACCTATCTAGATATTCTATATAGTATATCTAACTATATATCTTAGTATTATATAGGGAAGTAGTAGCTAATTCTTATAGTATACTATCTTATAGAGTAAGTTAGTATTAGTTATAATTATTAGCTATAGGCTCTTTCTAGCTCCTATTCCTAAGTACCTAGCTTAGGGCCTTCCTAGGGCTCGCCTAAGTATACTAACGCACGTAATAACGCTAGTGCCTAGCGTCCGTAGGAAAATTAGTTCACGGTTGCTGCTTAATAGCTGTAGCCCCTGCGCCTCTTTAAGGTTCGTAACACGATAACGCTTACTCTCTATAAGCTAAGTTAGCCCATAGTAATATAGTAGCTACTAATAGAAGTTAGCAGTAAAGGTACTGAATATCTAGTAGCCTTACCTAATTAGCACCGTCTTCCTCTTCTCGATCTCTAATTATTCAGTCGTTCTCCTTATTAAGCGCGCTTATTTAGCCGTATATAGAAGCTATTTCTACCCTATGATAAGTACTATACTAATTAAGTGTATTAATTAAGAAGGAGGAATTTTACTGTGGGTAATCGCCTATTTAATACATTCCGCTAAGCCTATTCTAGGAGCTAACCTCGAGAATTGTTCTAAAAGCGGCTTAGTGCATTTTTCCAATTCTCGATAGTGGGTCTCCAATTCTAGATACCAGCTATACACTCCAGGCTGGAGGCGAGGACTTCGCTACTCCAAGATGGAGAAAGGAGTAGCAGCCAACCAATGATATTTAATGTCTTTCATCATAACAGATTTGGATATTTTTCTCTGGACTTAATTCTACTCCGTACTGTGCGGAGACGGTGATCTATTGCTGATCATACCGGTAATGAACCCAATGAAAGGCTGTATGCCGGGGTATTATGATACTTTATGAGCCTCTGAGCTGGAAAGTTATTGAGGTGTTTCGGACACAGCCTATGGGTTTTCCTTGCCAATGCGTACAGTACTTACGGAGTAGTTCCGCAGACCCACAAATGTGGACCCGTCTGATCCCTGCTGATTAAGCACTCGTCGTTGGGAACCTTTGTCTGTTCCTGCGCTCCGCCAAAACTGACTTCATTCCTAGGGTCAGCTAATATTCCTCGACTTGTCGCCTGGTTTGACCTTGCACCTAGACCTCTCGCTCCCTCGGTCGAAGTTATGGCTATGGCTATGAACGAGTCTGAAGCCACTCGTATCCTTCGGGATATGGCGCGTGACCGCGAAGAGACATGGGGCTTTTTTTTCTACTGCACCTGTTATTACAACGATAATACACGGTGGGGGAATTTTCTGGAGCGAATGAAAAAATTCGCAGAATCGACTCTACTTAAGCCCCGATCGTACAACAAGGACGGCGGGGGGCAAATCCTCTTGAACAAACTAGAGTGGAACATTCAATCTCATCCTTCGCTTGACGGCTGTTCAAAAGAGGAGATCTGGCGGTATGATAATGCCTTGAGACAATCTATGTAGAGATACCCGGAGAAGAAACTGATTAAAGTACAGACGCCACCGAGAACTTATGAGGTCTCTTTATGGAGAATATAATGCTTGTGTAATCAAACATGGATACCCTATCATCGTCGACAAAGAGTCGTTGGATTCTGTCCTAGAAGCACCAGTACCGACTGAATGGAGGCCCGTTCATACCCGTGAGTCAACGGCCTATGTTACTGTGCTTGATATGCAATGGTTCGACCTACGCGAAGCTCCTGAGGAGGATAAGTATCTGCCTGAGGACGAAGTCGGGTGGACTAAGGTTTTGGCAGTCAAGGTACATCCTAGATTATATTCTATGCTACAGAGCGGCCTGTGGCCGCAAGTTGTCTATTGTACGCCACCAGAGATATCTTGTCTGCCCTAACCGTGTATCCTAGGCTCTTATCTCTATGCAACGCAAGTATTAGTATAAAAAGCTTATATTTGCCTCGGAAATGATTAGACCTCGGCGAAAACATTTAGAGGGCGGATCCTTGCCTACACTTGCCTAACCCTCTACCCTTTAAGGGCGGCTCGTAGGTAGTCCTTATTAGCCCTTATTTATATAAAATTCTAGTTTTAGTATTTATAAAGCTACTCACTTATTAATATAGAATACTATCTTATATTTATTTTAGTTCTTATCCTATATTCTTTTAAGATTCTATATATTTCAAGTATAAACTATATATAATAACTTAAGAATTAAAGATAGAATAGTTAGTAATATAACTTTCTATCCTAAAAATATATAATAGTAGTATTTTAAGATATTAAAAAGATAGGATATTTAGAGTTATAGAAGTATATATTTAAACTATAAAATAGTATTAATATTCCTATTAATATTAGTAGTTCCTAAAAAAATCGTATATTTTTATTCTTTTAAATAGAATAAAAGAATATAAAAACTCTAAAATCTCTTCCTCTTTTATTTTTTAATCTAAAGCTATATAAGCTATTTTAATTTAAAAGAATAGGAGTTATATAGTATAGAAGAGGATTATTATAAAAAAAGTAGATAGTAGTTATAAAGCTTTTATGAAATTATCTTAAAAGAGCTAATAAGATCTTATTATTAGATAATAGAAAGTATTTATAAGATTACCTAAAAAAAGCTAATAGAATCTTATTATTAAATAATATAGTTATTAGCTACTAATTAGATAAAACTATACTATGTATTTAAAAGAAGACTAATATAATATCTTAGTTAATTACTATAAGATATAAAGATATATAAATTAGTAAAAATTTAAAAGTAGATTAGTAATTTAAGAGCTACTTAAAAGCTATATATAAGCTACTTATATATATTAAGAACTAGTTAAGAGCTACTTAAAGGCTATTTATATATATTAAAGATTAGTTAAGAATATATTAAGAGCTAATTAGGAGCTACTTTTAATTAGCCTTTTACTATTAATTAATTATAAAAAGACTAACTAAATAAAGTAGATTAATAGTTTATATACTAAATAATAGTAATATTATATTAAGAAGGAAGTAAATAATTCTATTTATTTAAAGTTATTATCTTTCTTGATATATAAGTTCTAAAGAAATAATTTATTTTATTCTTTTTAAATTATATTTTTCTTATAATTCTCTAATTAATAATATTCTAAATATTCTAATTCTTAGATCTCTATTTTTTATTTATTTATAATAGTAATTTAGTTAATACTCTTCTTTTTTTTTTAAATAATTAATTTTTAATATTTAATTTTTTTTAAGCTAATATATACTTAAATCTATATTAAACTCTAATTTTTTTACTTTAATTATTCTATCTATAATTTCTTCTTTCTTTTAATATATTAGCTTTAGTTAATTACTAATATATATTCTATAATCTAAAATATTAAAGAATAATCTTATTAATTAGTAGCTAAAGACTAATTTTAGAAAAAAAAAGAGACTTAGCTAAAATAGCTTCTATAAATTAATATACTAAAATTAATTTAATTAAATTATTAATATAAAAATTAGTAAACTAGAGCTAAAGTATTACTACTATTATAAAATTCTTAATTATTTAGTAACTAAATAATATAGAATAACTATTTTTAATTAATATTTAGCTAGTCTAATCTACTAGAAATTAACTAGTATAAAAATTAATATTAAGATATTATTTATAAATATAGTATATATTAGTTCTAATTTTATTTAATTTTATAATTTATTAAGTAATCTCTTTTCTAAAAGATATAGAATACTTTAATTTATTTAAAGTTTTTATATAAAAAATATAGAAGTAGAAGTTTTTATAATTAATTATTTTATTATATCTTTTTTTCTAATTTAATAAATATCTAGAGTTCTATAATATTATTAACTTTATTTAGTTAACTTTTATATAATCTTATTTTTTTTAGTAAAAATAGTATAATTTTAGCTATAAAAATATATCTAAAAGTAATAATAATCTATTCTCTTAAAGCTTTTTTTAAATATAAAGCTCTTATTTATATTTAATTACTAAATATCTTTTTCTTAATAAGCTTTTATAACTATTATAGGCTATTTTATTAACTAATACTAATAATATTAAAAAATTCTTTTTAGATTTAAAATTTTATCTAGTTCTTATTTTAATAAAAATCTAAATAATATAGTTTTAAAGCTTTTTTTAAAGTATAGAATTATAGATTAAGTACTTATAGTATTAACTAATAATATATTAATTTTAAGTATATAAAAATTACTCTAGTTATTTAAGCTAAATAATAGTTCTACTATTATCTAAATTACTTATAATATTTATATAATTTAGCTTAGTTTAAATAATCTTTTTAGGAAGTTAAAGATAATTTTAAAAAATAAAAATATAAAAATAGATTAGTCTAATAAGTAGTTCTATTCTTTTAATATAAAATAATAAAAAAAAGATCTTATTAATATATTAAATAAAATATATATCTACTATCTAATTTCTATAATTATACTAACTATTTTATTATTATTAAGATTAAAGATTTAGCTATCTATATTAATATAAGATTATAATAATATAATTTATATTATAATCTTTAAAAGAAAGAACTAAAGCTTATTTCTTTCTAGAATATTTAAATTTCGTAAAATTTATTATTTTTAATACTCTAATATACTATATTAAATTAAGAGAAATAGTAAGAACTTAAGTATCTTTTCTAAATAACTTAGCTTTTTTTTAAATCTATTATTTTTTTTAAAAAATTAGAGATATTAGTATTTATTTAATTTTTAGTATCTATAATAAGCTTTTTAATTATTTTAAAGCTTTAATTAATATATTATAATAAAAGAAGATTATTTAAAAATAGCTAATACTTTCTTTTTTTTTTAAAGCTATAAAAAAGAAGCTTTTAACTTATTATAGTATAATAGATATAATTAATAGTAATCTCTTTATAATTAATATAATATTCTTATTATAGTAAAAGCTTTAATCTTTTAAAATAAAGAATATATAGATAATAACTAATAAATAATATATTAAGCTAGTCTTAAAAATTACTTTTAATCTTATAAATAATATTATGCTAATATATAATAAAATTGTAAAGCTTAATTATTAATAGTTATAATCTTAAAGCTTAAGATAAAATATGAAGTTAAAATATTCTAGCTCTTAATATCTACTAAATTTCTACTAAATTTAATAAGCTTAAAAAATATCTTAATAGTAGTTAATTACTAATATTTTATTAATAGAATCTTTATTAACTAATATTCTAAATATTATATAAAATTCTATTTATATATTTTATCTTTAAAAAAGATTATTAATATTAATTTTTAGCTTTTTCTAATTTTATATATAGTATATTTTTAATTCCTACTATAGAAGTAAGTATAAAATATCTTTTTAATTCTATTTAAGATATCTATTATTATTAAAAAGGCTTACTTAAGCTATTAATAATTTAAGATTTAATAATATTTATATATATATATTAAAGCTTAAGATTAAAAAGATCTAATAAGCTTTAATTAATAAGTATCTTTTATATAAAAAAAGAATAAGCTAATCTAGAGAAAAAAGATTTAAATACTCTATATCTAAAACTAATAAATAATAATAAGAAGATTAATAATATAGAATTTAATTTTAAAAGTATATAGACTATAACTATTATAATTTATTTATAGGCTTAAGTATGATAATAACTCTTAAAAATAAGGCTAGAAAGTAGAGAATATAAAGAAGAGAGTAAGCTAGACTTACTAAATATATAAATTTAGTATTTAAGAAGAGTTTAAAAGCACTTAAGATTTTTAGAAATATGTAAAAGTTAATTTTATAGTAGTTAGCCTTAGAAATTATATTAAATAATATATATTAAAAGAAAGCTCTTAATTTTTCTATCTATATTCTAGATCTATAAGATCTTAAGCTAAATAGCTAAAGGAGCTAGCTATATATTAAATACCTAAAATTTTTAATTAGAAGTAGTATAATTTATATAACTAGAGAGATTTCTATATTTATTATATTTATTAGTCCTTAAAATATCTTAAGGGCTACCTACAAAGAGTAGGCTAGAGAGCTATCTAGCCTATAGGTAGGAAGAGCCTACCCTCTTCCTATAAAAGTATAGGTCTATAGGTAGCCCTTAGAGAGCAGCCTATAGGTAGGTCTAAGGTCTACTTCTATTATTAACTATATAAAACTATAAAGGCTAATATTTAGATCTCTCTTTATATACTATAAAATAGTCTACTTTTCTCTATAGGAAAAGGACCTTCTTATTTTTCTATATATTATTACGCAGTGCCGACTAATCACTATAGGTTAGAACGTCCCTAGATTATACTTACCTAATTCTAACTATAGAATTCTAAGAGTATCTCTTAATCGTACTATTATCTTATAAGGCCTTACTATAGGTTAGATCCTATTAAGGGTCTTATAGAATATGCTAGAAGTACGCGCTAAGTAAGTTAATTACTTAGTATTACTATAAAGTAAATCCTCTACTTATAGTTTAGATTATCTTAAAGATAAATAGTAAATTATAGTACTAAAGGTAGTAACTAAGTAACTTAAATAATTAATCGTAAAGAACTAAATATATAATACGAAATAAGTATCCTTATATATCTAGTCCTTCCTATTATAGTCTATAGTTAGGAATAGAGGGTAGTATACTAGATTAGCTATCTAAGTAGTATATATAGTATACCTAGCTATATACTATAGTATTACGTAGTAGAATAGTAGCTATTTCCTATAGCGTGCTAAATATCCTATAGGATAAGTTAGTATTAGTTATAACTATTAGCTATAGGCCTTTTCTAGCTTCTATTTCTAAGTACCTAGCTTAGGGCCTTTCTAGGGCTCGCCTAAGTATCCTAAAACGTACGTAATAACGCTAGTCCCAAGTGTCTATAGGATAATTAGTTCATAGTTGCTACT
>JAYXSA010000044.1:0-12940 GCA_037356195.1 Penicillium sp. F50 | reverse complement strand
ATATAATATTAATAGTATTAGTATTCTAAAGCCTATTTTAGACTAATTATAAAGGTTCTTTTAAATTCTTCTATTTATTATTCTTTTTAGAAGATAGTATTAGAAGCTTCTTCTAGTCTCTTATTAGCTTTTATAAGTATTTATTTCTTAATACTAATTACTTCTAGTAATATTTAAGAGTATTCTCTATAATATTACTATTAATTTTATTTACAGTACTACTACTCTTCTTTATCTACTTTAGATATATACTATTAGCCTAAAAAGCCTTCTATTTATTATAAGTAAATATAAATAGTTTATAGTAAATTAGAGAAGAGTTATCTTATTTAAGGACTTTTATAATCTTTTTAGGCCTTTTTAACTATAGGCCTTTTCTATAAAGTATACTTTAAGTAGCTTAGGATATCTATAATATATATAAATCCTTTATATTAGCTTTAATAAGCTAAGATTTATTTATTAAATAGTAGAGAATATAACTTTTTAGCTCTATTAGTATATAAGTACTAAATAAGTAAGCTTTAATAACCTTAAAAGATTTAAACTACTTACTTTTATATTTCTATAGTAATATATTTTAGACTAAAACCTAGATATTCTTTTTAAAGCTTATCTTTATAACTAAACTATTATATATATAATTTATTCTAATAGTATATATAAGTAATAGTTTATTTACTTTCTTATAGGTATTACTAAGGTTTTAAAGCTTTTTAACTCTTTCTAAAAAAAGTAGAGTATCCTTAAATAAATTATTATCTAGTAATTATAGATAAACTCTATATATAAAAAAAAATAGACTAAAGCTAATTATAGTATATTTATAGATCTAAGTAGTAATAACTATTTATATTAAATAAAAATCCTATACTTTTATTAGCTTTCTTATTAGGAATTTTATTAATATATAATCTAATAGTCTATTTAGGTTTTCTATCTTTCTATTTATTTAGGAGTAGTAAGATATAGTAGTTCTATATCTTATTTTTAAAAGATTTAGATAGTAGATAACTACTCCTAAAAGAAGGTTTAGACTATTATCTAAAATTACTTTTATAGGTACTCTATAATTTATAAAGATTTATTTATATAGGAATTTATCTAAAGCTTCTTTAATAGCCTTAGGAATAGCTTTAATAATTAGCTAGCTAGTAGTATAGTTAATTACTATAATAATCTATCTATTACTATTAGAAGTTATTAATAGAATATTAATTAGATTAATTCTCTAGCGCTAAAATAAATAGATTCTAGTAGTTACTATATATTAAAATACTTCTTTCTAAAGATTACTTTAAATCCTATAAAACTTAATAATTTAGGTATAAATATACTATATTTTTAATATCCTTTTATATCTATAGCTACTATACCTATAGGTAAATAACTTTATTTAGGCTAAGCTAATCTAAGTAGCTAAATTCTAAATATATATAGTTTACTAGATCTTTATAGAAAGTAGGTTCTAAATATAGTATAATAAGCCTATCTCTATAAGTAAAAATAAGTTATTAGACTACTATATTCTTATTTAGATAGCTATAAAAGCTTAGATAAGTAGTATACCTCTAGATAGCCTTATTAATAGCTTTATAAGAGAGTAATTCTTTTATATTAAGAAATTATATAGTTACTTCTAATCATTCGTTTTTAGGAACTTTATTAATAGTTAATAATTCTATCTAAGTTATAGTAAGAGTAATATCCTAAATTAGCTAGAATTAGGATATACTAGTAGAACTATTCTTTATAAAATTAGGTCTTCTACTTAATATATCTAAGACTACTATATCTAATTCCTTCTAATACTAAATCTTTAGATTATACTCTTAAAATTTATTAATCTAGTAAGCTAAATATTTACTATAGATTATAGTAGTCTATAAATATTATAAACTTATATAGTTAGTAATAATTATAGTTTAAGTACTATTTTTAATATAGTAATCCTAGAGGTATAAGGCCTCTTTTATAGCTAAAAGCTCTTTTTTATAGACTAGATAATTTAGTTTAGCTCTAGTTAATTTCCTATTATTAAATATTACTAAGAATAGCTATCTATCTAGCCTTAGTTAGAATAGAACTATTCTAATAGCCTATTTAGAGGTATCTATCTTAATAATAAAAGATTTTAAGTAGTAAGGCTATATAAAGACTAAAGAGCTTATTATTAAGTTCTTAATATTCTAAAAAGTACTTTTATAGGCTACTATCTAGTAGATAAAATAAAATTTTTACTTATAGAGATCTATATCTATCTCCTTTAAAAGCTTATAGAGTAGAATATATATCTCTATAAAGCCTTTAATAAATTAGTAGTAGTAGATTACTAGCTTAATAAATTAATAAACTTTATAGATATTCTTAGGCCTTAGTTAATCTTAAATATTTTTAATCTTAGCTAGTATTAGCTAACGTAATTCACGGCTGAGATGGCCACACGGCTAACCTAGCCACCCTACTAGAAATCGCGTATTCCTACCTACCTACCTAATTTAACCGTCTACTATACTACTAGTTCGCACTGAATCCTTATAGAAATCGGCTAATCAGGAGGGCAGGATCCTATTAGCCCTTAATAATATTAAAAATAGCCGCGTTAAATCTATTCGCGCGGTAGCGAAGCTATATAATATACCGCGTACTACCCTATAGACGCGTGCCTATAGTATATCCTTACGCGCTGATATACGCCTATATACCTATTAATTAACTTAGTACGAAGAGGATTCTCTAGCTAAATAGATTCTCTCTATAGATTCGCGTAGAGCAGCCCCTAGGCCCTCTACTATTCAAGAGATAGCTAATATACTCCTTATAGCGCGTGGAACAACCCCTCTATTAATAGTCGGCGTTAATTAGGTATTATTATTCGTTAACTAGCGCAATAAGCTTTAATCGCGATATTCTAGGCGATATAATTACTAGTATGCTCTAAACGAGGATCTAAAGGCTCTATTAGAGTGGTTTTCGATCGTATAACGCACGATTAAGGAGAATAGGATTTAGCCGAAGGATATCTATAACTTTAATAAGACTAGATTCTTAATAGGCCTTATATTAGCGTAAAAGGTAGTTACTTAAGTAGAATTATATAGTCGGCGATCGATTTTATAGCCTAGAAATCGCGAATAGATTACTATAATTAAAGCGATATACGCTAATAGCTATTCGCTACTGCTATATATTATATTTAAGGCCTATACTTATATTACTAGTTAGTTTAAAACGAATCTCCTTAGCGATTAGCGAATTAAAATATTAAATAATAGCTAGACTACTAATAAAATCAGCCTACGCTAGCTAGAAAAGATCTTTATTCTATTTACTACCTTACGCGTATAAGGGCGATTTCGTCTATTAATCCTCGACGGGTATAGTAGTTATCTAACGCCTTAATTTAATCGAATCTATACTAATAATAATATTATACCTCTATATATACCTTTATATTCGTCTTACTTACTATAACTACTTAATATTAGATACTTTATAGTGCTTAAGCGCGCGTATAGTCGCTTTATAAGCGATCTAGCCTATACTAGCTATAATTATATTAATAAGCTTAATTTCCTAGTAGATTATCCTCACGTATAGCTAGAAGCCTTCTAGCTAAATATTATTTAAAGTAGCTTCGTAGCTGCTAGTATCGTGCTATTCAGCCCTAATAGGGTGCTTTCTAAGCTTAATATATTAATTCAAACGCCCTTGCTACTATTAAGCTAACTAAGTACTAGTTCTAGCGAGTCTACACTAAAAACGCCTAGAACTACTAATTAGCTATTAAAGTATACTAAAAAGCTTAGAAGGTTTATAGCTAAACGATTAAAAAGCCCTCTAAGCCTAGTAAAAATAGTGGTTGATTAGCTTCTTAAGAGCTACTATAAATCGCTAGGCTATATTACAATACTAATATAGGAGAATACTAATTTACGCGTAGCGAATAAGAAGAAACGCTAGAAGCGTACTCAATCGACTAGGTAGATCGATTATAAAGGAGGCCTATCTATTAAAGAGGGTATATAGCTAGTTCAGCAGCCTATTTAGCTAGTAGAAGCTAATAGGGTAGGATCGTATAGTTAGGCTGATCTACCTAATCAATCGATTCAACTAATCAGGAGGCTCCTCCTACCTATAGTGGATATGGATAGAAAGGCTATAAGATTAATTAATGTCAAAATCGCACTAGCTAGTTAAATTAATAGGTATAGGTTGATTTATTATAGATTTAAAATTTTATTATAGGGGTGGGTGGCTAGGTTAGCTGTGTGGCTATCTTAGCCGTGAATTACGTTAAATAGATTTATTATTAAGAATATATCTATAAAGTCTAGTTCTATAGTTAAAAGATATACTTATTAGAGTTAGGTAATTAGCTATTCCTATTTAAGTACTTCTAGGACCTTTTAGAGATAGTTATAATATTCCTTCTATAAGTTAGAGAAAAAAAGGATATTATTAAGATAAACTACTATAAATTTACCTAAATATAGATAGAGAGCCTTATTTATTATTATCTAGAAGGTTACTAATATATTATAAAGACTAAATAGTATAGTAAGCTATTTATACTTACTCCTAAATAGTATTAAAAGTAGTCTTTAGTATTATATTCTTAGCTACTTAGATCTACTAGAAATTAGATATAAGATTAATCTTTAAAAGGATCCTTATATATCTAATCTAATCTAAAAGCTCCTAAATATAAGAGTAATAGATAACTATTTTTAATTATAAGCTAGTTTAATATATAATAATTAATATATATCTACTACTTTCTATTAGCTTTCTTAATAAAGATTACTAAGAAGCTCCTATAGACTAGAAGATAGCTAAATAAGATCTTTCTTAAGAAGTAGATCTATCTATTTTAGCTACTCTTATATCTTCTTATCTAATAGAAAGTATAAATTAATATTTACTAGCTAGGCTTCTTCTATATTAATTAGATATATAATAGTTCTTTCTATTAATAAAGTATTTAGAAGTTTATTCTTTAGGACCTTTAAAAATATCTATAAGATCTTATATATTCTAGGATTTTAATACTTCTATATAGAATATATTTCCTTATATTAGATAACTATTAAAAAGATATCTATAGACTTCTTTTATAAGATATATTAGTATTAGTAGCTATTTATAAGATTAATATCGGATTTATAGGGTAGGTATAAATCCTTAGGAGTGCATAAATCGTTCTATATACTATTGACTTAGAATATACGGTGATACATACGGAGTATTTGTGTACAATTAGATTAGATAGACTTAGGCATATAATTTATATAAATCGGAAGCTAACGAATAATAAAGGACTTAGATTAATAGGATACTATTAAATATTATTAATAGTTAAACTTGATTAAACTAGCTATAGGGGAATAGGTAGTATTTATTAAAGGAACGAATCTTAGTAGAATACTATAGAAATTATATAAATTAATCTAATATGTAGAGTATTAAAGCTCTTCTATTTATAAAATAGATCGTTAAAGATTATTAAGGGATAGGGTTATATAATTATATAATATACTAGCTTCTATTCGGCTATATTCGATTATATTTAGTAGTATATACTTATTCTTATATTAATATACTCCCTTAGCTCTCTAGATATAATTAATAGGTAGAGAGCTAAATAAGATAAAAAGGCGTCTAATACTTACTTTTAATTAGTTTAGCTAGTAATATCTCTATATTTAACTAGTAAATAAAGGCGTTATACTTCTCTATAGATAATTACTTCGTTAGGCTATTAGCTATTATATTAGCTAATTTAACCTATTTAATTTATAGGCGTTTAGCTAGGATTTCTTAATAGATCTATAGCTATAGCGAAGCTTAGTCTAAAATAATAATTTCTTATATATAAGTAAATCGACTATCTATTAATTATTATATTAAATCGAATCTAATTAGTTAGTTTTAAATTAAATAAACGCGAATAGGCGCTTTATTATATATAGCTACTTAGCTACGTAGCTAATAGCTAGTAATTCAGCCTTTATAGTTAATATAGTAATTATCTTCTACTTATATACCTTCTATTTAATTAGACTACTAAATAGAGTAAATATAAATCCTTTAAAGCTTTTCCTATTAGGATTATTAGTAAAACTAGTATTAGATACTATAGTAAAGATAGAAGCTCTTATTTCGCTATTAAAAGTAAGTAAAAGGTCCTTAGTAGTATAGAGATATAATATTAGATAATCTACTATAGCTAAATACTTCTTATTATAGTAAGTAAGCAATTTTACTAGTAATTAATTAGTAAATACTATATTAGGTTAGGTCTATATAGTAGGGAATAGGATAGAACTATACTTCTACTAATATAGCTTAATTATCTTTAGATTAATTAGCTCTAATAGGATTAGATCTAGCTTAGTAGTAGCTAGAAGTAGTAGTTTTAGGGCTTTTAGACTATAATCTAGGAGATTAAATTAGGTAGTAACCTTCTTAATATATACTACTTAATTTAGCTAGGTTTTTCGCTTAGATCGATCTCGTACGATTTAAATACTAATAAATTAGGTTAATTTACTATAGTCCTTTATTTTAAATTATTCTATAAGTATTCTTTTTACCTACTAAGTATAATCGCTATTATTTTAATAATAGGTAGTAAGGAAATCGTCTATAAATATTATAATAATTATTCGATTATTAGTATATAGGGTAGGATTATTAGGGTATAGTTTAAATCTAATTAATAGAAGTATATACTTAATATTATCCTCCTATTACTTACTAGCAATTTATAGGCTATAAACTACTTTATATAGGCGTAATACTATTAATTTCTTACCTAATCCTAGTAGATATTAGTAGTAAATAGGTGCTTTTAGTAAGCTATTTAGGAATGTATTAACTATATCTATCTAGAAGGTTTCTAGATCGAATCCTATAATAATTATAATAAGTATATAGAAGGTCCTTACTATAAGCGTACTAGTCTAAGCGTCTTAATTATTAGGCACTTAGGCATCTCTATATATATATAAGTATACTTTAAATTATATAAGATAGCTAGATTTATTAGATTTATAGGTAAATACCTATTATATAGGAATAATTTAATAGTATAGGTAATCTAATTAGTTAATTCTATTATAATTTACTTAATACGCTTATATTATATAATAATAGCTTACTAGTTCGAAAGCTTTTATATTAATAAGCTTCTTAAATTTAATCTAAATAGCCTATTAGAATTAGAAAGAGTAACTAGCTAGTTAATTATAGCTAGATAGGATAGATAGAATAGAGGATATTATAATCTTTAGCTATATATCTTAATCTAGTAGGAAAGTACATATAAATACTATAAGATTAATATAAGATTACTTAATCTTATTATAGTTATAGCTAGTATTAGAATTAGATTATAGGCGTTTAGATAATATTAGTAGCTTATAGCTAGAAGGATTAAAATTAGTATTATTAATTAAGATATATAGCTTTATTTAGCTAGATTAGCTAGGATTATTACTATTAGAAGCTTTAGAATAGTTAGAATTAGTTAATTTATTATCTAATTTAGGATTAAGTAGTAGCGTAAATAGCTAGTCTCTAAGGATTTAATTATAATTATTTAAATTAGGATTATTTTAATTAGAAGTAAGCTAAAAGTAAGGCAAATATAAGGTTTTAGTTATTTCTATTAGCTAAGAGGAAGCTTCTAGTAGCTAAGAGGATACTATAGGATCTATATTAGCTATTTAGGTAAGGCTTCTACTCCCTAGATTATACTATATTATCTATTTAGGAATATTAATTTCTTTAAGGATTATTATCGTTTCCTTATTATTTAGTATATTAATTAGCTATATAAGGTTATCCTAATAGATATAGATCTTTTAATTAGTTAATAATAAATTATAGAATTTATTCTTATTAAATTAAATATTATATATATAAATTACCTAGCAATTAGAGAGTATCTATATTCTCTAAATATTATATACTTTATAGCCTACTAGATAGCTAATTACTATATATAGGGCTAGTTTAGCTAATCTTAGAAGCTTAGTAATTTAAATATAGGCCTTATATCTATAGATTTATATATTAGAAAGGTTAGGTTTAGCTTATAGCTAATATAGTATATTATTATATAGATAGACTATAAGAGCTTTATATAGTAATTACTAGTTAATAAATTAGTATAGAATATAATTCTAGATATAAATAGCTACCTTAGCTACCTTAAGCTATAGATAGCTTAGTAGATTAGTATTAATTATTATCTACCTAGCTATCTTTAATATTAATATACTATATTATTTAGTATAGCTATTCTACTTAAACTAATAAGATAGTATAGTCTCTAGGTAAATTCTATAAGTAGATACTTCTTAATAAAAGAATTTAGATAACGTAGTCCACAGCCGATCGGGACACACGGCCGACCGGGACACCCACCCCCATGATAAATTTTTTAGACATAATTAATCAACCAACACCTATGAATTCAACTAGCTAGTGCGATTTTTACATGAATTGATCTTGTGCCCTTTCTGTCCACATCCACTGCAGGTAGGAGGAGCCCTCCTTATTGGTTGAATCGATTGATTAGGCAGATCGGCCTGACCATGCGATCCTACCCCATCAGCTTCTACCGGCTGAATAGGCTGCTGAACTAGCTGTATGCCCTCTTCGATAGATAGGCCGCCTTCATGAGCGATCTGCCTAGTCGATCGAGTGCGCTTCTGGCGTTTCTTCTCATTCGCTGCTCGTAAATCGGCGTTCTCCTGCATCAGTAGTGCAACATAGCCTAGTGATTCATACTGGCTCTTAAGAAGCTGATCAACCACTGTTTTCACTGGGCTTGGAGGGCTTTTTGATCGTTCGGCTATAAACCTTCTAAGCTTTTCAGCATGCTTAGATAGCTGATCGGTGGTTCTAGGCGTTTCTAGTGTAGACTGGCTAGAACTAGTGCTTGGTCGGCTCGATGGTGGCGAGGGCGTCCGAATTGATATATTGAGCTTAGAAAGCACCCTATTAGGATCGAATGGCACGATACCAGCAGCTGCGAAGCTGCTTTGAATAATATTCGGCTGGAAGGCTTCTAGCCGTGCGCGAGGATAATCCACTAGGAAATCAAGCTTGTCGATATGATTATAGCCAGTTCGAGCTAAATCGCTCACGAAGCGACCGTACGCGCGCTTAAGCACTGCAAAGCATCCAATATCGAGCGGTTGTAGCAAGTGAGACGAATGTGAAGGCATACAGAGTGGTATAATATCATTATCGGCACATATTCGATCGAATTGAGGTGTCAAATGACTACCATGCCCGTCAAGGATTAATAGACGATATCGCCCTCGTACGCGCGTAGTAGTAGATGGAATAAAGACCTTTTCTAGCCAGCGTAGGCCGATCTCAGCAGTAGTCCAGCCATTATTCGATACTTCAATCCGCCACTCCTTAGGAAGATTCGAAGATTCAAACCAACCGGCAATATAGACGTGGCCCTTGAATATAATGCATGGCGGCAGCGAATAGCCATCGGCGCATATCGCTTCAACTGCAGTAACCCATTCGCGATTTCCAGGCTGTAGAATCGATCGCCGACCGTAGTATTCTGCTCGTGTAACCACCTTCTGCGTTGATATAATACCCATAGCGAATCCAGTCTCATCGAAGTTATAGATATCCTCCGGCTGAATCCCATTCTCCTCAATCGTGCGTTGTACGATCGAAAACCACTCTAGTATAGCCTTAGGATCCTCATTCAGAGCGCGCTGATAATCATATCGCCTAGAATAGCGCGATCGAAGCTCATCGCGCCGGTTGACGAATGCTGATGCCCAATTGACGCCGACCGTTAATGGAGGGGTGGTTCCACGCGCTGCAAGGAGGATATTGGCCATCTCTCGAACAGTAGAGGGCCTAGGGGCTGCCCCACGCGAATCCATAGAGAGTATCCATCTAGTAAGCGAATCCTCTTCGTATTGTGTCAATTTATGGCCTGATGGGCGCTTATCGACGCGTGAGGATCTTCCCTGCGCGCGCGCGTGTAGGGTAGAACGCGGTATGCTGTATAGCTCCGCTGCTGCGCGAATAGATTTGACGCGGCCATTTTTGATATCATCAAGGGCTAATATGATCCTGCCCTCCTGATTGGCCGATTTTTGCGAAGATTCAGTGCGAATTGGTGGCATGGTAGACGGTTGAATTAGGTAGGTAGGTAGGATTGCGCGATTTTGGAGTGGGTGTCCCGGTCGGCCGTGTGTCCCGATCGGCTGTGGACTACGTTAGAGCTTTCTTATTATCTAAATATACTATAAATATAGATAGATTAAATTAATTCTAAATAAAACTAATCTAGTTAGTAAGCAATCTAGCTAAATTAGTCTTAGATAATAGGTCCTATATTAGCTAATATTTTATTATAGGATTAACTAAATAGGAAAGGTAAGATATTTTTACTAATAATTATTTAAAGTAGATTAGATCCTAATAAATTAATTTAAATAGCTAATTATATTATATTAGTAATTAGGATATTTAATAGGGAGTATTAGCTAGTTTATATAATTTATAGTAGCTAATTAGTAATAATATATTCTTAATACTAATATTTAATATATAATCTAGTAGGCGTAATATAATATTATAGCTAATATAGCCTAATCTCCTATACTATTAATTAATAGTTTTATTTAGATACTTTCTATTATATAATTATAGAGTAATTTAATTAAACTAGTTAGTAATATTATTAAATAAATTAGAAGTAAGTAATAGGTAATAGTTAAGTAAAGATAGAATAATATAATTAGTAGAGCGTCTAATAAGTATTAAATTAGCTATAATTATATTATCCTATTTAATTAAATAGATACCTAATTTAGTATTTAATTAGTATATTAACTTACTATCCTTCTCTTCTAGTATATATTTTTTACTATTTAGATAGATTCTAGTACTTATAGTATATTTAGTAGATATTAGATTAATATAGAATCTAGAATAATAGGTAATATACTTTAGAGAAAAACTAGTTCTATTAAGAGATTAGATTAGTTTAACTATAAGCTCTCTATAACTAAGAATAGTAGTCTCTATATTTCCTACTATAACTAATAAAATAATTAGCCTATAGTTTACTAGAAGATCCTTATTATTTATAATATAAATAGATATAATAGTATTATAGTACTAAGTATTATTTTTTTTAGTAGGTAACTAAATAGTACTTATTACTTTCTTATTATTATTCTAGAAGATATCTTCTACTTATAATTTAGGAATATAGATAGTAAACGCGTTTCTAGTAGGTATATTTATTTTATCTAATCTATTTAAATTATTTATATACTTCTAGTAGAGTAAATTAGATAGCTTTTAGTAGTATTTAATAGTACTTTTATAAGCTTTCTTAAATAATAGTAAGGATTTATATATCCTCTAGAAGGCTTTCTAGATTTCTTTATCTAGCTACTATCCTTTTAGCCTAGTATAAGGATTAATATATAGGTATTAATTAAATCTATAGTTACTATTATTAGATATATCTTAATATAGGTATAGCTTTTAGTATAGCTTTAGTAGCTTATAGCTATTATTTCTATAATAGGCTTTATTATTATTAGGGCTTTATTCCTAGTAGATTATATAAGTAATCTACTATCTACTTCTACTTAATAGGGTTCTATAATATTAGTTAGTAAACTAGTTAATTACCTCTTTTAGGCTAGAATACTTTATTCTCTAGAGGATTATATTATTCTAGAATAAATAGAAGCTTTTATTAGATAATTAAATAGCTTCTAGGAAATTATAGATAATTAATTTAGTATTATAGAATTAGGTAATATTAGCCTAAATACCTTAGTTTTAGTATATAATCTATTTATTATACTATTTAGCTAGATTAGATAGTTTACTAGGTAGTATCTAGCGTTTTAGGATATCCTATTTATATAGGATATAATAATTTCTTAATTAATTAGATTAGATATAGCGCTTATAAAGAGTAATAATAGTATCTTATACTAATTAGCTATTAATTATCTCTTTACTCTTATATACTAAAGAGTATCTAATACTACTTTTAAATAATTTAATTACTTATATATATTATAGGTAATTAGCTTTTTTATCTATATAATTACTCTTTATAGCCCTATAGTAGCCTAATTTATTAGGTATAAGATTAGTAAGGTACTTAGGGACTTAAGGCTTATTAGAAGTATATAATTAGGGCTATTTAATTATATTAGATAGCTTTAGTTTAATTAGCTCTTTATATAGTATAGTAGGATCTTTATTAGGATTAACGTATTTCTATATATTAGTTAATTTAGCGCGTTCTCTAATAGTAGTAAACTATAGGATCTAGTATATAGAGTACTTAAGAGGATATCTAAGCTATATAGATATAGCTTAAGTAGTAGTTGAATCTATTATAATTAAAGCAAAAGTAAAGGATAAGTAAAGTAGAAGTAATTAAAAGGTAATTAAAAGGTAGTTAAAGGAGTAAATTAGGAAGCAATTAGATGCTTTAGTAGTAGGCCGTAGCAATTAGGCTTATAACTATTAGATTTATAGAGTAGGTATAAATCCTTAGGAGTATATAAATCGTTCTATATACTATTAACTTAGGATATATAGTAATATATATAGAGTATTTATATACGATTAGATTAGATAGACTTAGGTATACGATTTATATAAATTAGAAGCTAATAAATAATAAAGGACTTAGATTAATAGGATACTATTGAATATTATTAATAGTTAAACTTAATCGAACTAGCTATAGGAGAATAGGTAGTATTTATTAAAGGAACGAATCTTAGTAGAATACTATAGAAATTATACGAATTAATCTAATATATAGAGTATTAAAGCTCTTCTATTTATAAAATAGATCGTTAGAGATCATTAAGGAGACAAGTGTATATAATTATATATACTAGCT